>OZ024741.1:360293522-360383522 GCA_964016885.1 Eledone cirrhosa
CAAGTCGTCCCAGGTTTTTCTGGGTCTGCCTACTCTGTGGCTACCGTCTATTTTTATCGCCCTGCACTTTTTTATACAGCTGTCGTCTTTCATGCGCATCACGTGACCGTACCAACGTGGTCTTCTCTCGAGTAAACAACATCTGACCCCTCTTATTCCTAATTTCTCCCTTAGGACTGTACCTGTAATTTCAAAAGGACAACCTTGTCACACAATGTCACCCTGCATTTCTCCGAGAATTAAGTCATGGAGTATATATGTCTTCATATATAGCTCTGAAAGCAAAAGATGGAATTTTGTCATGGCACCTACACAACCACTTGACTGTGTGGACAAGGCATTTTTTGTTGTGACATCTACCCAACCACTTTACAGTGTGGATTGAGGACTGAGGTGGGGGAAGTACGTAGGGATTGACAAGGGAGATCTAGGGTGGGGCACTTATCTGGTGATGGGTGGGGGTGGGGGGATAGGGTGGAGTTGTAGGGGCATGGATGGAAGGTGGGGTGTTAAGACATGGGAGGTGTATGGAAGAGGGAGGGGAAGGCAGTGTGTATAATATGTATGCTTCAACCCATGTGCATGGGAAGGTGGGTCTTCTGTATTACTGCATAACACCAGAGATTCGATTTTGTGCCATTGCCTTCGAAAGGTGCAATTATGCAAGCAGAATACACCTGCTCACTTACAATTAGAGAATTTCTGGTGAAAAACACTCCCAGTCTTCCACATCCTTCCTACAGAACAGGTCTAGCCCCATGTGATTTCTACCTTTTCTCTCAGTTGAAATTGATGTTAAAAGGTCATTATTTTGGAACCGTCAAAAACATACAAAAAGTTCTAGCCGACGAGCTAAGGACACTCACAGAAAATGACTTCCTCTACTGCTACAATAAAAAAACATTAGAACCTCTGTGTGACTTCCCAAGGGTCATATTTTGAAGGAGATAACTTGTAATTTCATGTGCATCTAATATACATTTAAATAAAACCTCAGTGCCCTTACTTTTGGGACAAACTTTGTATAATATATATAAATATAAATATAATCCACAAACATGGCTTTGTTTAAGTTTGGTGTAAAAACTGAATATTACTGATTCCATCTATAGAACAATGGATTATCTACCAGTTGCTTGGGTAATCCTAACTGATTAGGAAGCTTGTCAACTCATATTACATCTGAGAGACCCTATCATGAACATATTTTAATACACTTGTTTCTTAGCCAACATTCTAACAACAAAAAGTAAGGTTAAGGAAGGAGGCTGAATGAAAATGGTTACTTAGCCGTAGATAAAACCTAAATATTCTGTTGTTAGAAGACAACAACTGGCTGACAGTAATTCTCGTTTCATACAGACACACTGCCTAAAGCATTTTAATATAAATATACAAACAACAAAAACTAAGTTAATCCTTTCTAATTGTAGACTGCTGAGGTCTAAGAATCTATTCTATAGTACAGTTAAATATTGAAGGCTGTGTATTAATCAGGTCATGGTAGGTTAGTGTGGTTTCTAAGATGATGTGTTGTGGTTAGGATTATCTATTGATGTAAACTATCAGCTTTACTAATAAAAGATCAATAAGAACTGGAGCAACAGTTTCAGTACTTCATCCAACTCACTGACATTGGATGTTAGTGATCACTATACATAATTGGCTAGACAGGTTCTGTTCATGATGCTGTGTGTGCACTGGATGGAGCAGGCTCAACTCATCCTTGGTGAACAGTGACACTTCATGACATCTGTAATCACCATGAATAGACAGCTTAGTGGCTTCTGTTCCCGATGCTGTGTAATTGGTTGGAGTAGGTTCAACTCATCCTAGGGTGAAAAGTGACATATGTACATCTCCAATCAATGTCTATTGTTCATTCTAACTTTCTATTGGCATGTTGTTTCACAGATTATAGTTCTCTCCATAAAAGCTGCATCAAACAATACATGCAGTCCTCCCTTTCCATCACCATTTATATATAAACCTAACCATATTTTAAATGAAAGACACTACTTATCAAGTCTATTATTCATTTTACCTTTCTATTGGTATGTTTCACAGATTATTGTGTCTCCCTAAAACCTGCACCAAACACTATGCTGTCCTCCACCCACCCCATATCTGTATAGTGATCTATTAACCTTTTCATTACCATATTTTAAATGAAAGATACTGTCTATGATTTTCAATAATTTTGAAAATAATCAAGAATTTGGGGGGATTTAGTAATGTAACTAACATTCTCATTATCTTGTGTTTGAAACATAACACAGAATTATGATGGAAGGCTTTTAGATAAATACAAACACAAAGATAAACAGTTTTATATCATAGATTAAGGGACAATTTCAGGCAATTTGGTATAAAAAGTGTTAAATTTTCAATTCAAACTGCTCTACATGAACAACACAAATCTTACCCAAATGTTGATCTAAGAGGATTTTTAGTCTTATAATAATCATTGCTGTTGTTGTTTAGCCCCACAATCCAGCAGGCTAATGATCAAAGGCAGAGTAGCCATGATTATCTCATCATATTTTCAGGCATAATGTGTCTAAGGTTACATTATCTAATTCTAATATGATGAGAAACCAATACAAATAACAGGTGTTTGTTTTTACAACTTATACCTATGTAGATTTAGCTGACCTCCTACATGGCTGCATCCTACAGGTAGTTTTGGGGTGTATAAATGATAAAGGTCACAGTCCTATCATGAAAAGACTCCTTTACACAGGACACCTGTCTGGTGCAGGGGTTAACCCCATTTACAGCTGGTAATAAGATACAGCATGCTAATTTAACCCTTTAGCATTTACATTACTCTATATTTACTATTATATTTTCAGGATAAAGGCTTTATCTTACATAATTATCTCATATAATATTGAATCTGCGAGATTTTGATACAGTACAATACCGTAACATCAGTTACAGCCAGTTTGAACAGAAAGAGGCGAGAAAATTCTGGTTGGATATGGCCGGTTTAAATGTGTGCGTACTGGCTGTGTGGAAACTATCCAGTCGTCCATTTTGTCGGCTTGTCTGCAATAAGCTAACTTGTTCAGGTACAAACAGAATAGTGAACAATATCAGATTTACATATAAGCTAAGTGGTCTGTAACCCATGCTCCATCCCATTCTAACACTTTGGAAACTAATATGGCCCAAACCAGCTTTAGTTCTATGAAACAAAACCACACATTTTAAAGAATTTCTATTTAATCTAAAATTTTCCAATATTATAAGAATCATATGTTACGATACTAACTTAGTATACTTTTAGTAAATCCCTCAAAATATTTCATTAATTAATTGAAATAGAGTGTATTTCATTAGAAATACAGTCATGAAAAGGTTAAATATATATTAAAATATAGCTATGAAATACTTTTGTGAACATTTTGAATATTATGATTGTTTTAAAAACATTTTGTTTCACCTGTTTTAGATGTCAGTATAGATCAATTCTGGAACCCTAGTATCATTCCATGTGTAGGCCTACATTCATATACTTTTCATAAAATTTCTTGTGAACAAGTGATGGGGCACCAAATATTCTCAACCTCAAAACTTCTAGTTGCTTTAATTCTTTCATTACTATATTTCTAATGAAATACACCAATTAATAAATTAATGAACATTTTTGAGGGATTTACTATAATTATTAAACATTTCATTACTAAAATAGTAACATGACATATGGTTCTTATATAAAATTAAATTAGATTTTTAACTTAACTCTCTTAATGTCCTGTACCACATGAAACTGCATTAGCAAGTCATCCTTGAAAAGTATAAAGCAGACGTTGCCTTTCATTCTGACAGGGTCGATAAAATAAAGTACCAGTAATGCACTGATATAATTGCTAGCCTTGTGCCAATAGTAGAAACAATTATTACTGCATTATCTCAAAAATTGAAGTCATTCATCCAATATTGCAAATTATCACAAAGATCTGTCCACTAGTAAATATACTATAAACATTTGAATTAACAAACTAATTTTTAGATATTTTCTACTAAATCATTACAAAATGTTAATAGTTAACTGTAATTATTTTAAATGGCTGGTTATATTTCACAGAACCAGATCTGATTCTGGCCAGGCTGGTATAAAAAATTAAAAAAAGATCAATCCAGCTCTAACAGTGAAGGTAAAATGGATTTAAGACTGGCTTAGCTGGCATGATTTTTTTCTTGAGCTGAGGATAGATACATATTAGAAAAGACACCTGCTGCAACATTTTATTTGAAATACCCCTATCTCCCGGAGTCTAACACTTACCAACAAAGTATTCTTCTAAAATCCTTTTAAACATGAAGGGAACTATTACTTATCTAATGCTAAGCCACATACTTCTTAAGATATAACTAAATAAATGCACCACACACATACATACACACCTTTATGCCCATTTTCTATGGTGTGTGTGTGTGTGTTGGTTGGTGTGTTGGTTGGTGTGTTGGTTGGTGTGTTGGTTGGTGTGTTGGTTGGTGTGTTGGTGTGTGTGTGTGTGTGTGAACCTAATAAGAGTATTTTTTGCATCTATCTCTTGAAACACACACACACACACACTTCTAAGAATACATCCTTTTTCAGGTGAGGAATGTTTAACTATTAGAACTTGTTATTTCCCAAACGCAAATACACACACGCAAGCATACAAAATAACAACAAACAGAGATAGAGATGGAGAATTACACACAAATCAGAGACAAATAGAAAAAGAAGAAAACTGATCAGAGGGACTTGAAAGTAAAAAGAAGTTAGGGAAAAAAGAAAAACTTTCATTCCAAAAGGAAGTCATGCATAAAAAGAATCCAATGTGTCAACTCTATTCTTAGAGCAGCAACAACATTGGTGGTAGTAAGCATGTTGTATGTGTGTGTGTATGTATGTATGTAAGTGTGTAGTGTATGCATGTGTGTATGTTGAATGGTTGGCCGACATTGCTCACCAATCTTCTGGTAACAATAGTTACATACTGTAAACTGTAATATTAAAGTCTACATCACTGATTCTAAATTCTCTTTCAATGTTGCTACAATACAATACACTTTCTTTAAGAGTATATTCAACACCAGTTCTATTCTTAATCCTACATTTCTTTAAAAATAGTTTTATTATTTCTATGGTTCAAGGTCATGCTGGAGTAGTTTCAGCAATCGGTGTCATCTGATATATTTTTATTCAGCATTTTCTCTGACAGGTACAACTAGTGCACCTATAGAATCCTCAAGAGTACATTCAGAAATTCTGCTCAGATGAAGGGGCCCCACTATAGTGAAGAACCCCATATCTGAATATTAGATATTCCTTTTTTTTGTGGCACACCAACAACACAGCAACAACTAACATTTTCAGATCAAGATAAAGTATTTTTAACATTTAATATCCTATTTTAAGATCATTTTCCTTGCTAAAGCAGTAGTTGGCCTTGCAGGCCCTATGACAAGCTTTTCCATTTTCCCTATCTTCTGCATCCACTGCTTAACACCCTAACTTTCATTTCCTCCTCTATCATTTTTAACCATGTCTATCTGGGTCTTTCCTTTCCCCTACTTCCTTCCATGTTCATTTCCATCACCCAGTCGCCTTTATTTTTCCTCAACACATGACCCAGCCATGTCATTCCATTTCCCTTCACAACATTTATCAGTAACTCTATTCACTCCATCCTCTGCAATTCATTACCTTTCCTTCTCTCTCTCAGCTATTCTCCACTCATCCACTGAATGTTCGCATTTCCTTTCTTTCAAGCTTTCTCTGCTGCTCCACATTCATCACCAATGTCTTGTTCCTAAAAACCATGACACTTAACATGCAGCATACATTTTATGCTTCATAATGTTTTATTTTGTTTTGTTTTGTTTTCCACTAAATTAATTCTTGTTGATAGAAACAATTCCTCATCTCAAATTCTGATGATTATTTCTGTTGATCATCATCAAAACAGAATTTTACCATCTGCATCTATCATACCTGGTCTCATTTTGCTGAGAGATGGTTTCAGATTCAATCCCACTGCATGGCATCTACTATGACCTCAGATTAACCAATACCTTGTGATGTACACATTTATCTAAGCTACATTAACATGATATAGGCAGAGTAATGGGTTGTGATGATGGATCTTCCACTAGTTTCAATGATGAACATTCAGTTGTTCAATCAATTGGTTGTACAGTTCAAGAATTAACATGTAAGAGGTTGAGTATTCTACAGACACTTAAAGGTAAAATCCAAGCTAAATCAGCATGACATTATGTGACAGAGACAGGCCTTTGAATTACAGGTACAATCCATCTAACAAGCTTCCACATAGTTTCTGTCTACCCAATTTCACTCATAAACTCAAGATTATGGTAAAAGCACTGGTCCAAAATATCACATATGTAGATGCTTAACTACCTATCCCACACTAACATTATAGAGACACTTAACATGTAGATGCTTATCTATCTATCGAACACTAACATAATATAGACAATATAAATGCTCATCTGTCCCACACTAACATGGTATAGACAATTAAATCTATCCCACACTAATATTATACAGGCATTATTAGCATGTAAATGCTTATCTGTCTCGCATTAACATGGCATAGACACAATAATATGTTGTACACACTTACACAACTAATATGGAATACAAACAATTTTGTTAAAATGATTATGAAACTCTTGAGTTAAATCAAGCTAGAGGCAAAATAGAAAAACAAAATAAGTGTAAAAAGATTTGGAAAACTATCATCAAAATGAATAAAAGGTGAGTAATCTAAAGAAATTTTAAACATTCTTTAACAATAACTATATAACATACTTTTTTGTTTTTAGTCTGTCTGTTTTGTATTTTATTTTCCAACTCAATAGGTAAGATTGTTGCTTGGAATTATATAATTAAGCAATCTAAATTTTTTATTTGTATATATAATGTATATACTTTAAATGTACAAACAGACTTGCTGCTGCTACAAAAATATATGTATGTTGATAGCAATCAAACCAGCATGTAAAGGTAAAAAAATACAAATGTACTACTGTTGAGTTATCCAGCAAATAAGATATTTCTACTTCAATAATAATAATAATGATGATGATGATGATGAGTCACCCTCCACTAATCATAAGAACTTAAAAAATATGACTACGAAAAATTGAAAAAAAACAAACAAACCCATAATAATAATCTAACAGTCTCTTCAATCTTACAGAACTGTTGTAAGTTCCTTGTTAAAATATACAGTGAAAGATTGATAGACATCAAGATTGGAATGATAAGATACTGCTGCATACGAGGAAATTGATGAAACTATCAAGAGCTGGGTAGGCATTAACAATGATACAAATACCTTTTCATAAGCACAAAAGTCTGTCTCATGACACATTCTCTTTCTCTCTCACTATATATATATTATATATATATATATTATATATATATATATCATCGTTTAATGTCTATCTTCCACGCTAGCATATATATATAAAGTGACAATAAAAATTGCAGCTTTTTGTAAACTTTATTCCATATTACAATTGTTTCTATATCGATCAGCTCGGGTTTGATCATGCAATCGGATCCCTACTCTTAATCGACACTTCTTCAGACAGGAGAGTTTACGTGGGTGGTCCCATCCAAACTGTTAACATACATCCAGTGTTCGTTTTATATACATGTTATTGGGTTATGGTGAGTTTGGGAGACAGGAGTGGGTAGATGAAGAATAGTGATTGATTTTCAATATCACAGAGGTGATGAATTGTAAAGAATTTATGTTTTGTCATTCACCAATCGATAGAACTGGTCATTCCATTTAATTAACCATGATGTAATAGTAAGAAAAGTACTCTACATTATGCAACTTAACCATCGTTGATGTTGAGTCGCGTGGCTGGTGCAGGACTGGAGTTAAATATTTAGAGCAGAACTATCCCTTTAAATTGTTGATTTGGCAAAAACACTGTATACATATATTTCAACAGCCTAGTTATGTAAGACCCTGACGACATCATTAGGTGAGGATTGTATACTTAGTTAATCAATAAAAGGAATTACAGCAAACACAGAGAGTAGAGAATATACTTGATTCAGAGATGGCCCGTGAATTTGGTGTTATTGTTGCAACAATATATATATATATATATATCATCATCGTTTTACGTCCGTTCTTCCACGCTAGCATGGGTTAGACGGGTTGTCCTGTTGTGGGCAGTGTCTGGTCGGCTGACCATGCCTTGCTCATACAGGAACTGATTTGGCTTGATTTCTACAGCTGGATGCCCTTCCTAACACCAACCTCATTTACAGTGAGTGCTGGGTGCTTTTTCGTGGCGCCTACACGTCCACTTTACAGTGTGGGCTGGGTGCTTTTTTGCCGTGGCACCTCCACGACCACCTTGCGGTGGGGGGTGTGGGGGCATATTGTCTATATGCTTCAGCTTGTACCCATGGGAGGTCGGGTACTCTGTATTACTGCGTGACGCCAGAAGTCACGGTCGTATGTCATCGCCTTTGAGAGATGTAATTGGGTAAGGTCGGCTTTTATCACCTCATCCCAGGTCATCTTGGGTCTCCCCACTCCGCGGTTCCCATCAACTTCTAGTGCTCTGCACCTTTTTATGCAGCTGTCATCCTTCATACGCATCATATGTCCATACCAGCGCAACCGCCTCTCCTGCACACATCATTTGATTCCTCTTATGCTCAGTCTCTCTCTCAATTCATTTATGCTTTGTCGTTCACGTATATTACTGTTACACATCCATCGGAGCATGCAGGCTTCGTTTCTCTCTAAACTACGTAAGTCTTCCACCTTCAGCGCCCAGGTCTCATTACCATGCAACATTGCTGTTCGGATACACGCATCATACAGTCTGCCTTTCATTCTAAGGGAGAAGCCTTTTGCAGCTAGCAGTGGTAGTAGTTCCCTAAACTTCTTCCATCCCGTTCTTACCCTAGTTATTGTACTTTCTGAACACTCACCTCCGCTGCTAATTCGGTCACCTAGGTAGCAGAAGCTGTCTACTGTTTCTACAGAGCCCTCCCAGAGATTGGTGGTACTTGTTTCCTGTGGCTGTTTGCTGCTTGCTGTCTCAGCACAGCTGCTGCATGTGAAGCCTACATTCTTAATTAAGCTTCCTGAGATCCCGCTACATCTCTTGTGTACCCATTGTTTGCATTTGGGGAAGAGAATGGAGTTGCTACCTACACCTTTCCTACATACTGAGCAAGGCCATTTCCCTGAGGGGATTTGGGTTCTGTTTTCTCGTCTACTTACAAGGACCTTAGTCTTTGTCATATTGACTTTGAGACCCTTTCTTTCTAGTCCCTGCTTTCAAGTTTGGAATTTATTCTCTAGTTCTACCATAGATTCAGCTATGAGTACGAGGTCATCAGCATACAGGAGTTCCCATGGGCATCCGGTCTTAAACTCCTCTGTTATTGCCTGCAGGACTATGATGAACAGGAGGGGCTAACAGAGCCCTGGTGGACCCCAACCTGTACGCTAAATTCCTTGCTATACTCATTGCTAATCCTAACTTTGCTGACTGCTCCCCTATACATGGCTTGTACCGCTTTCACAAGCCATTCATCTACTCCTAGTTTTCTAAGAGCCCACCAGATTACAGCACGTGGAACTCTGTCAAAGGCTTTCTCAAGGTCGACAAATGCCAGGTAGAGTGGCTTACTTTTAGCTAGGTACTTTTCCTGTAACTGCCACACAAGGAAGAGGGCATCAGTGGTGCCTCTTCCTGGTACAAACCCAAATTGCATCTCGTCTAGTTTCACCCGGTCCCTAATCAACTGTGCTATAACTCTTTCTGTTACTTTCATGACCTGGTCCATCAGCTTTATACCTCTATAGTTTCCTCTATCTAGTGCATCACCTTTACCTTTGTAGCAGTTGACAATGATGCTACTGCACCAATCTTTTGGTATGACACCTTCTAGTATTACCTGGTTAACAATACGTGTGGTTATAGTGTGACCTACAGACCCAGATGCCTTCAGCATCTCGGCAGCTATACCCGATGGACCGGTTGCCTTCCCCATCTTCATATCTTTGATTGCCTTACTTACTACGTTGCTGCTGACTTGTACTGCTGGCCCCTCTATAGGGTCTACTTGGGGTAGGGTCTCTTCTTCCCATGCATTCTCCTCATTTAGTAATCCATCATAATGACTCTTCCATGCATCTTTCTTCTCAGCACTTGTGAGGGCAAGCTCACCTTTATCATTCCGGATACACTTCTCTCCAATGACATCACAACTATCTCTGACACACTGCCTCGCAATCTTGAATACCTCCTGTTTCTGGTCCTCACGTTGCAAAACATGCTTGATTTTCTATCCTCTGCTTCCCTCCTAGCTTCCCTCTTGGTCTCTATGTAATGTACCCTGCTCCCCCCGTTTTTCCATTCTTTCCATGCCTGTCTCTTGGCCTTAACTGCTTCATCTACTTTATTGTTCCACCACCAAGTCACTCTCCTCCTGCTTGAGGTCTTACTCCAGCCACAGACCTCATCCGTTGCCTCTAGTAAATTATTTTTTAGGAACTCCCAGTTCTCTTCTACATTAAATGTCTCTATCTGTTCTTCTTTACTGTCGTAGGCGTTGAGTAAAATATCTTTAAATCTGTTACTGGTTGAGGGGACTTTCAGCTTCCAGATCTTTCTTCTCCAGGTTGGCCTCTGTTTCCAGGTTCGTCTAGTTCTGACCGTGAGGTCGCTGACAACTAAGCTATGTTGGGATGTACATTCCTCACTAGGGAAGGCTGTTGTGTTTACGACCGTCCATCTGTCACGTCCGCTGATGAGGATAAAATCTATCTGACTGGAGTGCTCCCCTGATCTATAGGTGATCAGGTGGTTGTCGGGTTTTTTAAAGTTTGTGTTACATATCGACATGTCATTAGCGTCGCAGAATTCTAGAAGTCTGAATCCTTCCTCATTTCTTGTGCCAACTCCATGGCCTCCATGTACTCTAATGAAGCCGTCGCAGTGTTTACCTACGTGTCCGTTAAAATCTCCTGCGATGATTAGGAAGTCATTGTCGTCTGTTAGAGCAGTAGTGTGCATTAGGGACTCATAAAACCTATCCTTAAGTTCGTCTGGCAGCCCCGATTGGGGTGCGTAAGCTGATATTATTGTGGTAATTGTTTTATTCAGGACTAGTCTGAGTTTAATGATTCTTGTATTTACCCTGTACACTGAGATTACTTTATCTACCCACTTGTCATCTAGTAGTATACCTACCCCACCCATCCCATCGTCATTTCCCACCCAGAAAAATTTGTAGCACCGACGTTTTCCTACCAGGACTCTGGCAGACTCTCCTCTCCATCTAGTCTCTTGCACACAGCATACAACAATTTCCTTTCGCTCTAGCATTTCTACGATTTCTCCTGCTCTTCCTTTCATTGAGCCTACATTGATGGTACCAACTCGGAGTTTTGGGCATTTGTCGACACTCGTAGGGAAGAGTCTATATATATATATATATATATATATATATATATATATATATATACATGGCCTCCAAGACTGGTAGGAGGGAGAGGAAAATATCCTCAGGACACATGTCACCAGGTCTGAGAATCAAATCTGCAACTTTATAATCATGAGTCTAACACCCTAACCACTAGGCCATGCATTCACTAAGGAATTTATTCTGAGCCATTAAAAAGGATTAGAAATATTTAAAAGACAAAACAAACTTAAGTGATTCTTTATCTTCTTCCATCTGTCTAATGTAGACATAAGAACCATTTATATCTAAACAGAGTGAGGTAGAAACAAAAATATAAATATTGGAATGAATAAGCAAGTCATTTTACATTGAACCTTTTCTTTTATATAAAAGTTTGCAGGTTTGATGTGAAGTGAGAATTAGAAACTAGACAAACATTTTAAGTTCTAGGTTTGAAAGGGTGCTAGAATACTTAAAATATAATCGTCATAATGATGACGATGATAAATTCTCCTTATGATTCTTTTTTCTTTTTGTCTGGAAAGAAAGTGGTTGATTATCTGAAGAGATAAAGTTTTATCATAAGACAAAGCTTTAAGATGAAAATACGAGCAGCTCTGCTGAAATTTGGCAACACTAAGTAGGTGATTCTTTAGGAGTGAGACAAAAGATACAAGACACTAGATGAGATCACATCAGGCTTTTTACTTTCAGTACTTGATAGAAAGGAAAAGGAAACAGATATAATAGTTACTTTTGAAAAAAAAAAAGATTATTTTTTAAGATAATCAGACTTTGTATGTAGCAGAGCTTATAGTTAAAATCACAGCAACTCATACATACCACAGAACTGATATGAGGGGATAGAAACAGTTACTCACCTCTCCACTAACAAGATGCTTGCCATCTCCAGAAAAAGCAACTGCAGTAATGGTTTTCTTGGAAGCATTGAAAATGTGAGTTTGCTTGTTGCGACGTGGATAAAAGATGGTGATAACACAGCTGAAAGAACAAATGATAATGATAACAATATAGTTTCTTTGTTATTGCCACAAGAGCAATGGATGTGGTGACATTACAAGGACAACAAATTGAATTAAATATACAATTACCTCAAAATACGTGTCCTGTGTGACCAGTACCAGAGCTAGAAATCATAATTAGTGATACTACAATACTGTTTTGGGTTGGATCATCATCATTTAAGGTTTGATTCCCTGTTAGCAAGGGTTGGAGGGGTTATGATAGGCCAAGTCAGAACTCAAGCAGAGCCACTGACCTCTCAGACAGGTTAGGGGCCAGTATCTTGTAAGCATATATTCCTGCGCTCTACAGAGTGCATTTTATTGTGGCACCCATACTAAGAAGGTCGAAATATCTTTGACACAGTTGAAGAGTCCTCTCAACCCTTTGTTTGGCAGGCTTTCTATAACTGAATGCCCGTCCTATCATCAACTTATTTCCAGAAAATACAGTACTGGGTGTGTTTATCGTGAAGATTACTGTAGATCACCAATGCTGGATGGTTGGACAAATTGAGAAATAAGACATTTATGGAACAAATTCTATTATGTTATTTTTAAGTTAATGTTTCATTGTTGTAAACTGAACAAATGTTATTGGTTTTTGTCTAGCCCAAGGAGAGCCCTGATCACGCAAAAATATGATCAAAAGTATTCTAATTGTGACTATCTTGCCTTGTATATCTAGGACTACATTGTCAAATGGGAGCTTCCCTTCAAGAGGGTATGGTATGATTTGAGGGGGAGATTTTGCAGCAATTTCTAGCAAGACAAGTGACTGTGTAGAGGTGACTGTAGAGGTTCCTTCATTAGCATTTTCTTTTTAATATTTAGTCAAGAATAAAAGGGCAATTCTCATGACTTTTTTCAGAGTTTCTGAGAGTGGTGGAAGGGAGGGCGATATCCTCAAACCAAAGACATGGTTCAAATGCTTGGAACAAAATGTACTCTGCTAAAGGCACCCAAGGGCCAGGTGGTGGTGTTAAACCAGTTGAGAGATTTGTGATCTATGGATTATTTGTATTCTATGGATTAGTTGTCCAGCACATTGACCTTTCAGCTACCAGACCATCTGAAATATTTCAATGTACAGTTATACTGAATATCTTTATACGAAGTCTTGATATAATTCCACTTAATTTCCAGTTAATTTTGTCAATGGTTATTTAACTCGTTCAATACCCACACACCCAAAACTGTCCTTTGCTTCTTAATCTAAAGCTTTTTGTTTTAAAGTTTTTATATTAAATTTCTATGTAAGAACATTTTAAGTTACTATATTCTAAACACTAGCTTAATCTTTTCAGTACTTTTCAGTTCTAATGAAACAGACTATGATTTTCAATTAATTTTTTAAATAACCAAGAGTGTAGAGGGATCTAGTAAAGTACATTTTTATTATTAAATGCTTGAGGCATAAAATTTTGATGATGTTTTAAATTTAAATATAAACACTATAAAATAGTATCATAAAACCAAGGCTGGTTTTAGGTAGTTTGTTATCAAAATGGTTAATAAAGGATAAGGCAGTTATTTCATTAATCTCTCCAAACTGATTATTTTCAAAACACAAAAGCAGAATATTTCATTAGAAATATGGTCACAATTGGTTAATAGAATATAAAAATTTAAACCTCCCTGTAAAGTCTATTATTAGGAAGTCTTGATAGGGAGACAAGCATACAAGCAGCAGCCAAAGTGTATCTATTAGTATAGAGGTAACAAATGAAAATACAGTTTACATTGTCTGTTATCAAGTCTAGTCTGCTAACAGCTATTTAGATAACCTTTGACATTATCCAACAATCACTAACACTCACTATGAACAATAAAGACATTGCTGTTTATATCAGTATTATGTGAATTAAACCTTAGGAGGGAAACGTGCTTGAATTTTTTATATAATAAAATAAATACTAGCATAAAAATACTTCATGCAAGAATACATTGCTAAAAATGTCAAATAACGAAAAAATATTTCTATTTTCACTTATTTTCAATGTATTTAGAGAGTAAAGCAACAAACACTATGTCTGTGTGTGACCCAATTTAGATAAATTGCCAGTTGAAAATTTCCTTTACATGTTCCTCCATTAATGCCATAATCACTGAGATAAAAATGAATGTCACATTTGCTTGTCACCTCACTCATACATTTGTAGCCTTGTGCTAGAGCAAAACAATATTCTTATGACCATAAGCCCCTCAGCCACACACAAAACAAAAGAGCATGGGTTGGTCTACACTGGTTCATTTGAGAAATCTAATTGAAACTATCTTAGCTGGTTTACTTCATTTTTTATACCCTTCTCTCCTTCATGCTAACCCCATGTAATCCCAGCATGCATTTAAACTGCCACTGCAGTCTATTAGTTTTAAAGAGTAAGATATTCCCCAATACGCTTCTAAATGCCTGAAGAAATCTGTCTGCTCTGACCAAATCAAGGTAAAGTCAGCCACCTGCTTGAAGATACCAAGGTGTGAAAGCATCAGGAAAATCCCCCATATTTCAAGATACAATCCTTTCTCAACAATACCTGAACCCCATCCCCACCTACAGTACATACACTTTGTTGACATTGAAATGGGTGTGAAGAATAATGGTGTGATTGCAGGGTTTGGCTATTGCTCTGGCAGCAGTAGTAGCCTCTGTGGAATATGGCTTGTTGACAGACTTTCTGCTGCTCTGTCAAACCTGACTTTCCACTTAGAAAATAGGAGGGTCATTTTTTTCTTCTTTTTACCTCAACAAAAACCTCTTTAGATGGATTTTTCATTTTAACTGCATTGCACAAGCAGATTTAACCCTTTAGCATTTATATTACTCTCTATATACTATTGTATTTTTGCAGTAAAGGCTTTACATCACATAATTATCCCACATAATATTGAATCTATGAGATTTTGATATTATTTATTTTGAGAACAATACCTTAACATTAGTATGAGTGGCTAGTTATGGCTAGTTTGAACAGAAAGAGGTTAGAGAATTAAGCCCGGATACGGCCGTTTTAAATGTTAAAGGGTTAATGTAGCAGGTAAAGGTAACTCTGCACCTGTGTGTGTGTTTGTGCTTTGCCAAGAAAGAAAGGCACTACTGGGGGGGGGGGGGGGGGGGGGGCATCTTTTCGTCTTAGTGATTGGTTGTTGGTGGAGGAAATTTCATTGCTCATCATTGCTTGCTCTTGTCTGTTACCTTCTTTGAATCAATCATGATGGTTACTATTGTTGATTTTGCTATTTGACGTAGTTCATCATTTCTGCTTCAATCTCAGCAACAAGTTGTTGCTCTAAATACTCCCAAATACTCTCTTTTTCCCTCAATGAAGACTGGAATAGCCATGATGGTAGTAGCTGTATTGGTGACTAGCTGATGAGGTAAGTTTTTAGTGATGAAAGTGGTGAGTGGGAGACTAATAGCAACATCCTCCCCACTGTGTGACCCCCTCCTCACACACACACACACACACACTTCGTAACTAACTGTCAAATGTTCATGCCACGATTAAAATTTTGAATGTTTTTATAAAAAAGAAAAGTGTTTCTATTGTTGTCCAATATATATAATCTTAATGGGGTGATAAACAGGAACTAACTCACATCCCAACCCATGATAGGAGCTGGCTCCACAAGAAAAGGAAACAAAATTCAACAACAAAACCCTAAATGGGTAAACTATCAATAAATATTCTATAATTCTTTCTTCACTTTCTTTTGTTCCTTACTAAGCATTGGGGGAGACACCATTTCTGTAGCAATTCTGTAGTGATTACTTGAAAGCAAAGTTGCTGACCTTGTGCTCCAACAACCTCCACCCTTCTCAGCATGGGGTGAAAATTAACCTGGAATTTCAAAGTTAAGGAGAGAAGAGAAATTCCATAAACCTTAAAGGTGCTGTCAGATGTAGCCAGGGACTTGTTTAAGACAGGATTGTAATGCTCTGTAGTAATGACTGAAGTCCCCTACAACAATGACTGAAGTCACTAGCAAGGGTTGTAACACCCTGTAGTAAAGACTGAGGTCAATATCGAGAGTCATGACATAGAAATGACTAGGATCACTACCCACGGTTGTGACAGCCTGTAGCAATGACAAGTCCCTACCCAGCATCGTGACACGCTGTAGTAATGACTAGGATCACTACCCAGAGTTGTGACAGCCTGTAGCAATGACCAAGGTCACTACCCTCTACTCTATTCATTAATTTAGGGGACAACAATAAAAATAATTTAAGAAACATAAAAAATGAGTGGCATAGTCTGGAAACAACTCTGCTAATGCCACCACCAACACCAACAATACTGATTTTTACTTTAGGCACAAGAACAATGATTTGTGGGGAGGGAAAAATTGATCATATTTACCAGGTACTTGACTGGTACTATTTTATTTACCCAGCAAAGATAAAATGCAAACACAACTAAATACCACGAGGTATTTTGTATAACAGTTCTAATAATCATGACAACAGGAGTTTCTGTTACTATGGTTGACAGGCAGTGACTAACGTCATTCAGTAAACTGTGATATGGTAATATTAATCCTTTCATTACCATATTTGTAATGAATGACATTGTCAAATAATTATGAAAATAATCAAGAACTTAGAAGGATTCAGTAATATAAATAGTTTTCTCATTATTTTCATCCTTACGGGGTCGATAAAATAAAGTACCAGTAATGCACTGGGTAATTGCTGGCCTTGTGCCTAAAGTAGAAACAATTATTAAGCTGGTGTTTGGATCATAACTTATAGATTCTTCTATAAAATTATGATGGAAGGTTTTTAGATAAATAGAGACACTTTAAAATAATAAGTTTTGTAAATAAGCATTGGAGCATTAAGTGAATTGAAATGCTTAGAAAATATAGAAAATCTCCAAGATAGCATTTCAACTCACTCAACACTCCAATGTTTATTTACAAAATGTTGTCGCAGTGAAAAGCTGATATTTAGCTATATTTAAGCCAGTAACTGTCGTCAGGGTTCATTTAACTCAATGGTACACAACACTCAGCTTGAATTTGAGAGGTATAGAATTTGATTCCTTGTATGAGAAAAGACCTGACGGCCTTACCCTGTGCTCCTGGTCGAGAGACAGGTGCCTTGTCTGGGACGTCACAGTTAGTGACTCTTTTGCTTCTTCCCATATCCTGGATGCTGCAGTTAGGGTGAAAGCCACAGCTTCCGCAGCCAAACGGAACAAAATCTTAAAATACCGTGATCTGTCAGCCAACTACATTTTCCTCGCAATTCTGTTATCTTTTACTCTGGTAGCAGCCCGGTTGTCCACCCCTTTTGACTACCTTTTGCTGCATGTGGTCCCAGATGTGTGTGCTAACTGCTTCTGTGTTTTTGTTTCTTTTGTTTCTTTTCCTTTCTCTTTTTTGCTGTTTTCCCTTCCTTTTTATTCTATTTGTTTGTGCTTTTGTTCTGTAAACATTGTATTATATTTCTTTTTGTTAATTTTTAAAATCCAAATGAATAAATTCTATGATGAAACTACATAACTTATTTCTGCACTTCTTGCTATAAATACATATATTGAAAATGTAGAGCTAAGTCCATAAGGAGAACAATTTATCAGGTAGTATAGTAGCAAAATTGTAATTGCTTTAACATGAACAAATGCAACGTTCACTTCAGAAAGCTTTAACTGTTTTGATACCAAATCCACCCAAAACCTCTTCTGGGTTTAAGACACAAAACCACCCAATTTAAAGGGTTATTAATCTAAATTAAAATATTCCAACATAATTTTAATATAATCTCATAATCTGAATGCCATGAGTTTATTGTTCACCCAAGGGCAGATTGGAAAATGTAAAATAATGATGAACCCTTTATTAAGTTATGCTACAAATACTATCTTAATAATGAAATTCTTCCACTCAGAGGCTCTGATAAAAGACAGCTGCCCAAGATACCATGCAGTGAGAGTGAACCTGAAACCACATGGTAATGTCTGTGTATACACTTCATACACAATTTTAAAAATATGTTGAAGCAGACATTACATGGCAACAAACCAACATGACTGATAGCTATATCAATATTGATTCCACTTCAAATTGAGTATGTGTGCATTCATACACACAAACGGGGTAGAGAGAGAGAGAGGAGGAAGAGTTAAATACAGTAATTAAAGAGCTAACTATAATACTGGCTTTGCCTTACCAGGTGCTGCTCTTACAGTGGCACACATATGTATTAATATCAACATTTCTGGTGTTTATCAACAAACCCAAACAGTTGGAACACTGCACTAAATATCATCAGTGTCGGTTACATAAAAATATGAAAAACTAGATCAGAACTAAACAAATGTAGTTGTTTTTAATAGTGGTGAATGTGGTGGTGATGAGGATATTAGAAGCAGTACAGTAGTAGGAGTGATAGAGATGGTGGTGGTAATAGTAGTAAGGTTTGTTTCTTCAAGGACAGGTCCTGCTTGAAACTTTAGATTTTTCCTGCACACCAGCAAAAATAATCTATTCCACTTTTCTATACTTATTGTCTGCCAATGTAGACCATGACTGATTTTGTTGGATATTATAAGTTAACAGTTTAACCCTTTTGATATCAAACAACTAAAAGAAAGACGCTGGTTCTATGATACAAAACTATTTTTTTGAAAATGTTTACCATCATCATCATCATTTAATGTCCATTTCCTCTGCTAGCAAGGGTTGGATGGATTTTCACAGACTGAGTCAGCACTGAAGCAGGACTACTGAACTCTCAGATTAGCTGGAGGTCTGCATCTCACATATGATCTCATTTCATCATGACACTAGCACTAGGGAGGTTGTTATGTTTTTGACAAAGTTGAAAGGTCCTCGTGATTCAAAGTTTTCTATGGCTAAAAACCTTCCATCATAATTTTATGTAAGAACCTTTGTAAAATTATGCTTCAAACACCAGCTTAAAAATGAGAAAGTTAGTTATATTACTAAATCCCTCCAAGTGATTTGAAAAAAAATCATAGGTAGTTAATCAAGCAGATCAGTGACCAAGCTCTTGGTAATAGTCCCAGACCAGATGTATAATGTAGATGCTGTATCAAACTGCTCATTAAGTATTTTAGTAACCAGTGCTAAATACATATGATTTATGAATTAAGGGCATCAAATTAAATACTTCAGTGTTTGTTCCAGCTTACTGGACTTCAAGTTTAAATCCTACTATAGGAATCATAAATTAAGTAGTCTGGGAGCAGTAGATGGGCAGAATTATTAAAGAATACTTTGTACTATTTGATCTGGTCCAGTGCATTTTAAGTTCAAATCCTGTTTCCTACCAAGAGTTGTGACTGGCAAATAGTATCAGCAATGGAAAGGCCAATGGAAACATTGTTTTCTTGATCCAATCTTGCATGGGGTACAAGTAAATACATGTAATGAATATGATACACTGACAAGTAGCAGAGCAGAATAAAAGAATTAGAAGCTGAGGCAAGAAGGCCATAGGCCCATACCAACTGGCTTGTCTGCTACAACCACTACTCCCCGTTTAGCCTATTTGTGTCACTGGTGTAATCGACCAGATGTTTGATTGATTAAAGCTTCTATGCCTGGGGACATGTCACAAAATCAACACTTCAAATACAACTAGATTAGTCTACAGAAACCATATTATAAGCACTATATTAAAAGTTGCTTCATCAAACAAATAAAAATACAGCACGATTTGAACTAACAGAACCTTATTAAGACACCTAACTAGTAACATTTATATCCAGACGTGGATAATGATTACGATTTAACCCTTTCATCACCATAGTTGTAATGAAAGACACTGCCTTTGATTCCTGGACCAAGCAGTATGTTGCGTTCTTGAGCAAGATGCCTTATTTCCCATAGCCTATGTATGTATGAGTCACGATAAGACTTGAGTCCTTATCATTAAAATACCCGAAAACCCTCCTATGAAATGCAACCTAATAGGAGGCTTGCTAAACCTATATAGGTGTGAGCTGTATCATAAGACTAGAGCCCCTATCATAAGAACACTCAAGAAATCTATGTGATGCAACTTCAAAGGAGGCCAGCGAAATCTACATGGATGTGAGCTGTAACAACATTGTTTAATCCATGAGGATGAGAATATTGATGTGATTATAAGGAAATAAAACCTAAAAATCTGAAGCTGAAATGCTGATTTTTGCAGTATAGTTCCAAAAATATATTCCATCAGTTCTATATTGATGGAATGAACATCTATCAGTTTCAGTGATGAGTGTTCCAGTATGTTAAAATAAAGAGCAACTGGTTGAGGATTCCACAAATATGTGTACCCTTAATGTAAATTCTCTAGGAGATTCCACGAGATACATGTGATAAGGCTGGCCTTTTGAATTACAAAAGTAGCTCATTTTATTTTAATATTAAGTTGTTGAACATTCTACACACAAGTACCTGCAACAATTCTCAGGAAGATTCAGCATAACTGTGTGTGACAATGCTAGCCTTTTGAATTACCAGCACAGTCCATCTTGTATTATGATATAAATAACATTTTACGGTGAATTGGCAGTATCGGTAGAGGGTCAGACGCCATGCTTTGCAAGCAAAGAGTTACGGCCCTTTATTGTCTGAGTTCAAATCCCGCCGAGGTTAACTTTGCCGTTCATCCTTATGAGGACGATAAAATAAAGTACCAGTAATACACTGGGAAAATTGCTGGCCTTGTGACAAAAGTAGAAACAATTATGATATAAATAACTAATATTCAATAGACATATTTACACTTAATATCATTTTCTGGGAGATTCAACATGACAGTGACAAGGCTAGTACTTTGAATTGCAAGCACAGTATATCTTGTATATTTAACCCATTTGATATCAAACAGCCTGAAACTGTCCCTGGTTCTACGATACAAAACTGTATGTTTTAAAGTGTTTATATTTATCTAAAAACCATTGTAATTTTTTTGAGAATTTTTGTTAAGTTATATTCCAATGAGAAAGTTATATTACTGAAATTCTTGATTATTTTTTAAATGATTTCAAAATCATAGGTAGTGTTTATCATAAGAAATATGGTTAATAAAAGGCTATAGTATCTTTAGAAGTGGACAGGTCATTTTTGAAAAGTAAAAAATTGCACTGTGACTGTAATCACATGAAAAAGTCTCTACTTTAATGCTGCAAACCTTCGCTAGTCTGCTAGTAAAGATACTATAAACACGTACCCATAACATAATTCTTAAAGAAATTGTGCAACATGGTTGGCCTTTTATAACTAAAAACATTTTCTGTAATCTACCAGACCCCTACCACTTGGGGGGGGGGGTGTTCTGCCAGTCATTTCACATTTAATGAAATATGCAAGCATGAGCTATGTTTAACCTTCTCAACTACATCCGACAGAGTGCTGATGATGTACAGCATCCTCCAGTGATGGCACTAAACTCCTCCCAGAAAAATGCAGCCCCAGCTTGCTGAAGTTCATTGAATCAGCCTCTTCTCCCACTCACACCCCTATGTCTCATCTACCATAACTCAATATTTTCTTATACATAGTATCTCACAAATAATGATTACACACTCACACACATCTATATGACTGTGTGGAGAGGGCTATATCTATATCCCCTAGACCCCACTTCCTTTAATAGTTATGCCTCAAGGAAATAGTTACCTCACCACACTTTTTTTAAAATCTTACATAGCTTTCTTATACATCTTTACCTGCAATCTATCATTCTTATATGCTTTTGATCTGCAGACCAATGTTTCTTCTGACAGGATATATTGCTATTGTTGTAATCAGTTATTGTTAATGTAGAAACAAGAGAGTTAAGACCCTCTACATTTTTTATTCAACCTCCAACCCATCCCACTGCTAAGGTCAATTTTCCCTTCCTCTTTCTTATTGATAAACAAAAAATAGCAGTCAATGAAGGGGTTGATTAAAACCAACTACACACCTATATTGTGCCAAAGTTAGTGATCTTTTATTGTTATTATTTCCTATGTAAGAAGAATGTAAAAAAAAAACTATCAATATCATTGTTTATATTGCTAGAAAAAAAAAACAATAACATAGCATTGAAAAAGAAATGTTATGATTAGCTAGGTTGTAACAACTATTTTGAAGTAACCAGAGATACACTTTTAAAATCTACAGCAGAGATTCTGAATGTGAAGCACACTGAATATGTGTGGTACAACTTTTCTAAATTCTAGATTATATATTTTTAACACCAAACATGCTTTAAGAGACACATCAAATATTTTCAGGTGTTGCGGTGGGTCATGGAGTAAAAAAAGGTTAAGAACTAGAGACTGACAGCCTTTAACTGTATTGAATTAGCACTGAATAGATTAAATGAAGACCAAAGATAGTAGTATCCTTCCTCAATTGTAGATACAGCATAACCAAATGGTTATGGGATTGGCATCGTAATCATTATGTCTCAGGTTAGATCCTATTGCATAGCATCTTGGGCAAGTGTCATTTACCAGAGTCTTAAATCAATCTATGCTTTGTGAATGAAATTGGATAGACAGAAACTGTTTGGAACTCTATCAGATGGACTGTACTTATAATTTAAAGAGCCAGCCTTGTAACACATTGTGTCATGCTAAATTTCTAGAGAATTACATTAACCCTTTAGCATTTAAACCGGCCATATCCGGTCAGAATTATCTCACCTCTTTCTGCCCAAACCAACCATAATCAGCTGCTCATACCAATGTTAAGGTATTGTTCTCAAAATAATAACATCAAAATCTCGTAGCTTTGATATTATGTGAGAATTATTTGAGATAAAGCCTTTACCATGAAAATACAATAGTAAATATAAAGTAGACATGCCTATCGAATGCACAGCCACTTACATGGAATTTCACAAGCCAGCCATTCCATTGACTGAACAACTGGAACATGTATCATTGAAACTGATGTATGTCCCATTCAATCCATTCAATTTGTTAATTAGGCAAGAGATGAGATATGAACATTTGACAGATAATATATTCACTTATTTATTTCATGGTGTCAAAATTTGTCACACTCTTAGTGAATTAGTTATTGACACAATTTTACTGCAGTGGAATTATGTCAATGACAAAGTTGCAAATCCTTTGAAATACAGATTGTGCATATGCATGTATATGTGAAATGGACTGTATTTGCATGTGTGCACAAGCGTGTGGGAAATTTAAAAAATGTGTGTGTGTGTGTGTCTATATATATATATATGTGTGTTGAAAAAGAAGATAAGTAATTCCTATTGTCAGGTATAACCTATAAATTATGTTGACTGCTTTTATTTCTTATACTGAGGTTAAACCAGAACTTGGGTTTAAAACTTTCGAAATTTTATTCAGAGGTCGTGTTAACCATTTTTTCATCTCACACACACACACACACATACACATCTCATCCATCATTTTCCGTCCGCTTTTCCCTGCTTGCAAGGGTGGGACTACATATATATATATATATATATATATATACACACATACACACACACACACACACACACACACCCACTAACTAAAACACGCAAATATACACAAAAGAGAAACACACCCAGAAGAAACACTCATACACAAACACATATATACAAACAAATACAAACACACACACATGAATTAAAGTACACTATTGAGCCCATTCCTCTATTAAATATACACTCCTTTTGACACCTGTATATAGTCCAACAGTATCAAATTCTATTAATATACAACACCCAATCTGCTTGTTGATACAATGTATAGAGAATGTCATAAGGAGCAAGTTGTCAGTAGGTGTGCACTGAAGGACTTTTGTTCATCATTATCATCGATTACCAGCTATCTTCCACACTAGCATGAGTTAGACAGGTTTGTCCTATTTAGAGGCAAATTGGGTCGGGTGACCCTGTCTCGCTCATATATAGGAGAGTTTCTGGCTGGTTTTCTACAGTTGGATGTCCTTCTTAATGCCAACCACATTGACAGTGTAGGCTGGGTACTTTTTGCTGTGTCTTTTACACACTTTACAGTGTAGGTTGGATGTTTTAGGGTTGATTTTCTACGGCTGGATGCCCTTCCTACTGCCAACCACATTTACAGTGTAGGCTGGGTGCTTTTTGTCGTGACACCTACACGATCACTTTACAGTGTGGGCTGGCTGTTTTGTGGTACCAGTATAATATACATATACATACATGCACATATCATGATAATGCTATACACACATATATATATATATATTTGCGTGCATATACATATACCATATATGTAATATACATACTCATATCATACATATACATACACACTTCATATATATATACACACAAATATATCATCAACCTCATCGATTAGCATCCATCATTCGTGGGTTGGATGGATTGGCTCTTGTTTAGCTCACCTGGATTGGTTTCTACAGCTGGGTGCCCTTTCTACTGCCAACTACATTACAGTGTGTGGTGGGTGCTTTTTGTCATGTCACCTACACGACCACATTACAGTGTGGACTGGACACTTTTTTCATGACACCTACACGACCACTTTACAGTGGAGCCTTGGCACTTTTGTCTTGGGACTGGGGGGGGGGGAGCTTGGGCGAAGATGTGAACAGGGTAGTAGGGGAGTTATGGTTACCGCTAAGGGAGGTGAGTGAGAGGAGATAGAAGGTTGAAGAAGGTGTTGCCTACTACGTATAAGCCTCATCCTGAGAATAATAGTGGGCGGGTCTTCTGTAAAGCTGCATAGCGCCAGAGGTCACAGTGCTGTGTCGTTGCCTTTGAGAGGTGTAATTGTGCAAGGTCAGCTTTTATTACATCATCCCAAGTCTTCCTAAGCCTGCCCACACCACCGCTACTATCGACTTTGAGTGCTCTGCACCTTATTGTTCACATTTAAACAGGGATAAAAGATTACACTACTGTGTGATTCAATGTGGTGCAGTGTGGAGGTGTATGGTTTGGTGTGGTTGCTGTTTCTAAAGCTCATAACTATATAGGTTTAGCTGGTTAGAAATTGGAGTGTGTTGGTGAGCAACTTCATACTAATTAATTAGGATCCATTTTTGTGTATGGGGCAATACAGTCTAGGATTTTTTTGTGTATAGCAGCAACACCATCATAGATGTGACGACAGTACTCCATAGTGGGTCTCACCTGGGCTTTACAGAGGTTTAGTAGTTGTTTGCCTACATAGAGGCTCTCAAAGTCCTTGTTTATAGAAGAGGCTCTCTTTGAAAGTTAATGTTTAATGGAGCTCTGTGTCGTAACAGCACCATCTTAGGTGTGAGGGCAATAACTCCATTGTGGGTTTCACCTGAGCCTTTTAGAAGCTCCTTTAAAAGTCTTTATGGGAATAGTTTAGGTCTATCAGAAGTTGATGATATTAGCTCTTGATTGAACACAGAGTTTAAAGATTGTAAAAGACTGGAGAGTTATGTCATCTGTATTATGTGATGTTAGTAATTATCAACTAACAGTTATTTTGTTATTACAGCTCACACTTATGTAGGTTTAGTTGGCGTCCTACAAGGTTACATCCTATAAGGTTTCTCACATGTTATAACCCTTCTCATAACCCCAGTGAAACATATTCAGATTTGACATTAGAAATTGAACATATGATCTTATGATCACGAGTTCAACACCATAACCAGATCAATTCTGATCAAACAGACCTATGATCAAAAGCCACAACAATCCTCTTTTACTGGGAATATGAATATTGGAATATGAATATGTAAGACTAGATTATCTAATGTATCCTTCTATATTAAATATAAATATATAAAAATGAATATTAATCTCTCCATATTCAACAATGAATTCTTTTTTCATAAAGGAATATAAATATGTATTACTAAATGAAGAAACCAGTATCATTATTAAATAATGAAATCAATATTATTGTTATTACATTATCTAAAGTGTCCTGACCACATACAAAGGTGTGATTTGTAGGAGATTAGACTTCTATTTTAAGCAAGTTAGTTGTATGGTGTGATTTATCACATTATCTAATGTGTCCTGCCGATATATACAAGATGGCATGGTGTAGTTTGAGGGTAATTATGCTGCTATTTCTAGCAGGGCAGACTGCAAGTTGGAGACTTCTTGTTGGCTTCTGTGGTGTGATTTAGCACATTATATATGTTTTGTCAATATAAATGACAGTAGGGTGTGATTTGAGGGAGGATAGCTATTTCTAGCAGTGGTGGCCACTACACAAAAGCCTCTTGTTAGTTTATGTTGTGTGGCTCAGTGTATGTGTGTGTTTAATAAATGGCCTATACAAGTTCCAAATTGTAACAATATATAGGTTACATTGATTAAATGGTATCATTGTTGATATGTTAGAAAGTAAATTTTGATAATAAACAAAAAATAATCTAGTCAAAGTGATGTGCCCTACTTACCCTGCTGGGTAGGCTATAGCTCCTGTATTTGGGTCACATGTTAGTCCAGCCGTTGAGCTAATGGTTAATCCTAATACTTTCTCTAAAGTAACCTAAGAAAGAAAACAAAAATAAATAAAATAAACATTTAAATATTAAACATAAATACTTAAAATAAATATTGATTTCTCTATATTTATCAATGCAGTTAATTTTTTCTTTTTTAATTAGGAGTATAAATATAAATATCCATTACAAAATAAATTTAAAAAAAAAAAAAAAAAAAAAAAAAAAATCAATATCATCATTATCAATTAATGAAATTTAATATTGTATTTGTTTCACAAGATTCTTGATGGGAAATCATGTTTGCAACAGATATTGTTGTACTTTGGGAGGGTCATACTCACCAGTTGGATTAATCAGGTAATTAATCAATCAATCAGTTGGTTAATTAATTAGTTCTTGCATCACAGCCTGTTACCTTCTTACAGACTATTGCCCTTTGTATCTCCTGTTTGTCTACACTTACTCCACATTTTCTGTGTCTTTCAGGGCCTCATGTCAGAGGTATAGTGTGCGCATGTACACACATGCACAAGTTTTGTTACTATTATTAAATACAAACATTGGGCAATGGATTGGCAGTATCGACAACATAAGGACATTTGAAAAATATTTTATATATTGCATATATTTTCATTTCTCATTTGATTTTTATCTAAAGTGAACCCCACTCTCAACACTTTTGTATTCTGTGTATATATAGATGACAGAGAGAAGGAGAGGAGACACAGGCAACACTAGTGGCAGAGAATGCTTTTAGCACATTTGCCTTTTCCCTTTTTAACTTAAATTTGTGTTCCATGAATTTTTTCTTTGCCCATTTATTTCTCTGAGGGTTGTATGGGCAGAGTCCTCAACACTCCTTCCAGTGGGTCCTGTCAGAAACAGCCATCTTAAATTGATCCGGTTGGATCCAATCTTGCTTGGGGTCTACCCCTGGGTATCCTACGGATTCGTTTTGCCTTTAATATCAGTCCAGTGTTAACCACATGCCCATAGATCGGAGCTATGATTTCTCAATTCGGAGAAGTAGCAGCTCTACCTGGAGTAACCAAGCTATGACCTATCAAGTAATATTACTCCAAAGACCATTTGGAGGAACTCCATTTCGGCTGCTAGTGTTTGCAATCATATTCTTTCAGTTATTACTCAAGATTCATGACCATAGGTAAGGGTTGGCACACATACCAAATTGAAGATAGTGGGTTTGGCTTTTACACCTACCTCACATCTGATTACCGAATGCTGAAGCTCCTGCAATTCTTACACTTAATTCAGCCTCCTGCCTTCTATCACTCTTGAACATGACCCTGAGATATTTGAACTTCTCTACCTGCTTTAGTGGAACTCCATATGTAGAATGCACTGTGTAGACCTTGAGAGGACAAGCCTCAGTTTTTGCAGCACTGATTTTCATTCCAGCCATGCAGCACTCATCATTTAAACCTAACAAGTGCATGTCAAAGATCACCGTCTGATTAGTTAAGTAATACCATATCGTCTGAAAATTTCAGCCAACTGATCCTACACCTGCCAGTCATGATACTAATTCCAACCTGCCTGCCCATGTCAATCCTGTTGATGAAGATTACGAATAGGAGAGGTGACAGAACGCACCCTTGGCAGAGTCTGACTCCCAAGTTGAATGGTTTTGATTTAGCACCATTGATCCAAACACAACTACTCAGGCATTTGTATAGAGATATCAGGGCAACAAGAAGCTGTTCCATACTCCTGCAGAACCTTCCAAAGCAATAATACACCTCTTGGCAGTACTCCCACAGACCTGCTGCAGTATGAATATTTGGTCTGCTGCGCTGTGTTTGTGATGAAAACCACACTGTTCATCAGCTAGCTTGGACTCAACAATCTCCCTTCATCTCTTTGCCAGACACTTAGCATAGACTTTACCAGGTAGGTTTAACAAGGAGATCCCTCTATAATTAGAGCAATCTCTCTTTAATTGCTTTTGTGATCTCAGCAACCAAGAGATTAGTCATCACTCCCAGATGCACCCCGTATACATCAGAAGATGCTGTTGTGATCAGGTTTAGGAGATCAGCAAAGTAGTCTCTCCACTTCAAGAGGGTGCACCTCTCTGAAGAGAGAACCCCAGATGTGTTCCTGATAGCAGATATAGAGGAGGACTTATTACATAGTTGGTTGATGGTCTGCCAAAACACTTTATTCGCTGATCTGAAGTTGTATTCCAGCTTAACCCTAAAGTCCTCCCATGTCTTAACTTCGGTCGTCTTTACTGTCTCTGTGACTTTTCACACCTGTTTGTAAGTGTAAGGAGAACTTATCTCCATTCTCAATAAAATGTTTTTGACAGATCATAGCATTCATGCAACAGATGGACAATATGAATATCTAGGACCATGGGTGCTTCCCCACATACACTCCACCCTCAGATATCAAGGCTGGGAAATGGCCACATTAATTTCACCTGTGGGAGGAGGGTTTACTAAAGTCATTGTTACTGTTCCTTTTGCGTTAACATTTAAAAAAAAAAATCAATTAAAAATGAGAATTGTATATGCATCTGTGTATACAATGATAATTCAATGTATGTGAGAGAGGGAGGGAGGGAGGGAGGGATGGATGGGGGGAGAGAGAGAGAGAGAGAGAGAGAGAGAGAGCGAGAGAGAGAGAGCAAGAGAGAGAGAGCGAGAGAGAGAGAGCAAGAGAGAGAGAGCAAGAGAGAGATAAGTGAGATAAGGAAAATAATAGGGATAGAGTGAGAAAGCAAGAGAGATTAAATCATACATAATATAATACATAATCTGTGTAGAACTAGAAATAAGTTGAGGAAGCTTGCGTCACAGATCCTCTTTAGCTATTTATATTATATAGTTGTAACACACTGACTAGAAATAGCAGTCAATGAAGGGGAAGTTGAAGTTGTTTACTCCCCAAGTATAACAATATTTGTTACGACACACGATTTCATACCAAAAAACCTCGCAAAACTAATTCATCGCCGTTATGTATATATATATATGTGTATATACATAAAGTATGTGGACAATCCAATTGAAAGAGAGAGAGTAGAGATTAGTTTGTGAGAATTAGATGCTCTCCTTGATACTGTTTCCACACTGTAAAGTGGACATGTAAAAGACGCAGCAAAAAGCCCCCAGCCCACACTGTAAATGTGGTTGGCATTGGGAAGGGCATCCAGCCATAGAAAACCAGCCAGAAACAACCCTATTTGAGCGAGCACGGTCACCCGACACAACTTGCCTCAAAATAGGACCCGTCTAACCCATGCTAGCGTGGAAGATGGCCGATAATCAATGAGGATATATATATATATTTAAAAAAGGGAAAAGAATGACTAGTTCTAAACAATTTAATTTAATTTTATAATATAATTTTACAAAATTAAATGAAATTGTTTAGAACTACAAGTGAAGTCATCCTTTTCCTTAAATATACCTAACTGTACCAAGGATTTCACACATTTTCCAACACACACACTCTCTCTCTTTCGAAGTAGTATTCATCATCATTTCATTTTACGTCCACTTTTTCCCTGCTTGCAAGGGTGGGACGGGAACTGATTCTGGCTTGATTTCTACAGCTGGATGCCCTTCCTAACACCAACCTCATTTACAGTGAGTGCTGGGTGCTTTTTTGCCGTGGCACCTCCACGACCACTTTGCAGTGGAATGATAGGGACCCCAGTCCCTATCATCTCATTTCTACAGCTGAGTAAACTGGAGCAATGTGAAATAAAGTGTCTTGCTCAAGGAAACAACAGCACCCGGTCTGAGAATTGAACTCACAACCTTTCGATTGCAAGGCCAATGCTCTAACCACTAAGCCATGTGCCTCCATTATTTATTAAATTCTTTTTTTTTCTTTTGAGAGTGAGGGTAACTTTTAAAATTTAGTTGCAGGCATTGCTGTGTGATTAAGGAGTTCGATTTGCAACCACATGAATTTATTTTCCATCCCACTACATGGCCCCTTGGGTTAGTGTCTTCCTCAGGTCAACAAATGCTTTGTGATTGAAATTTGGTAGTCAGAAACTACCTGGAAGCTCATTGTCATCATCATCACCATTTAATATCCATGTTTCCCTACTAGCAAAGGTTGGAGGGGTCTTCACAGACTGTGTCAGAATTGAAGCAGGTCTACTGAGCCGCCCCCCCCCCTCCACCAGACAAGCCAGGGGCCCACATCTCGCTTGCATACAGTCCCACACTATACCAAGTGCATTTTATGGTGGCACCAGCACTAGAGATGTCTTTGACACAACTGAAGAGTCCTAATGAGTGCTGGGTGCTTTTTTGATATATAAGGGCTGACGGACCCATCATATATATCAATGCCAGTACCGGTGGTATCTCAACACACTCAATGGGCAATGTAAGATACATTACCAGAGTATACACAGTTATTTGCCTCAACACAACACACGTAAAACGGGTGCCTATAAGGTTCCCGGACTCGAATTTCTGCCACACTAATGCAGCAGTAAGGTGCACTGCACCATCTGTCTGCATATATTATGCAACAATGCACAATCGGCTTATGCGGCTTCATCAGCGGGTATTGCCTAATCAATAACCAATCGATCGACAGAATCCAAACACCAGCCCATGCCGGTCATGACTGTTTGTGACAACCGACACGGTAAAGCGATTAGCAACTGGCAACCGATAGGACTATCTCTCAACTAGCCACCGATTTACAAATTTTACATGGGGACAGGAAGCTAAAAAGAATCCATCTTTTAGTTCCTGTCATAAGCTCTCAGCCAACGTGTCTCACACACAAATTATCAAGGGGTGAAAAGATATATATATATACACACATGTGTGTGTGTGTGCGTTCATTTGTGTTAACCTTTACTGTTAATGTCCCGTAACTTAAGAGTTCAACTAAAAGATAAAATATTTAAGAAAGTAATAGGGCACATTAAATTATCTTAAATGCCTTACCATATTTCTAATGAAAGACACTATGATTTTCAAATCTTTCTGAAAATAAAGAATTTGGAGTGATCTAGTAATATAATTTTCTCATTATTAAGCATGTGATTGGAACATAACTTAAAATGTTTTAAAAATGATGGAAGATTTTTAGAAAAGTATAAACACTTTAACCCTTTAGCATTTACATTACACTATATATACTATTATATTTTCACAGTAGAGGTTTTTTCTGACATAATATCGAATTTATGAGATTTTGATATTATTTATTTTGAGAACAATACCTTAACATAAGTATGAGCACCCGGTTACAGCCAGTTTGAACAGAAAGAGGTGAGAGAATTCTGGCCGGATACGGCTGGTTTAAATGCTAAAGAGTTTTGTATCATAAAACGTGGAGCAGTTTCAGGCAATTTGATATCAAAAGGATTAAAGTGGTACCCAACATGGCCACAGTTCAATACACAAGTTTAAAGAATTCTTTTTAATACCAAATGAAACTTTTCCAGAGTTGTGATGAGACATGGAGTAAAAATGTTTAAGAACCATTGCTCTAGATAGAAAATGAAAATGCATAACAGTTGGACTGATGAATTACAGAAACAAACTATTCTGGTCTAAGTATGAAGCTTTAAATTCTACCCAATGATAAAATTGTTAAATGTTTGGATCAATAGCATTGACCTATGTTTAATGGTCAGTTTCCTACTGAGGAGTAGGTAATGATAATTGGTTCATGGAACAGAATAAAGAACTATCAATGAACAAAATTACTTATTTTAATTAGTTCCTATTTAAATTAAAATCTTCCAACATATTTTTATAAGAACCATATGTTAAGTTACTATCTGAGTAATGGATAATTTTAGTTAATCCTTCAAAATCTTTCATTAATTGAAATAGAAACTTGAAATATTAGAATATATGGTCATGAGAAAGTTAAATATCATTTTGACAACAGTATTCCTTATTTATCCAATGGCCCATTCATGACCATATTTCTGAGATAAATTATCTATGACTTAATCAATTTTGAAAATAACCAAGAATTTGGTGATATTTGGTAAAATAACTAACTTGGCTATTAATGATTTTATGTTTGGAACATAGTTTAAAAAAAGGTTTTTACATAAAATTATGTTGGAATGTTTTAATTTAAATATAAAGATTATAAAAAAAAAAGGTTTTGTATCACAGAAGCAGAAGTGATTTCAAATAGGTTAGTACTGAAAGGTCAAATATGTACTACTTCTGTACTGTGATAGTAAGGTCCCAGAAAGCTGTTTTGTAGTGTGGTTTCAATTTCTGTCTGAGCTATTTCATTTAATTTGTTCCTTAAAATTTCTTTTACAATTTTTTTACAATCCTTTTTCTTGGAATATATAAATTGTGAAACTTCAAACTTAGTCTCCATTTTATTTTTACCTTTTATTTATCAAATAATATATAATATATAATATAAATGATGATGATAGGTATCCATTTTATTGTTTGTTATTGAATGGTGATCCCCAAAAGATAATATATCGCCACAGTCAAAATTAAATCATAACTCATGGATATAGTAAAAAGGTAAAGACCCATTTTGGCCATAAATGACCATAGGTTTTGCACCTAGAAAGTTCCTCTCCAAGGCACAAGCCTGGACAAAGTGTTTTTATGGAAGACCATGCATACCAGTTTCCTCTCTCCATGCCAGACGTCGTCCAAGAGAAAGGCAAAGGGTGATACAGCAATAAACACCATTCTATTAAATAATAAAGTAGCAGATCGAATTGGATTTGCAGTGTCGTCATCATCATTTTACATTTGCATTTTATTGTGACACCAACACTGACAGGTTGTCAAATACTTGACGTAACTGAAGGGTACTTTTAACAGGATTTCTCTGACTGGATGCCCTTTCTAATGCCAATCACTTTGCACAGTGTACAAGATGCTTCAACATTTCTACTCGTCATTGTTACCATCAAAGTTTTTTGTTGTTGTAGAGTGGTAAAAATTAGCAAAATTTTACAAATCAGAAAAATAATTTTAACCAATCAGAATTCTGATATTATGAAGTTGATTGGCCAATTTGGCCCAGGATTTAAAACAAGTATATTTAGTATTATACTTTTAGCCATTTGGAAAGGAAACAGTTTATAACAGTGATGGCATTGAAAGAGTAGAAAAAAATATTTACATTTTAGTTGATAGATGAAAGGATGATTATTTTCATTGTAACTTTTGATATTTAATCATCATCATCATCAGAATAATTATTAATGGCTGACAGAGTTTACTTATGCATGTTAATTCTAAACAATACCAAACACTGAAACAGCCATTCCTAGTAAACTAAATGAGAAACAAAGTTAACATTTTTTCTTTTCTTTTTATTGAAGAGTTTATTGTGAAGAAACAGGACATATAGCAGATTGTAAAATATTTTATAGCTGACAGCTACACTGAACTAGTTTTACTAAATGAAACACATTAACTTAGTTTTTTTTTCTTCCTAGATATATAGATGTAAATAGGAAGGAGTAAGAGTAACGATTAAAGCTTCTATCCAAAAAAGGTCCTAACTGAATGTTTGAGTCACCAACACAATGAAGTATTTTGATAGCAAGCAGTCTAACAACTATGTTGGCATAAAAAAAAATCTCCAGCATTTAATGGGAGACTGAATCAGCATATAAGGAAAAAAAATAGATACATGCATGTGTAAAAAATAAATTTTATATATATATATATTAAAAAGTAGACTAAATTGATGTTCTCTTGCATAAATGTTGATATTCGCCAAATGTAATTATAAAAATACAAGGAAAATATTTGAACTTGTGGAATCTACTGAATTCTTTTATAATCATCAAAGTTTTACAAAGAAATACAAAAAAGAAAATGTAAATCATCCAAATAAACCATAAACCCCACCACCAACTCCAACAACAAATTATAAAATTACATACTTCTGGAACTTATTTCCACCTGGAATGTTTCAAGCCTGACATTAACTACATAAACCTCACCCATCATACTTTCACTAGAGCTTGGCCATTCCCTCTTCTTTTGGTTTGACTCAGAAACAAATATGATTAAAAAAAAAATCATCCTCTGTTAATTAATTTTGGCAATCCTCCCAGTGTAAACTAAAACTTCATATAATTTCTTTCTTTGACACAGGGGAGTGTGTACACAATTTTGTACAATTTATCACTCACTCTTGAACAGATGAAAGGTAATGTTGACCTATGTGGGATTTGAACTCAAAGGAATAAACTAGAAAAAGTAATCCATCTACCTCTTTGTATAGCTACTCAGTTCCACAAAGTTTAATGACCTCATCTCATCTAGTGGGGAATAATTTTAGACATCAAACATTTTTCAAAGACAGTAGTCTATCAAATGATATTATCATAGATTTTATATCCATTTACTCATGTTAGCATGGGACAGGCAGTTAGTTGCCATTCTTGATACCAACCCTCAAGTTTGTTTGTTTTATTATTCTTTTTAAATAAAAATCTGAGTTGCAGAACGTTTTTTGTGTGTGAGAAATAAACAAATGTCACCACCTATGTAAGTGATGTCAAATGCAAAGCAAAGATAGGTGTGTGTGCGTGTGCGCGCGTATACCAGAAACAGTCTTATACGAGCGAGACAATCACCTGACCGAACTTGCCTCAAATGGGACAAACCCATCTAACCCAAGCTAGTGTGGAAGATAGACGTTAAATGATGACACACACACACATATATACACATCTCTTTCAAACATCTTTTCTTGAAAACACAATTATACTCAAAATAATTTTTATTAAGGATTTTTTATATTTCCTTTTATTTATATATCATCATTGAACATCTATTTTCCATGCTGGCAAAGTTCCCTAGGTTGTCACATATTGATGCTAGACTAGTCAGATGACTGCTTGTACACTCCATTTCTGGTTTGGCTTTTAATGGCTAGATGTGCTTCCTAATGCCAACTACTGTATAGCATGTACTGGGAGCATTTTATTGTGCCTCCAGCACTATCACCTTATAGGGTGGACTGAGTGCATTTGGTTGTATCACTAGCACTAATACCTTACAGCATGGACTGGTTGTTTTTTCATGGCACCAGCATTATCACATTACAGTGTAGACTGAATGCTTTTATTGTGGTACAATTTTCCATGCAGGCATGAGTTAGAATTCTGCTTCATAATCTCATCTATGTTCAGATGCTTCACACTAACCCTCACTTTGAACTCTTGTATGACCATATTCCTAATGAAAAACACCACCTGTGACTTCCAAAGCAATCAAGAACCCAGAGAAATCCAGCAAAATAACTATTAAGCTAGTGTTTAGCCCTTTCATCACCATATTTCTAATGAAATACACTGTTTCAGTTAGTTAATGAAACATTGAGGATTTACTAAAATTATCAAGAGTAACTTAATGTAAGGTTGAGAAGACAGCCTCCTCAAATTGCCAGCTAGGGATCGAAGAAGGACCTTCTTGATACTAACTAAACTGAAGCGAGTTCTGGTTCTATAATAAACCATTTGTTTTAAAGTGTTCACTCTAATTAGATATCTGATGAAGACAAAATAACACAGATGCCTGCCAAAGACAAATAAAGAATGAGTGACAAGTGTTCAGCCATGTTGATGTTTTCTTTCTACTTTGTCTTTCATTTCCTGAAAAAACTATTCTCTGAATCTGACTACTACATTGGCAACACAGTAATTAAGAAGTACATAATACAGATTGTCAAGTCCAAAATAACAGAAAGAAAACAAATTAGTATTTTAATAAAATAGGCTTGTTTCAAATTTTATTTTCAACCTCAATCAACAAATTTACCACCACCCACTCAGTATACAGAATTTACTCCCCATGGTTATATTAACTCAAAATTTAGAACCCCTGTCCTAAGACAACTTAAAACAACAACAACAAAACCTTACTGTATTAACCTTTGGTAACCTAGCTGCAAATAGCTGCCAATACAACTGAGGCAATAATAACAGTGTTAAAACACCTACTCTAATATTTTATAATGGAAATAAAAACAAATAAGCAGGATTATATATTACTTTTCATTCCATTTTTAAGATGGAGTCAAGTATTATTTGTATAACATCCTATGGACTGGGGGTAGTTAAAAATAAAGGTAAAATAATATAAAATGCAAACTCACTAAATTGAAATTAAAAATAAAGTTTGCAAGTAAAGCCAGACAATACTAGTTTGCATATAGCTAAAGTTAAATTGTAGAGCTGATAAAAAAAATAAAAAGAGGTAATGAACCAAATGGAAAATTGAAATACAATCAACAGAACATAACCATTCTTTAACAGTAATCACACCATAAGAACCAACCATCCATATTGAGACAAGCAACAAGAAACAACTACAACCCAGGTAACAGAGAGAGAGAGAGTTTTCTATACCAAAGAGATCTTTTTTCTTTTGAGGATAAACTAAAACTGTTTAGGTTTTTTTGTTTTGTTTTGTTTTTGTTGATTTAATGGGGTTTTTAAAATTATTTTAGGATTTTTTGTTGTTATTGTTCAAGAACTATTTAATAAATTAGTAGACAGTATCAACGTGAAAGATGAGGCTGGGGTAATGGTACTGCTTTGTATTTTGTTTTACTCGGTGATAATACCCCTCCCACACATACACACACATCTGTTGGAACTCTTCAAAAACTTTTGCAGATGATGGATTCTTGTTGAGGCTTATAAAAGAATTTTTTTTTTGAGACAGAGTTAGCCTACATGGTTGTTGAAACAATGAATTATTCAATTAAATAGGAGGAGGAAAATATGTAGAAGTTTTGAAGAGTTCAGTAACTATTGTAGTTAGAAGAAATTCAAAGAACTTCAACAATGGCTAACAAAGATAGATTTCAAGACAATACACTTGTCAAGAATGTTTATTTATATATGTGTGTGAAATGAATGTTGAAGGCCTTTTGTTTATTTGTTTCCTTGTTCACCTGGGATGAATGATAAAAGATGATTGTATGAAGGATGTGAAAAGTGAGCCTAAAATCTAAGTTTAAGATGATTACAAAGACATTCAGAAAACTAAACACTATTAAAGGTTATCTCATCAGATAAGATTATACAAAAGATACTAACAATTTATTTAGCAACTCTTCTGAAGTCTGCATGAACATGGGGGCTTCCTGACAGGAGTTTAAATTTCTTTCTTTGCAAGTAAATAAACATTTGTTACCTGGCAACAATAGTCACAAAAACAAACTATCCACCCCTATCCAATCAATTCAATTTCTCTGAACCTAAGTTCTGCTGCAAACCCTTTTGCTATCAACCTGCCTGAAACCACTCCTAGTTCTATGATATAAAGCTGCCTGGTTTAAAATATTCATATTTAAATTAAACCTTTTGTTACCATAGTTCTAATAAAAGACACAGCATATGATTTTCAAATAATTTTAAAAAATCAAGAAATGGAGGAATTTAGTAAAATAAATTTAGTGTTTGGAACATAAAGGTTCTTAGATAAAATTATGATAGGATTTTAAATAAATAAACAGGTTTTGTACCATAGAGCTAGGAGTAGTTTGGTATCAAAAGTGCTTAAAACTTCCATCATAATTTTATGTAGGAACCGTTATCAAGTATTGTTCCAAACATCAGTTTAATAAAGAAGTTATTTATTTTACTAAAATTTCTTTTTTTTTCAAAATTGAAACATTTCTTTAGAAATATGGTAACAAAAGAGTTAAATGTGTGTCATTACAATGGATGAGAATAGTTAAGAAGAAACTATTTAAAATTATTGGTAATATTATGCAATATGCTTTATAGTTCTATACATACATTAATGAGTGCTGCATAGAAATGGTGAGGACTAAGATTCTCCAAATATACATACACAAACTTATGCTTGTTTTATTATAAAAATATCATCATCTGGGCATGTTTATTGCCTGGATTACTATGACTCGTTTTCTCCAGTCTGTCTGGTCAGTCATTGCTCATGGTAGGTCTTCTTGAGTGTACTCTGAAATCCTTGCACAGTTGCTTTATGTAGGCTCGATGTAGTCTACCAATATTTGCATACACATGCTTCCATTCTCAAAAAAGAACGTTGCTGAAGATCTCATTCTTTGCTCTCCAGCAATGTCTAGTGAATCTTGTTCTTTCTCTGATGATGCGTGATATTGATGGTTAATTACCATGAAGTTTTTCATAGGGTGTTTCCAGATGTCCAGAGCAGCTTGAAGCATTCTTGTATAAGTTCCATCAATTTTCTTTTCAAAATGCATTGTTAGAGTCCATGTTATACATCTATGTAACAGAACTAATGGCACAACCATTTGAAAGAAATCACGTTTCAAATTTAATGAAGCTCAGATTTTCAGACCGCTAATGATTTATTTAAAGCAACCCAGGCTTTCTTGATTCAGACATGAACATCACTTACAGACAGATCTTTTACGATTTTACTTCCAAGGTATGTGAATTCGTAAACACTTTTCATACCGCTCTGGTCGTACATCATAAATTGTCTCGTCCGAGTACTCTTAGAGACCAACACCTTTAGCAGCACTTTCAAGGCTGTGTATTAGAGACTGCATCACAAACTTCATCTGCTAGTAGCACCAGGTTATCGGCATAGTCAACATCAGTTGGAAAACGTCTGCTTCTGGCAGGTTGAAGAGTTATGAAAATATACAAAACCATTTTTTTTTTTTTTTTAGTCCAAATAGAATATTAAGAACCCAAAGTTATTAATGTAGGCACAAAGCAAGAATTTGTGGTTTTGGTATTTTATTTTATCAACACCAAACTGATATCAGCAGGATTTAAATTCAGAATATAAAGAGCTAGAAATAATAAATTATAATTGTTTCTAATGGAGGCACAAGGGTAGCAATTTTTTTTTTGGGGGGGGGGGGGGGGGGGGGATTGTATCAACCCCAGAAGGCTGAAAATAAAGTTAACCTTGAGGGAGGATTTGAACTCAGAAGGCCATAACAAAATACTGCAAGGCATTTCATCCGATGTGCTATATCAATTACCATATGGAAATAATAGTTTCTTATATAGGCACAAGGCCAGCAATTTTGGGGGAAGGGAAAGTCGATTAAATCGACTCCAGTGCGTGACTAGTACTTTATTTTACCGACCCCGTAAGAATGAAAGGCAAAGTTAACCTCAGCGGGATTTGAACTCAGATCATAAAGGACCATAAACCATATGGAAATAATAATAATAATTGTTTCTACTTTAAGCACAAGGCCAGCAATTTGAAGGGGAGGGGCAAGTCGATTAAATCGACATTACTGGTGTTTTATTTTATCGACCCCGTAACATATTATGACTTCTAATTTATGCATAAAAAAACCAGCAATTTGAAGCAAGGAGAAGCTGATTATATTGACCCCACTATACAGTCTACGTTTCTTGCTTTATATGGAATTTTTTTTAAAGCATAAATTGGAAGTGTACAATATTTTCCAGATGTTAGCTATTGTAAGCAAGGTCATGATGGAGCACAGTACTATATAAAAATATGTAAATGAAAATTATAACTGGAAGAAAGTTAATAATATGTGAGCTCAAGATCCAAATAATAAAATATAAGACCTTTTTTTACCATATCGCCAATGAAATACATTGCCTTTAATTTTCAAATAACTTTTTAAAACCCTCAAAAATATGGAAGGATTTAATAATATAACTAACTTTTTGCATTATTAAGTTTGTGTTTAGAGCATAACTTAAATATTTTTTATATAACATTACGATGGACATTTAAACCGGCCGTATCTGGCCAGAATCCTCTCCCCTCTTTTTGTTCAAACTGGCTGCTCATACTTATGTTAAGGTACTGTTCTCAAAATAAATAATATCAAAATCTTGTAGATCCGATATTATGTGAGATAATTATGTGAAATTATAGTGTTTACCATGAAAATGTAATAGTAAATATAGAATAATGTAAATGCTAAATGGTTTAAACAAACTTTTCTTTTTATCATATAACCATGGGCTGTTTCAGGCAGGTTGGTATCAAAAGGGTTTTAAACAAGTTCGAACCAGACCTGGTAACATGTCCCTACCTACATGAGTCATTGATAGAAATCAATAAATTTGAAAGCTAAAGAAGGATTAAATTAAGTAACTAACCAGTTGGATATTCAACATCAATGCCATTAATACCTACTCCCTGCCCCACCACCTCAGTAAATAGACTTTCTCCTCCTTCTTCATCCTGATTGTAACCAGATTAAATAATCCCCAAGAAAAACATTTAGTACTTTATTCCAAGTTGTCATCCAGGGACAGCTTTTATTCTCTATTCTGTTAATTCACCACCCTTTACTCAGACACACCATCCTCCACAAAGAAAAAGAAAAAAAAACTGAAAACTATATTTAATACCCTCCAAAACCAATTCTTAAGGATTTTTCCAAATAAGCCCTGATCAAACAAATCTATGATCGAAAGCATTCCAGGCATAATGTATCTAAGATTACATTATTCAATGTGTCTTATCTTTTTTTTTTTTTTCAAATGGAATGGTGTGATTTGAGAAGGATTTGGCTGCTATTTCTTGCAGGTCGGATATATAATGGTTAGTGTCAGGGCGTTCGGATCAATCATATGGTTGTGAATTTGGTACTCAATGGCTCATTGTGTTCTGAGCAAGTCACTTTATTTCATTATTAATCCAGTTCACTCAGTCTGTAAAAATGAAAATTGTAACTGCAATTCTAAGCGCCAGCTAAGCTGAATCTCCCTAAAAACTATGTTAAGAGTTTACGACTAGAATGTTCAGCCACTTGCATGATGATTTCATGAGCCGGCTGTTTTGTCAATCGATTCAACTGGAACTTAATATCAGAACTGATGGTGGTCCAACACACACACACACACACACACAATACATATATATATATATTATATATATATATAAGTATGCATCCATATTCTTTCTGCTATTCTCTCTTTCTCTGTTATACACTCATATGTATTTATCTGTACAAATGAGAGAGAGAGAGAAAGTACACAACAATTGTAGTAGAGTTTATTCATTCATTCAAAGCTGATGATTCAAACTGTCATAACAGCAGTTTCGAATGAATATATAAAAACACACACACACAGACATACAAAAATTTGTCTTCCTCCTAAGAATTTGAAGACCTAGTTGCCATACAAACCTACAGACAGCCAAGCACGACTACTAAGAAAGTTCTGACAAGAGATGGATAATTCTGCCAAATAGCCAGTCAGCTTCTTTCTGTCTAACCTGCCTCCCTTTCGGAATTGTTTCTATACCAAAGAACACTTATGTCACATGACATCTCTGCAGCAACAGAAAACCAAAGTATTTATAGCGTACATTCTGACCTCAAGCAGGGAAACATGTGGGCTGATGACACAGACAGTGTTTCAAGAGACAGAAAAACTGTCACAAGGAACCAGTTCACAGTGAACTAAAAAAGTCCTCACTCTCCAAACAAAGGTTCACCCTTTTGATACCAAATCACCTGAAACCAACCTTGATTCTCTGAAACAAGGCTGTTTGTATTTATTATCTAAAAAAAACAAAACCTTTCATAATTTTATGTAAGAACCATTTATATGTTCTAGACACCAGATTAATAAGAAGGTTAACTATATTATTAAATCTCTTTTGTTTTTTAATAATGAGAAAATCATAGGCAATATAGACAGTGAATTAACAGTCAGCAGAACATCAGTTCAAATGTTTTGTGGTATTCTTTTTGGCTCTCTATGCTCTGAGTCTAAAACACATATTCCCACAGTCTACAAGGTCCACTTGGTGCATTTTATCATAGCCCCACCACTAGGAAGGTTGTCATGTCTTTGAAATAAATAAATACACACACACACAGACTGCAACATAAACTTCATACAGTTTCTTTATACCAAATCTACTCACAAGGTATTCATCGACCTGTTGCTACACTAGAAGTCATTCACCAAAATTCTGTCAATTTCTCCCCATTTGTTTTTAACTGCAATTAGGTATTTAGAATTTTTCAAGTTTTATGAAGCTATGAAAATCTAACAAATAAGAGGTGACAACCATCCCACTAAATAAGTAAATAAAAATTAAACATTTCTGATCTACTTTTCAATCTACAAAAAATAAAATCTTGTCCAGATAAATATACGAAAATAGAGCTTTCAAGTTTTTCTAGCTCCCATTTTCCATCTATTTTTATATCTTTGTATAGTATATCTTTGTGATGTCTGTGTGTGTGTTCATTTTAAAGAACATGTATAATCACCATATACAAATCCCAATGCCACAGCAAAATGTACTATCTTTAAGATAGTATGTTTGCACGAATACAACTATATTAGATATGATATCATCACTTATCTAATAAATAATTTGCCTGTTTCCAAGCAGCCTTAGGAATCATATCTGAAAAGTAAATAATTCAACAGATTCAATAATATACTCCATTACCCCACTATATATTTAGAACCTAAAATACTACCTTACATTTCAAAAGTGTACAATTACAAAAGAAACAACGGAACATCTACACAATCACTCAATCTGCTAGAAATAGCGACCAAATCTATATAGTTTCAAAAATTATGGACACTGGATAATGTCTTTAGATACACTATGAAATCTAAAGGGAGATTTTGCTGGTAGTTTTAGCAGATTGGAAGACAATGTAGCCGCATTGCATCCACAGTTAGATACCCTATTGTTTTCAAATCATGTGGATATCTGTAAATATATAAAATTAAATATGTGTGTGCGTGTGTGTGTGTGCCTGTGTATTACCTATAGGGGCCTACATCTTACGACCGATTTTCATGAAACTTTACAGGCTCATAGATTAGTCATAGAGGAGTGTTTTCTATATATCAGCGTATGGTTTTTTTTATTCCGGGGTCATTCGGCAGATAAAAATGGATGGGGGGGGGGGGGGGGGTCACCTTTTTTTAGGTATCGAAAAATAAGATTTTTGGCTCTAGCTCCCACATTTTGCCACCGATTTCATTCAAATTTTAAAGCAAAATAGAATTTATCATTGCACATCCTATAATGGCTTTATATTTTGCATTTGTTGTTCAGGGATCGCGTGGCAGCTGCTTAAATATAAAAAAATACCACTTTTAGACTCAAATTTCCACTTTTTCGGCTCTAGCTCCCACATTTTTCAACCGATTTCGTTCAAATTCGAAACTCCCTCCCCCAGCATGCCCCTTCGTCAGTGACCCGCATTTCTCAGTGATAGAGATCATCACCACCCTCCCCCGCATGGCCTGTGTGTGGCCATAGATGAGTCATCGAGAAGCAGTCGCTAAGATCAACACCTTTTCATCAAAGCAGATATTTTACCTACCCAGGCAATGCTGGGTACTGCTGCTAGTCATCTATAAATTTCTGCAATTCTGTTACATGTGTGTGTAAAAGGAAAGAGGGGATGAGGGTGGAAAAACTATAACAAAATAGCGGCTGGCATTCCATTTGTTATGCTGTGTGTGTATGTGTTTGCGTGAATGTATGTGTGTGTGTTTGCGTGACCCATGCTCCCGTCCAGACCCATGCTAGCGTGGAAAAATGGACGTTAAACGATGATGATGTATGTTTGTGTGTGTGTGTGTGTGTGTGCTTGCGTGAATGTATGTTTGTGTGTGTGCTTGCGTGAATGTATGTTTGTGTGGGTGTGTGTTTGCATGAATGTATGTATGTCTGCGTTTGCGTGAATGTGTTTGCACATTTATATTTATATATACTCATACATATAAATGTATGCAAACACACAGACACACATATGCATGTTGAAAAAAGTCCTAGTACAATATAATTTTCAAAAAATAGACACATCAGATGGTCTGAGATACATTATGATTGAAAAAAAAGGATAGCTGGATCTTCTTTGATTAAAAATCTACTGGATTAAGGATAACTAAGGATCAAACAACAATAGTGTACAATTCAGAATTTTTATCATGCTCTCACAACTGCTCATAAGCAAATATTCACATAAGACAAATAGAAATGTATATTTTCCTTGTTGGGCACCTCTTGGAATATGATTTCATGCATTTAAGGTGAGATCGCATTTCACTCTCAGTAAAATATAGTGTATATATTCATGCATAAAAATTGCACCTTTCTCTATACAACATGAAAAACCAGCATGCACCTTACCTACTGTACCTACAAAACCGCAATTCAAAATATATGGTACACTGTAAATGTGGTTGGTGTTAGAAAGGGCATCCAGCTGCAGAAACTAAGCCAAAATCAGTTCTGTGCAAGAGAATCACGGTCCCTCAACCTGATCCCTCACAAAAGGACAGCCCGTCCTACCCATGCTAGTGTGGAAGATGGACATTAAATGATGATGATGATAATTGTAAATATTGTATGTAAAATGGAGATGTAACTTATTTACAAGCATATGGGGTGTCGTATGGACCATGGATACATCAGTAATCTAAATGTAAATAGATTATAGAAAAAGGAGACTCCCCCTTCTTTGATAATCAACTGATTCCTATCAAAAATACAAGATTCCTTATCAATGGTAGTCAACTGACTTACCAAGAGACAAGATGATATTTCTTATCTTTAGCGTCAAATCTATTTAAACCAATTAAAAGATGTGTCATGCTTTAAACTAAGATAATGAATAATAGATGAGGAAAGAAAAAAACATTAAAATCCTGTTTACTGTCAGTAATTTTATTGTAAATGGGGAACCAATGAGGGAGTCTATGTTGTCTTTCAACCTGCTTAAAATATGAAAATTCTCTCTCAAATGAGACACTTAGACTTTTAAAAAATTGTAAAGATACATTAAAGAATGTTGTTCTAGATATACTAGGTTTGAAAAAAGACAGGATCATGAGTGAAATACCCTAAGGTCCATCTAATCAAGGTTGACCTGGAACAAGCTAAGTAACAATATCTTGAACATTGCTGAATATATATATAATGTTTTGCTTACTTTACTTCATGCTATAGTTTTAATTGTTTTTTAAGAGGTTTTGTACATCATATATTTCTATACAAGTCTGTATTAGGCGACAGTAATAAGAACCTTCCACTTCTAATATTTATAAGAGAGGAAGGATTTAGTGTGTCAAATTTATCCTGTTATATCCTTACAAAAACAAATATTAAAAAAATAATGCCATGTGCATATGGTTATATTTATTATCTTATAAGTAATTTTAAGTACTTAGTATCTATAGAGACAAAGACAGAGTGATGACGGTAAGTATTGATGGTGATAAAAACTGTAAATGTAGTAAAGTGGAAAAAATAGAATCTGAGAAATTAACGGTTTGTGCCGAAAAAATAAAATAGACTCAAGTTTGTGAAGAGAAATTATTTCTGAGTTGATTTATTTTATAGATTTTTTTTTTTTTGTAAATATAACACAGAGAGAGAGAGAGTAGAAAACAATCTAGCTCAGATTTGTCCCCTCTTCATAAAAGGTTCCCTAGGAACACATCAGCTGATTAATAAAACCTAGATGCCATCACATGAACAAATAATATAACAATAGAACACCTAGATTCTAATGCAGTGTTTCCCAACCTTTTATGTACCATGCCCCACCTCAACGTCTAAAAAGTTATTATATGCCTCCTCTCCCTATTTGATATGAAAACAGTAATGATCAACTGCAAAGTGTAAACAAACTGGTGTATAGATGGTGCCAGATACACAATAAGATGTGGAAGAGGAGGTAAGGCAGGAGTTTCTGACAAAAATGTGTACAAAGTTGCCTTGGTGTAAAAGTAATAAAGTAAAACTTTAAGTTAGTTCTCATCAACATCATTTTCAAATGGCCCACTTGAATATTCAAACTGTCCCCACGAGGGGTGTGTGCCCTGCGTTGGGAATCACTGTTCTAATGCAAGACATCCTACTAGATGTTAGGAAAAACAAAAATAAGACTTACATTCAACTAAAAACAAACAGAATATCACTATTTTTAACAAGGTACAAGATAGATATTTTCTTTATGGAAGAGTAGTAACAGTTGATATAATCCCAGTAACCCTAACAAAGATGCATGTAGCAGACTCAGAATTGAGGACATTATAATAAGGTAAATACTCAAAAACATCTAGTTCAGGAATCAGTCCACAAGTGAGCCTTTGGGGTACTCACTGTGGGCTTCAGACCTTTTCAAATTTGTATGTCTCATTGTTTTTTATGTGCAATGGCTGGAAAGAAACAGCTTTTAGACTCATTCTCTCATATACACCAGGTTTGAATGCTAAAGAACCAAATTCCCAGTCACTGCTTCCGTCTCTCCACATCTCTCATTGTTGTGAGCAAATGGGGGCCCACGACCCTGGCGAACAGAATAAAGAAAGTGGTTTTTTTCCAGAAGATGGTGAGGGATACGCACTGGAAGAGCCTTTTCAGCTCGTGAGGCCCACACCTGCGGGTAGCCAACCCTGTGCCAATGGTGGTGAGCAGGGAGGTGGCCCTAGGGCCAAGGACGCCGGAAGTCTCCACTGCCACAGACTTGACTGCAAACCTGTCAGAGAGCAACTGATATTTGGAGAATTTGCTCTCCTCGGCCCGAAGTGCAGCAGAACCTGGGTTAGTTGCAGACTGCACCAGGTAGCCACCAGATGTATAACAGTGTGCACAAACAACAAAGCATAGATGAGTTGAGAGAAAAACTAGGTATAAGAGGAATGAGATGTAATGTGTAAGAGAGAAGACTATTCTGATACAAATATGATGACAGTTGGGTTAAGCAAGAAATACCAGAAATTCCAAAAAAATGAAGACCAAGGAAGACATAGCAGAAGTGGTAAAAGCTGATCTCAGGAGGCTGAACCTCACATAGGACATGACAAAGTAATACAAGTGGCAAGATGCAGTTTTTGGTTGAGGATCTGTCCAACCCAAGGAAGCATAGAAAAAATATAAAATGACGATGATGATATAATATCCATGTTAGCTAAGGGCAAAACAAAAATTAAAAAAAACACCAAAAGTGGCTCATTACAAAATAAAAAATTGCTCATCACTGATCTAGTTTAACCCTTTAGCATTTAAACCGGCCATGTCTGGCCAAAATTGTATCACCTCATTCTGTTTAAACCGGCTGTAACCGGCCACTCATACAATGTTAAGGTATTGTTCTCAGCATAAATAATATCAAAATCTCATAGATTCGATATTATGTGAGATAATTATGGGAGGTAGTGTTTACTGTGAAAATATATAGTAAATATAGAGTAATGTAAATGCTAGAGAGTTAATTTTCTACAATTTGAAGTAACTTCCCTCAATGACAATCAGATATTTGCCATCATTCATAAACATATACACCTGTCATGGCTATTAGTATAGCCTTATGAGCAAAGAACCCCCCCCCCCCCCCCCACCAAAAAAAAAAAAAAGAGATTAGCCATGTGTTAGATTTACAAACTGTTGTCTTGAAGATAAGAATTCTGTGACACCTCACTAAACAGTATTTACCCTGTAACCTTTTCCTGTGGTAGTTATCAATGACCTTTCTTTATACTGCACCCATTAAACTATTATCTCTCACTACTCCTGCAGTTTATCTCACACAAACGCATCTAATCTCTCTCTTCCAACACAATACATTACTATCAAACACTTATAAATGAGACAGAACCATCAAAGGAGCCTCTATATATTCGCTCGATCCGCTAGAAATAACAGCAATATCTCCCTAAAATCATAACCTACTATGACACACTGGAAAATATAGTTCCAAATATAATATGGCTAAAAATAAAAAAAAAGCTATGGTCATAACTGAAATGTTTTTAATCCTAAACAGGTCTCCTGAAACACAGCAGACCAAGTCTAAACACCACTACCACACCTCTGATTTGTATTTTTCCTTTATCTTGATCCAAAAGGTCAAAAGTTCAAATCACATCAGCGACATTGAATTATCCCAGAGATATATATAATCTCCATAAATACAAATTGGTTTCAGAACAGAAATAGGACACTACTTATTTGTGCACTTTATAATGAAAGCAGTAACAAGCAAGTATTTTAAGACCTTTTTCCTTTGCTAAAGCAAAGATTAACCTTGCAGGGCCCAGAGACTCATTATAGGGTCCTTTTGAAGCAATGTTTTACAGCTGGATGCCCTTCTTTGCACCAACCCTTTAAGTCACCACTTACTATATGTACCTATTCTAAACTGGGTGCATACAGCTGCCATTTTATAATGAAAGTCTCAGTGAAAATATCAATCAGGAAAATTTTTGCCACAATTCATAGAAATATCTAAATTAGCAGAACCCTTCAACTTATGCTTATTTATGAAGACCTGATGTAAATATATCTGCCTCATCTCATTTATTTTTATCAACATCTGATAATGATTGTTTCTACTTTTGGCAAGAAGCCAGAATTTTTGGGGAAGGGGAAAGTCAATTAAATCGACCTCAGTGCATTACTGGTACTTTCTTTTATCGACTCCATATGGACGAAAGGCGAAGCTAACTTCAGCAGGATTTAGAACTCACCTGATAATGATAAAACCTGTTATACATCAGATTTAACCCTTTAGCATTTACATTGAATGGAGGCACATGGCTTAGTGGTTAGAGCATTGGCCTTGCAATTGAAAGGTTGTGAGTTCAATTCTCAGACCGGGTGATGTGTTGTTTCCTTGAGCAAGACACTTTATTTCACATTGCTCCAGTTTACTCAGCTGTAGAAATGAGATGATAGGGACTGGGGTCCCTATCATTCCACTGCAAAGTGGTCGTGGAGGTGCCACGGCAAAAAAGCACCCAGCACTCACTGTAAAATGAGGTTGGTGTTAGGAAGGGCATCCAGCTGTAGAAATCAAGCCAGAATCAGTTCCCGTCCCACCCTTGCAAGCAGGGAAAAAGCGGACGTAAAATGAAATGATGATGATGATGATTACTCTATATTTACTATTGTATTTTTGCAGAAACGGCTTTACCTCACAATTATCTCGCATAATATTGAATCTATGAGATTTTGATATTGTTTATTTTGAGAACAATATCTTAACATCAGTATGAGTGACAAGTTACGGCAGGTTTGAACAGAAAGAGGTGAGAGAATTCTGGCCAGATATGGCCGGTTTAAATGCATTCTCACATAATTTCCACTGGTTGATCACCAAATTGGACTGAATAACTGAGTAGTAGTACAGTCTTACAGTACTGAGATCAAATCCTACTACAAGAGATAACCCTTTTGTTACCAAATTTTTCATGAAGGATACTGCCAATGATTTTCAAATAACTTTTGAAAATTTCAAGAATTTTAAGGGATATTATAAAATAATTTTCTTAATATTAAGCTGATGTTTGAAATATAACAAGGGCTCTTACATAAAATTGTGATGGAAGGTTTTTTAGATAAATATAACACTTTAAATGAAAGAATTTTGTATCAAAGTACCAGGGGCAGTTTCAGAAGATTTGCTATCAAGAGTTAATTGCAACCTGAATTCTGAATTGATGTCATTTTTTAAAAAACAGTTTTGTATTACAGGACCAGGCATAGCTTTAGATGGTTTGGTATCAAAAGAGTTAACCTTTTATCTACTTGTATGAACCAATATAGAAGCATCAATGTGGTAGCTTACTGTGTGGTTGCTAGAATTAACAGCAAAACCACCTTCAAATCATGCTAAAGGGCACATTGGACAATGAAGTACCAGATAAATTATGTCAGGATAAAAAAAAAATTAACAGGATCGTCACAGTTGGATCATGGGTGTGTAGTAGTAATGACCTTTAACTAAACAGCAAAAAAAAAAAAAAACTTTATTCCTCTGACAACATACTGGAATCATTTAACATCCACTTTCCATACTGACATAGATTGGATAGATCATTATAGAGAAAGTCAGTTGTTATTCAGAGTTACTGCCTTCCTATATGAACCTGTGAACCACATCTCACTCATACATTTCATTTTGTGCATGGTTTCTATGGATGGATGTGCTTCCTAATAGCAACCATTATACAGAGTGCACTGGGTGCATTTTATCATGGCACAAAAACCAATCTACAACTCAAACTGTCACAAAAGAAAAAAAACCTCATGTAGCAGACACTATACAGATTCAATGACTTCCTTGTTCCTGATGACTTGCACTCAGGACATAATTGTTTTGTTTTTTTAATATACATTAGAGTCCAACCTTTATTAGCAGGGAAACTGGATGTTAAATGATGATGATGAAAGAGGGTAGTTTAATTCAATGTCCCTTCACCACATGAAACTGCATTAGCAAGGCCTTGAAAAGTGTATCCCCCCTCCCCCACTGTCATGCCGTTACAGTGCTGGCTGCCTCCCATGCCATGCTGCTCTTGAGATTATAAAGCATGGTCTGGACGGCACAGACTTCCCTTCCCAGTTCAAGTCAGTGGGTTCCGTCGGGGTAGACTCATCTGGGATGCTACTTGCTGTAACACCTTATGGCAACCTGATGCATTCAGCTATCAGCCCAGGCTCTGCTGCCTGCCAGGCTGAATAAAGCAAACTGTCCAGTTATCGGCCGCTCTCTGATAGGTTTGTGGTAGCACCTGTAGTAGTGGAGACTTCTGGATTTCTTGGCCCCTCCAGACCACATCCCTACACACTACTATCAAAGTTAAGCTGGCTGCCCGCAGGTGCATGCCCTGCAAGGTAGAGTGGCTGTTCTAGTGCGTCTCCCTCACTGTCCTCCCAGGCAATCTATTCTCCATCCTGTTGGCCGAAACCAAAAGGCAAAGGGTAAAGTTAGTTGGAGGTCGAGGTTACTCATTTGGACATTACACATTTCCTCTTTTCACCCTACTTTCACTCACCAGGATACTTATAACTGTATATACATCGACTTATTCCACACCAACATCCTTGGACTTCCTTTCAATATCTGCTAATGTTATACTAAAAAAGAAAACACTGACTGCATCACATTAAAAATTACTCTAAAAATGTAAATTTTCACAACCATCTTTCAACTAGTAAAGATACCAGTTTTTAGATATTTTCTGCTAGATCATTGCAGGTTAAGAGTTAACTAAACATGCTGATTATGGTATGACCATCTCTTTTTCCATGTTTACATGAGTTTTCACAAGCACATTACTTCACTATTTGCTACACAATCCTTTGTCATCTCCTTTGTAAAGTCCAGCCTCTTCAGATCAGCTTGTTCTTTCTCTTCTCTAGGTCCTTCCATTTAGATTGCATGACACTGTTATATCCATCTGTCATTCACTACATACATCACATGTCAATACCAGTACAGATTTTTCTCTTGCATGCTACCCTGCCTTTTGCTCAGCTTATTTGTGCTCTGCCATTTATGCTCTCTAACATTATACATCCAGCAGAGTATGTTCACTTCATTTCTTTCTAGCCTCCAAACATTTTCAACAGTCAATGCCCATGTTTACACTACCATGCAACATTTCTCTTCATACATGAGCATTATATAATCTGCCCATCACTCAGAACTATTTTTAGAATTCTAAACCACACGAGTTAATCAATTGGTATTATTGTTAAAACTTTCTAAATATTTGATTATTATCTGGTATTGTTTGATACCCAACATTTCTCACTTCCAGTTTATGACTACCATTTAAGGAATGAATTAAACTATTTTCTTCATAGAAAATGGTTCTAGAGTTTCTATTTGCTTATGTATTCATTCAATATTTTCTTCTGTTTATATATATATATATATATATATATAGGTGTTTAATGAATACAGAGTTATAATAATGCCAATTGCAACATTATCTGATAAGCACTGTAGAATGAAATATTTTTTAATGCTATTCTATGTCAGTTTTGTTTTTTATGGTATATAAAAATGTGTGCATATATATATATATATCATCATTGGACCCAAATATATATATATACACACACATACACACACACTAATACACACACACATTCCTCAACCATTTCCTGATAAATAATGGATGTGAAGTAGACAGAGCAACAGTTTCACAGAAATTCATACATACACCCTGACAAATCCAGTTTTGCAGGGTACAAACAATAACCATAATAAATAAATCAGCCTCAATGGATTTTTATTGAAAGTGCAATCAACAGTTCACAATTATAAAGTTTCCTAGTTAATTATTATTATATCCTTTAACATTGGTTTTCCCTGATAGAAAGGGATGGACAGGTCACAGACCAACTCAGTACTTAACTAGAGCTACTGACCTTTCAGTATTTTTGCACACTTTGTACCTAAATTTGAAAATTTATTCAAAAGAGTTATTTATACATACTAGCAGAAAATAGAAACATAGATAATGAAAATTATTTGTATTTTCTTCTTTAGTCAATAAAGGGAGCCAAGTTATCAATTACTATGTTAATGTTGACATTCTGAGTTCAATTGTTTCTCACTTTGAAAGTTTTTCACCTTTTGAGAATCTTGCTTTTTCACGGTGCACCTAATTACATCTCAGTGTGCACCAGTGCGGATTGGGAACAATTTGCAGTGTTGACTTGTTTGTTACAGGTTGTAATCTAAGTGGAAAAACCTTTGCTCTGGACATTTAAAGGCATCAGCTAATGTATGCAAGAATATGACAGCACTAGTCTGGACAAGTGTGTATGTAAGCTACAAATAGAAAACAGTTTTAACTCTTCATATAAAACCACCTCTGCTATGATATGAAACTATTTTGATGTGTTTATATTTAGCTAAAAACCATCCATCATAATTTTATGTTAAGTTTATTACCTTTGTTAAGTTATATTCCAAACACAAATAATGAGAGTTATATTAGTGAAACCTTCCAAGTTCTTGATTATTTTCAAAATAGTTTTAAAATCATAGGCACTGTAATTCATTAGAAATATAATAATAGTAATAAAAAGGTTAAAGTCAGATCTCAGGATTCTGAGCCTTCGAAATACTAACATAAGTGGTGATATGGTATATAATTGTTTCTACTTTTGGCACAAGGCCAGCAATTACCCAGTACATTACTGGTACTTTATTTTATCGACCCCGTAAGGATGAAAGGCAAAGTTAACCTCGGCAGGATTTGAATTCAGACCATAAAGGGCCGTAACTCTTTGCTGCAAAGCATGGCGTCCGACCTTCTACTGGTACTGCCAATCCATTATTATATGGTATATAATAGAACTAAATAACACAATATGGTGAAACAGATTGATGATAATGATACAATGTTGGTATGGTTTGTAATCAGTTCAAGATTAGTGTAGGACCTGTAGCATATGTTATAGTGTCCAATAATTATATTTAATGTATAGTACTATAGTATAAAGTACGTAGTGCAGGACTCATAGCAAACACTACTCTTATGCCTAGGTTAATATGTCTGTTTGTAATATCACAATGTTATGATGACATGGCAGTAGTTGCAAACATACCATCACTTTTAGGTGTATAGAGAGGGGGAAAAAAGGAGATCAAAAGGGAAAGAGAATGATATAGATAGCTGGTTGAAAGGACAAATGAGAAAGAAAGAAGAGAATGGGGAAAGGGAAGGTGAGAGATAGGAAGTAGGAAGAGAAGAAAGGAGGGGGAAAGAGTGTATGAGTGAGAAAAAGTGTAGTTACTCACTCAAATAATTAATTCAAGCCCACAACCAATAGCTTAACAATAACTTGTCTAATATAAATAACAAGAAAATCTTTAGTTTTCCCTGTGAAAATCCCAGCTGGAGAATCAGACATCTGCATGAAATGTTCTCACTCAGAATTAAACAAATGGCTTTCTATATGTATGTTTGTAATAAACAAGTTTCCAAGGACACAACACCACCTTTTCAACCGAGTTAAAACTGTATTGGAGATTGGTACTACTTATTCACAACCATAAACTCTACAGTTACTCACACTGTACTGAGCTCAGTCTTTCCATATCAAAATATCCAACTCATGCTGTATGCTATTCTAACACTGTTACCCTGTTTTTTTTTTTGTTGTTTTTTTATAGCAAGTCTGGTGGTGGAATAGCACTTATCACCTTTTCCAAGGCCTCAAAAGCTGGTGGGAAGATGTTACCTTCAAACCAGAGGCCTGATCTAAATGCCTGCAACAGAATGTTCACAGCTAAAGGCACCTAAGTGCGAAGCTGTACTGTTAAACTGAGCAATGGAGTAAATCTACCACCTAGTTTGTGTTACCAAATAGCACAAACATTTCATTATTGAGAAGTATCTAATAAAAACAAAACATATTAGAGGGAACAAAAAAGAAAAATAAGTATCAAGCAACAAAAGAAAATGAGAGGGGGAGGGACAGACACTACACCCCAGTCTGAGCAGAGCCTCAGCTGTGCCCCATGGACAAAATGGCAATGGCATGACTGCAGAGAGTGGCAAAAGACAACTGCTGCAACAGTCAGCCCTCCTTATGGGGCTTCCTCCTTTTTGGGCCGTTGTCTTTCCAACTTTACAGAGGAAATCAGATATAAAGGGACCAAGGATGCCAGAGGTCTCGACAGAGATCAGTGCAAAGAGGAAGCAGTTGGTGAAATCCTGGTATTTGAGCCTTGGTTTATGGCCAAAGCGACAAGGTTGGAGGAGGCGGAGAATGAGTCACTGCACATCACGTTCAAGATGAGGAATTTGCTCCCCCTTCAACGAGAAGAGGGTTAATCTGTAGGGCCATGGTCAAGGCCAGTGGGCTCCAATTGTGACAGGAAACCAGCTGCATCAAGCTCCTTCAAATGATGTCGTTCTGAGCAACATTACAAGGGAGCCAGCCTACACTAACGTGGCTAGATAAAAGGTACAGGCTGAACTCGTTAACACTGCTCCACAACAGCATCTGTGTGGCTCACATGCTGTGCCACTCCAATGTGGGTGCACTTCTCATCTAGAAGGGTACTGGTTGATGAAGAAGGCACTGAATTGAGCAGAGCGCCACTCAGACTTGCTAGCAGTCAACCAACAGTATATATTTAGAGTGTAGATGATCCTAATTACAATATAAATACTACTTTCTTATCTGGCGTTCCTTATTAATTATTTCAGCATATACTTCAGCCAGTGACAATACACAGATCAAGATACTCTTATTTAAACATGAAAATACAATATACATATCCCAGGCTCAATACTCACTTCACTTCATAAATCTGCCTTCTTAACTGCCCACTAATTAATACACCCAAACTTCAAATTAAACATTAAGTTTGTTGTTTTTCTTCTTGTTTAACCACAGACCAATTTAGATTAAGTAGATCTATGATCAAAAGCAATTCAGAAGAAATTTGCACAAGAAAATCAAAACCGAAATCATACTGTTGCAAAGCATACTTTTAACCCGAGCTATCAGATTCGGAGCTAACGCATTTTCCAGTGAAATAGTTTGTACATACGTACCAGATTGCCTGCAACATCATTCTCAATATTCCAGCCTGGTAATCTGTTAAATCTTCAATCAAATGAGCCAAAACAAAAAGGAAATCTAATTTCCAATCAATTCTTAAAACAACTCAACAATTGATTTTTTTTTTTTTACTTTTGCATTACAAACTATTTCACTGGAAAATGCGTTAGCTCCGAATCTGATAACTCGGGTTAAATTTTATGATACTGTCAATCATAACGGTAACTTGAAACTTGAAAGTATATATCTTGCTATGCGCATTGAAAAGACAATAGAAACTGATAAAGAAACACAGCGAATGAGAGATAACAGGTGCCAAATATAAGGAAAGATACAGCTAGATAAATAGGAGGTGGGGACTTTATGGATAATGTTTTGTATACGTAAGTTTGACAGCACACGTGACATTTGTAAATGACCACTTCGACAGACGGTTAACTAAAGTAGGCAGGTCTGCTGAGTGACAAAGATCAATAAATAACTTCGCTAGTGAAGTTAAATGACAGTATAACAAGCACTGTAAGAATGTTTCAGATGAACCAATTATGCGCGATTCTATCGGTTTCCGTTTGTGAACCATTCTACTTCACTAAATACAACAGTCTAGAGAAAAATCAAAGATACTATCGCTAGGTTTTTTTTGTTTTTTTTTTTATTTCTACTCCCTAAAGGACTTTAAAGATGAGACAGTTATTTGTTTAAAACAGCATCCAAATATCCTTGAAATCACACTTTTTTTTAAATTCAAAGGACACATTTGATAGGCATTGTAGTCCTAGATATACCGTGTATGGATAAAAGATAAAATGGTTACAGTTGAAACACTTTTAATCATAGGTCTGTTGAATGAGAGTTGACCTGGAACTGGGCAGCAACAAATCAAAGGTCTATCCCGTGTTAAAACATCAATAATAGGAGCAGATAATCCGTGTCCACGGTGCAATTATAAACAGGATAAACGTCATCTCTTCACCTTGCCCGTCTCCTGACGCTGTGGTCGCAACATTTTTTCGCAAAATGAACCTCAAATGTCACAGAGACATATAAAGAACCTTTGAACTTGATATTTCACGATATGTAATACCAAATATTACTCAGACTTATAAAGAATCCTTAATCTTAATCTTAGAAAGATTATATATGTACACAACTTTACTGAACAAACTCTGTATGAATTTCCTTTTTTTCACGAGCCCCAAAAATATTTTAGTGAAACCCTTTGAGTTCGTATGAATGAATCCAGGTTGGAGACCACTGTCCTTAACCTGTCGAAGTGATAGGAGGGGAATAGACAACATTACTAATTTGTCGTGATAGCTATGCCCATCCCTATGGTACTAGCTACCTAGATAGATGTCAGCTAGTCATGTGTATTTAGTGCAATGTGACCAATGCCCAATTGCTGTAAGTGATGTTAAATGTTAGGAAAAGAACAAACTGTTACTACATACATATTCAGAATTAAGTTCGAAAATGAGAGGCTACCTTTTCTAAATTTCCCTTTACACAAATAGTCACATATATACAAATATTCATATAGGCATGCATGAATACTAACCATACACATGCAAGTAAATATGTGTGTATTCACATAAATGCATCCATTTCACATAAACATGTGCACATTAGTATTATACATACACGCATATATGCGAGTTCACACATGCATGTACACTCACACAAGCATATATATATACACACACACACATTCACATGTATACAGAATATATACATTACATCTAACCTTAATAAATTTTTGTTTTGTTTTTTTTTTCTTTTTCGGGGTGGGGTGGGTTTGAATGAACATACCAAAAAATATGTTTATGAATGCAGCTAGTAGAAATAAATTTTGAGAAAAATGCAGAAATTGCTGCTAATTTCACTGGGAATCTTACAAGGTATAAAAGAGACAGAAAGTGTTAAGTTGATAGAAAGGAATCCATTTTTTTTTAAATCAGCATAACTGGTGTGAGAGATGTCCTTGACATCAACAAGAGCTGCTGAGGTGTAAAGGTTGCAAGCATGAGGGGAACTGTCAGTTATAATTATCTGTACTAACATCACAACTGTCCCAAAACCGGTTAGGAAACGTCTACATATAAGCGTGTCTAAATGACAGATTGGGTGTGTATGTTTGTGTATATATATATATATATATATATGTGTGTGTGTGTGTGTACACACATACCGGGTGGGTGGGTGTATAATTGTATAGCTATTCTGAATGTTTATGTGATTCAATGTGTGGGGAGAGTGTTGCAGACGAATATTTGTGTGTATATGTGTGGTTATAAGTGGTTGTATATGCATGTTTGGTTGTGTAAGATTGTACAATTTTATGTAAATGTTGGGTTTTTAAACTAAGTTTATTTTTATTATAAATGTAAAGGTAATATGAGGAACATTTATTATTATCACAAAAAAGGGTGGTAGATTGGCAGTATCAGTAGAGGGTCGGACAACATGCTTTGCAGCATAGAGTTATGGCTCTTTATGGCCCGAGTTCAAATCGCGCCGAGGTTAACTTTGCCTTTCATCCTTACGGGGTCGATAAAATAAAGTACCAGTAATGCACTGAGTAATTGCTGGCCTTGTGCCAAAAGTAGAAACAATTATCACCAAAAAAAATCATTATTACTTTTCTATTACAAATCCCGCCGAGGTTAACTTTGCCTTTCATCCTTACGGGGTCGATGAAATAAAGTATCAGTAATGCACTGGATATTTGCTGGCCTTGTGCCAAAAGTAGAAACAATTATTACTTTTCTATGAATATAATATAATACTTACAGAATGAAAATATAGACACAAATAATATATACAATTAATTATTGCTGGGAACCTTATAAATATAATACACAAAAATATATGATCGAAACAAGAGAAGTTAGGTTGTGTGAATATCAGTCCAATCATGTGTTTAAATGTGACGTATGTGTGTGCTAAATACCCGAGCATTAAAGTGTTTTTGTCAGGTGCGACTCTTTCCAAATATTTCAACACAGAAATGTGTATAAAAACACCTAGTTATTAATCAAGACACACTTCAAAATAACACGTTGATGTAAACCCTAATAAATCAGATTTCTACAGAGAAGTCATTCATTCTCAAATACTGACTGATCTAGTAGGACACCCTAAATATCAACCACAGTTAAACAAGCCAGTTTTAAAATTTAAATGGAAGTTAAGTCATTATCCGCGTCGAACAGCCATATTGGCGCAACTATCGAATTTAATTGTAAATATTAAAAAATTTTCATTAAATATTTACCAGTTTTAATTAGCATAAACGGACATAATACTGACACAAACAACAACTGCCAAATGACACGAAGTCTCATAATGATTGAATACTTGTTAAACCCACATAAGGGGGAGAGCTTCTAGGTAGTAGCTCGACCTGTTAGAAATTGTAAGCTATTATCCCTCAAATTACACTACCATTTAAAAAAAGGACGGAAACATTGGATAAAATATATCTGAATAGTCACGGGGGAACGCGTTTGTTCATAGGTCTTGTGAATAATCGAAAATTGAAACCGAGGTAAAGATGTGACATGGAGGAATAGAGGCACAGTTTAAAGCCCATGTAATAATTAATTAAGATTGAATTATTCCGCATTAGCTTTATAAACTGGTAGTCAGATCGGTTGTTTTTTTATAAAAGAAAGCAAAAAATTATATAAAGCAGTAATAAGAGATCAGGTATTGACATTTTCCAAATCGCACACGTGTTTATAATAAACAGAAATGATTTTTTTTAGTCTTCGTGTCATAAGTGAAGTGAGTAAAAGATTTATAAGAGACAACGATTTCCGTAGCCTACCGGTTTTTTAATTGCCGGTTTCCCGAATGTAAACACGGTAATAAAGCTGTCCCTTTAAGGAAAGAGTAGAGGGACCACCATGCCCGAATCCCAATTCAGAAGTGAATTCCTTTATAATATAGCTGTAAATTGATCAGTATATGATGAGATAGATACATTGTAGTGGTGGTGTTTTATATTTTAGTGGCGGGAATAAGAAATAACGAGGAAGGAAAATGGGTCAGAAGACTTGAAATATGGGTAAAGTATCACGAAATCACACACACAATGTAATACAATTGAGATATTAAAAAAGAAAAAAGGTGAAAATGTATAATAAATACTTACACGTTGGTCGACAGGGACGGTATTTTTCTTCCGCCGTAGGTTCGGAGAGCGAAGGACCTTTCTTGAGATGCTAGGTTTATCCATAGTGTAGTGAATATTCAAGTGACCTGGTCAGTTCAATTAGCCACTTGTCACTGGGTTGACCAAAACTTGTTCATCTAGTTCCTGCCACCCGTCAACCACTTAACCTCTGCTATATTGACAGTAGTATTAGCCTATCAATGGCTTCACTACACGCCAAGGAATATTTCGCATAAATATGGGTAAAGAATGAAATAAACTTCGTTTCTTTCTCTTTCCTTGAAGTTTTACAACTGGTTATTTTATATCTGTCATTTTTGGAAAGATTGTGTTTGTGTTTTTCCTTTTTCCCTCATTAGCAAGCACCAGTAGAAATCATAAACAAGACAGTGGCGGAGAGACCCTACAATGAAAGAGAGAGGGAGATGTGCAGTCATTTATTTATTGTACACACGGTTGCCCTCCTCTTTTTCTTCTTACTGTTCAAAGTCGGCGGTGGTAAAGCTGATACTGCCATTATTCAAGCGTTTAAATACCTTTCTTACTTAACTCACTTCCCCCCTTTTTCCCTTTCTTGGCTGTTGGCAAAACAACAACAAAATTAGTGAGGGCGGAGGTTAGATTAAACTAGTATTCTGTGTGTGTATATATATATCTGCGTGCACCCGTGTCTCTCAATAGAGGCACATAGAAGAGAGAGCGCGTATATAAATGAACATATTGGTGTCTAGTGTTGCTCTGTTTACAACTAATGTGTGCGTGCGTATAAAAGCGATGAGAGAGTGGTTAAAGCATTACTGACTGATGTTGTCTTTACAGTTAACACCTCACTCTCCTCCTTCTTTACATACAGTACACGGCTACCGACATTTTTAACTAACGGCTGATTTTATTGGCTACTGCTATTAGACTTGTTTTCTTTCACTATTCCACATGTGTCTGTCTTACCCGAAATCTTTCACGGAATGGATTTCTTATAGAAAAATCAATACTAAGATACACATTTTAAGGGTAACCTTCATGGATATATATACATATATATATACACACGCGCATCCCCAGATATATATAATAATAATTATTTTTTATTATTATTATAACTGTGAAGCTATATCAGTGACTTGAGGGTCTGGGGTTTCGTACCTTTAGGCACGAAGGTGTTGACTGATCCTCAAGACACACACACATATACATACACAGGCTGTCTCCCAAAAATGATTACCTGTACAAGCAATATTTATTAGAATGCTGTTGAACTGTGTATAAATCTTCTCTAAATCAGTTATAAACATTTATGTTTGTCGGACTGAGTGCTCAAGCTACAGACCGATTATGCATATACGTTAGCTTGGCCGTATTCTAAAGCTTCGTCAATGCTGTACTAAAATGTATATATATATATATATATATATATATATATATATAAATATATATATATAAATATATATATATATATATATATATATATATATATATATCAATGATATTAATAAATGGAAACTATATTTATAAAACCATATTTATTTTATTATATATGTTTCAAGGGTACCAAAATTTTGGTTACGCCCTCATCAGATAAAATACAAAATTTGTTTTATAAAGAAACCAGACCTTATCGGTTCAAGTTCAGTTTGGATAGTGAAAGAAAAATTTCAAATCTTTAGGATGGATTTATAAATTATCCTAATAATTATTTTTTTCTTCTTCCATTTATAAATTATCCTAATAATTATTTAAATTCACCTAGCGTCTAAATATAACGATCTTTTTTCAGCCTTACGTTTCAACCTCATTTACATATTCATCCTAAAGATTTGAAATTTTTCTTTCACTATCCAAACTGAACCTAAACCGATAAGGTCTTATTTCTTGGGTATGTCACCATTTATAAAACAAATTTTGTATTTTATCTGATGAGGGCGTACCAAAATGTTGGTACCCTTGAAATATATATAATAAAATAAATATGGTTTTATAAATATAGTTTCCATTTATTAATATCATTGTTATTATACTCCAGAAAATTTGTAGAGTGCTTCGAATCTGTTATAAATAAATTTGTTGAATAACCAACAAATTAAATATCTCTTTGCTTATATATATATATAATATTACATACATATATACATACATATGTTCACACATGTATATATATATATATATATATATATATATATATGTGTGTGTGTGTGTGTAAAAGAAACCAAAGAACGCTCACATACTCAGTTTTTATTTGCTTACAATGTTTCATCCATATCGTTGGGTAGAAATCATCAGAGCTTAATAAACACAGTACTGAATATAAGCTCTACCAAGCTTAGTCACACGAACAATCGGAATACAATAGAGGGCAAAGATGGGGAGATCAGAGATGGCGAATAAGGAGAGAATACATGCTGGGGTCGTTAAGCACCACAGCTAAATGCTAGGGCACAAGCAGATCTCACAAGATGCAGATACAATTGATGGCACACAAAATCAAAAAATACAAACAATGGTTAAAACATAAAAAAGAAGTAAAAGAAAGATAATATAAAGAGATAAAAAGTGAATAAAAAGGTAAAAGATTTTTTTTATTTTTTAAAAGGAAAGAAGTAAAAAAAGAAAAAAGAAAAAAGAAAAAAGAAAAAAGAAAAAAGAAAAAAGAAAAAAGAAAAAAAGAAAGAGTTTTAAGCACATAAAAAGCCAAAGGGATTTAAGCGCTGGACCCTACATAAGTGAATAGGGTCTCACTAACTTATAGTTCTTAAGGTACATCCAGAAAGACCACAGTAATTAAAATCCCCTCCATGGTATACATATACAAGGTATACTGGTAGGTACCTGAATCACGTAGCCCCAGGGTGCTCCACAAGCACATAGACAGGCAACACATAAATGCAAGCTCTACATAAGCGAAGTGGGGTTATTACAGGATAGAGCAGAATATAACAAGTATATAGATAGGCATCACAAATAAAGCAAGCTATACACAAGCAGAGCGGGCTTACTATAAGATAGAGCTGCAGCAATAGCCCCACAATATTATTTCAGTTACTGTAAAACCAACTGGCAAAGAGTTACCACACATGTATATTAACCGTATAGGCTAGACCAATCGGCCACATATATCCCGATTGTCTAGAGGTTATATAGAAATAGGATTGTCATTAGAAAACCAATCAGTCTAAATTATACACATATGTAGATCGTTCAAAAGTAAAAATAGTTGGATTTATACTATCACCCAAACATAGCATCTCATCCAGTAACAGGAATTACATGCTGGATATATACATCAAAAGAACCCCATATATGTTTAAGATCCCAGATCGTATAGCATAATGTGTTCAATTTTCAGCTCCAGATTTTATATAACCAAAGTCTCCACAGACAATCCAGTCATGAACATGTCAAAAACAATTCCTGGTAAAAGTGCCAGCGATCCGGACAGCACGTGGGTAAACAATCCCGTATTTATAAATCTGGCTCTAAATAACATGTTACGTGTTGCCTGTCTATGTGCTTGTGGAGCACCCTGGGACTACGTGATTCAGGTACCTACCAGTATACCTTGTATATGTATACCATGGAGGGGATTTTAATTACTGTGGTCTTTCTGGATGTACCTTAAGAACTATAAGTTACTGAGACCCTATTCACTTATGTAGGGACCAGCGCTTAAATCCCTCTGGCTTTTTATGTGCTTAAAACTCTCTCTTTTTTCTTTTTTCTTTTTTCTTCTTTCTTTTTTCACTTCTTTCCTTTTAAAAAATAAAAAAAAATCTTTTACCTTTTTATTCACTTTTTATCTCTTTATATTATCTTTCTTTTACTTCTTTATTATGCTTTAACCATTGTTTGTATTTTTTGATTTTGTGTGCCATCAATTGTATCTGCATCTTGTGATTTAGTTGTGGTGCTTAACGACCCCAGCATCTCTGCTCTCCCCATCTTTGCCCTCTATTGCATTCCGATTGTTCGTGTGACTAAGCTTGGTAGAGCTTATACTCAGCACTGTGTTTATTAAGCTCTGATGATTCCTACTCAATGGTATGGATGAAACATTGTAAGCAAATAAAAACTGTTTGAGTATGTGAGCGTTCTTTGGTTTCTTTTACATATAACGGCTCTGTTCTCGTACATTGAGCTAATACAATACCGTCAAAATATAACACGGTGCGTGTGTGTTTATACACATGCACTCCGTGCTATACGTACGTAAATATATATATATATATATATATATATATATATATATATATATGTGTGTGTGTGTGTGTGTGTGTGTGTGTGTGTGTGTGTGTGTGTGTGTGTGTGTGTTAATTCAAAATATTAACAAAATAGATATTCTTGTGATCAATTATATTTTATTGTACATATTTCAGAGGTACTGAGTTAAGTTCATCAGTACGTCCTCATCAGATAAAATAAAATGATACATGACATACCCTGACATGGTAGATGGTTAAGATTCAATCAAGGTAGTGATTAACTTATGACAAAACTCAATATTTATACCCTAATATTGAGAACATGAGATAACGTAATACAAACAATGGAGAGGGTGTAGGTTGATTTTAAGAAATACATGGCATCAATATAACAGTTATAACATTTTTAAAATTTTTATTTCTAATTTTGGGCATCTTTAAATTTCACAAATAATTCATTTTCTTTTATTTGTATATTTATTTTGTATCTAGCCCTATCACTAGGACTTATAGTTTTGACATATCTTTATAGTATATATCAACTAAATAAAAATAATTGATATAAATCATTAATTCTTTAACAATATTTGTAACTATGTATATCTTTGAGCAATATCTTCAGGAAATTATTTACTATATTGCAATATTGCAATATAGTAATAATAATATATTATTTATATTTGAAAGGTATCACCTCAACTATGAACAAATAATTGTTTCTACTTTAGGCACAAGGCCAGCAATTACCCAGTGCATTACTGGTACTTTATTTTATCGATCCCTTAAGGATGAAAGGCAAAGTCAACATAATCTTGGTATTTTATGATCAATGCATATATATAGTTGAAAATTCTGACTTCTTTAAGTTTAATTATAAGGCCGGTTGATACTTTAGGCACTCAAACTATTTAACAATAAATTCTTTAATAATTATAACTATAATTATCTTATAAATTATATTATAGAAACTGTTGTCAATATTATAAGTAATTTTGGTAAAGATTACCTTCGTGAGGATATAAAACATTATATATATATATATTCTTTTCTCGTGTTTCGTAAATCCTTTAAATTTGTTTTTATAAAATTTGAATTTTAGAAATTTAACATAATTATATTATAATATTAATACAAATACCTATTAACTTTTAAAACCTAAAATATGATTCTTTACCATGAAATAACATAAATTAAATATTTTGAAAATTAACCGCCAACTATACTATATAGAAATCTGCGTGTATAGAAACTTGAACATAAATTACTCCCCTTTGTCTCTCTCTCTCTTTAATCATCTTTCATCTGTCTTCTCAAGCCACATACTAAATATATTATCACATCAGCTGTTTCTTCCTCTATGCTTTCTTTTCCCTCCTCTTTCTCTAGATTTTAAAAATTAAAAATTCTATAACTGTTATATTGATGCCATATATTTCTTAAAATCTATTACCTACACCCTCTCTATTGTTTGTATTACGTTATCTCATGTTCTCAATATTAGGGTATAAATATTGAGTTTTGTCATAAGTTAATCACTACCTTGATTGAATCTTAACCATCTACCATGTCAGGGTATGTCATGTATCATTTTATTTTATCTGATGAGGACGACTGTTGAACTTAACTCAGTACCTCTGAAATATGTATAATAAAATATAATTGATCACAAGAATATCTATTTTGCTAATATTTTGAATTAATATTAATAACTCTGGAAAACATTTTTTGTTGAGTGCTTCCAATCTATTGTAAAACTCATTCTTTGATGTATTCATTGAACCTTGTTTAGCTCTTAAATATATATATATATATATATATGTATGTGTGTGTGTGTGTGTGTGTGTGTGTGTGTGTGTGTGTGTGTGTGGAGTGATTCATCGTGGGAGATGACATGTTGGAATTTAAGAAGCAATAGCTGGCAACTGTTATTTTATAGACATGTACGCCTCTGGGTTTTAAACATGACAAGAACTTCGCTGTCACCAAACGTCACAGGTTGGAAAAAATAATTGTGTGATAGTTCCCGGTATTTTCGGATTTTATTTCGTTTGGCAACGGAAGCAATGACCCTCACATTTACCGCGGCATTCATAATGTGTATCTAGGAGGGGGAGGGGGGCAAGCATCACTGACTGTGGCGTCTTGGATGAGACATCTACCTCCTACTCAGGGACAAAGGGTACGCCCGCCTGGTCTCTTCCCATCAATTCTGGATAATCCAGTCGGCTCCAGAACTGAGGGGGATATTTACCCGAGCTAGGGCCCGCTTAATGATCAGGTTTAGCTCGGTGTTGCAGGCGAAGAAACCATCATTCAGGTAGCACGACAAGCCGTGGAGTCGAGGGACCTACCACTGCGACATCTCTGACCCCAACAGGCATCGGTACCCATTCGGAGTGCAAAGGAGATGCGGAGCTAATATAGACCGAGAAGACCACCAATGTTGGCCACAGGAAGGTTATCAATCCATCCCCCCCCCCCGAGAACTTTGCGTTTGCAGAAAGTAAACGGCGCCTAGAAAATTGAACATAATGATCAAAGAGAGGGTCAAAAGTTTCGCTCGAGCACAGATTGTCCAATACTTTCTGCTTCCGTCTAGCATCGTCAGTGTCGGGAACTGACAAACCCAGCTCTCTCCACTGTAGTAAAGCTTTGTGGCAGTTGCCTCTCTTGTTGTGACTCACAACCCCAATAGATTAACATCTAGACGGGAAGTAGAACCCTTTCTGTAACTTCCGGTCAGAACCCTATAAAGCTAACAACTTTAAGTTCTCACTCTCATTTGCCCTTCCGAGTATTTCCGCTATATTGGTAACCCTGACGTGATACGAACACGCAGCCGTTCATCGTTATAAGTGGTCACCCCGAAAAAAGAAAAAAATAGCAGAATCTGGTGTTGTGTGAGTAACATTACGAATACACAGCAAATTTATTGACAAACTATGGAAATACTCAGTCAAAGAAACACACCACGCACATGTGAAATTCGCGTTCAGACAGACTTTTTCTCTCACGCATCAACTAACTGTCGCATTTCACGATATATATATATGTTTCTCGTTTCTTACAACGAACACTTTCAAAACAACAAAAAAAACAAATTTGATATTTTTTTAAAAACATTTCAACAGGAACATTTATTTTCGATGAACCATTGCCTTTTTTTTTCATCGTTTTCTTCATCGTTCAAGTTTTTTTTTTTTTCAAAAGTTCACACCAATAATTATGCTAAGTGAAGCCTTTCTTTTTCATCATTGTGACTTTCACACTTGCACTATCATTTTCTCGCGCGTTAGAAATATTATTTTTTAAACCTAACTTAACCTTGTATTGGCACGTGTAGGCAGCACAAATTCTCGACTCACAGAGATAGCCGCACGCCAGAGATAACGTTTCTCGCCAAGGATTCTTCAGCCTTAAGCTATATTCTCCTATTTGCCGGTTTAAAAATTTACCACGTAAATTTGCCGTTGAAAACTGCGCATTTATTCAGAATGCTTATTTCTTTGGTCGCTGGCCTCTTGACCCTTCCAGGTCAACGCATTCTCAACATTGACCATCAACTTCGGCTGTTATTTCTAACACTTTGCGCAACTCATTTTTTCCGAAAAAAATTTTTTTACTGTGAATTTAAACACCGAATACGCTCACTCCGCGAGACAACAACATCAACAGCAACACAGCTTCATCAACAACCAAAACCAGCAGAACAAGCCAGAGAATTTATTTTTGCAGCACTCTTCCTGTGAGAAAATCCATTCGGAGGTTGGAAATTTCACGATATACCACAGAACAGAAACCACCTGCATTCATTCTCTGGAACACACTTTCTTACCTGCTGTCATGTGATTGCACACCTGTGAACTATATTTTGTACATTTGAACTTTGAGCTCTTCTCTTACTTTATTACATTGTATCTTTGGGTGATGGATAGATAGATGTCCAGTCGTTCTCTGGCCAAGAGCGGTTGGCTACCTTGATATCTATCATTGATTTTTGCAAACATTCTTTTGTCGTAATTTTCATGCCTGTTACAACATTCTCGCCAACTTGCTACATATTTCATTCGATTTTTATATTCTAAAATTCTGGCGGGAGGTTATGTGGCAGTTGCCTCCCTTGTTGTGACTCACAACCCCAATAGATTAACAACATCTAGACGGGAAGTAGAACCCTTTCTGTAACTTCCAGTCAGAACCCTATAAAGCTAACAACTTTAAGTTCTCACTCTCATTTGCCCTTCCGGCGCCTGGCCTTCGCCAGGCGCCCTCTGCCAGCCTGCGTTTGCCTGGCAATCAAAACGGTAACTACTAACTTTGCTTCATTCTTTCATCTATTTCATTGACATGTCAACTATACTGTTAAATTGTTGATTAAATATTATACACACAAACCATGTCTCCTTGTTACATTCATACACACGAGTTTCCCGCTATAGCTTCATACAATCCCCCGATGGAACTATTCCATGTTGGAAAGAAGAGGATGTCACCCACTAAAGGGGAGCAAGCGTGGATGGAGCAAAGAAAACGGAGATAAAGAGTGTTTATATTTCCATTCTGAAAAAAGAAAGTAAAAAAAAACGGGTTGATGTATAGGCAATGTTGTTATCATTCTTTAGTTACTGTTGTTGTGGTTAGTGGTGGTGATGGCGGCGGCGAATGTAGCGATAAGAGAGAGAGGAATAGACAAGCTCAGCTGACATATAATAGAAACATGGAAGACAAAGAAGACACCGATGATGGTGAATATGATGATTGTGGTGGCAGTGTTGATGATGATGATGATGACGATGCAGATGACGGTGGTGGTTGTGGTCGGCGGCATGATGATTTTGAAGATAATCGTTGTGCTGGTGCTGGTGGTACTACAAGTAGTAATAATTGTTTCTACTTTTGGCACAAGGCCAGCAATTAGCCAGTACATTACTGGTACTTTATTTTATCGACCTCGTAAGGATGAAAGGCAAAGTTGACTAGTAATAATGGTGGTGAATTCTGTCACACTAGTCTTGATGTTTGTAGTGATGGTGATGGTGGTTCTGTAAGTGATGATTGTAGTGGCGGTTGCGATGAAAATAGATTGCTAAACAGAGAAACAGAAAAGACGAGGGGAGAAAGAAGTTTAAAAAGAAGAGTGGTAAAACGGGGGCGAAATAGGGTGGGAATGAGAGGTTTGAAGAAAGTGTGAAAATTTGATGAGACAGAAAGAGAAAGAGAGAGATTAGAGAAATAGGAAGAAGGGAGTAAAGAGATAAAGGGTGGGGAGAAGAGAAGAAGCAACAAATATTTATTTGTTTGTATTTAATAAGTGACAGCGAAATTAAAAATATAACAAAGCAAAACAAAAAAGCTAAAGAATAGTTTGAAAGAAATTAAAAAAAAATATTGTATGTATAGCGAGAGTACTGGGTTGTATGAATGTAACAAGGAATACGTTGTTTGTGTAGATATATTATTTAATTAACAATGGTAGATAGTATAGTTGACATGTCAAAGTAATAGATGATAGAATGAAGCAAAGTTAGTAGTTACCGTTTTGATTGCCAGGCAAACGCGGCTGGCAGAGGACGCCTGGCTAAGGCCAGGCGCCTGTTGGCCAAATGAATGGCAGAGCCAAATGAGAGGCTCTTGACCTGGTGCCGAAAAGGCAATGAGAGGATGAGAGCTTAAAGTTGTTAGTTTTATAGGGTTCTGACCGGAAGTTGCAGAAAGGGTTCTACTTCCCGTCTAGATCCTAATCAAAACAAGGGAGACAACCGCTACATAACCTCCCGCCAGAATTTTAGTGTATAAAAATCGAAATGAAAATATGCAGCAAGTTGGCGAGAATGTTGTAACAGGCATGAAAATTACGACAAAAGAATGTTTGCAAAAATCAATGATAGATATCAAGGTAGCCAACCGCTCTTGGCCAGAGAACGACTGGACATCCCTCTATCCATCACCCAAAGATACAATGTAATAAAGTAAAAGTAATAGAAGAGCTCAAAGTTCAAATGTACAAAATATAGTTCACAGGTGTGCAATCACTTGACAGCTGGAAAGAAAGTGTGTTCCAGAGAATGAATGCAGGTGGTTTCTGTTCTGTGGTATATCGTGAAATTTCCAACCTCCGAATGGATTTTCTCACAGGAAGAGTGCTGCAAAAATAAATTCTCTGGCTTTGGTTGTTGGTGAAGCTGTGTTGATGTATTGCTGCTGCTGTTGTCTCGCTGAGTGAGCGTATTCGGTGTTTAAATTCACAGTAAAAAAAAAAAAAAAATTTTTTTTTTTAAAATGAGTTGCGCAAAGTGCTAGAAATAGCAGCCGAAGTTGATGGTCGATGTTGAGAATGCGTTGACCTGGAAGGGTCAAGAGGCCAGCGACCAGAGAAATAAGCATTCCCAATAAATGCGCGGTTATCAACGGTAAATTTACATTGTAAATTTATAAACCGGCAAATAGAAGAATATGGCTTAAGGCTGAAGAATCCTTGGCGAGAAATGTTATCTCTGGCGTGCGGCTATGTCTGTGAATAGAGACATCTCTGTGAATCGAGAATTTGTGCTGCCTACACGTGTCAATACAAGGTTGAAAAAAATAATATTTCTAACGTGCGAGAAAATGATAGTGCAATTTTGAAAGTGACAATGATGAAAAAGAAAGGCTTCACTCAGCATAATTATTGGTGTGAACTTTGGGAAAAAAAAAACTTGAACGATGAAGAAAACGATGAACAAAAAGGCAATGGTTCATCGAAAATAAATGTTCCTGTTGAAATGTTTTTTAAAGAATATCAAATTTCTTTTTTTTTTTGTTTTGAAAGAGTTCGTTGTAAGAAACAAGAAACATATATATATATTGTGAAATGTTTTTTTTGTTTTTCTTTTGTTTTGAAAGTGTTCGTTGTAAGAAACGAGAAACATATATATATATATTGGTGAAATGCGACAGTTAGTTGATGCGTGAGAGAAAAGTCTGTCTGTGCGAATTCCACATGTGCGTGTGTGCGTGTCCTTGAGTATTTTCATAGTTTGTCAATAAATTTGCTGTGTATTCGTAATGTTACTCACACAAAACCAGATGTGCTATTTTTTTCTTTTTTTGGGGTGACCACTTATAGCGATGAACGGCTGCATGTTCGTATCACGTCAGGGTCACCAATATAGCGAGAATACTAGGTTGTATGAATGTAACAAGGAATACGTTGTTTGTGTAGATATATTATTTAATTAACAATGGTAGATAGTATAGTTGACATGTCAAAGTAATAGATGATAGAATGAAGCAAAGTTAGTAGTTACCGTTTTGATTGCCAGGCAAACGCGGCTGGCAGAGGACGCATGGCTAAGGCCAGGCGCCTGTTGGCCAAATGAATGGCAGAGCCAAATGAGAGGCTCTTGACCTGGTGCCGAAAAGGCAATGAGAGGATGAGAGCTTAAAGTTGTTAGTTTTATAGGGTTCTGACCGGAAGTTGCAGAAAGGGTTCTACTTCCCGTCTAGATCCTAATCAAAACAAGGGAGACAACCGCTACATATGAATAAGATTTTATTCAAAAGATAGTGGTTTATATCGCCTGACATTTTTGTATGTTGTGTGTGTGTGTGTGTTTGGAACATTTGCTACAAAACTTAAAATGAGCTTTACATGATTCTGTAAAGTTTTCAAACGATAAACTTTTTACATGTCGTTGAGAAGGATTCATGAATCACACATTCTCCAGACCTGCCAATCTCTAATAATCCAAACAGAGAATACCATGAAAAAAAGTGCCCCAAAACGGGAGGAAATGAGGCAAAATGGGAAGATTTTACATAACGCCATACGTATTTTTACAAGAGAAGACATCTCTCACTCACGCCAAAATGGAAGGGAGATCTCCTCGTCGGACGGGGAGAATTGACAGGTCTGCATACACATATACATAGACAGAAGCGTTAAGGCGCCAGACAAAAATGCTTGACTGAATCTATTCTAGCCCCTGGCATTCTGAGTTTAAAATCTTGCCTTTCACATTTCAGGATCGATAAATAAACTTCCAGTCTGAAGTGGTGGACTTGGGGTATCATTAGAAAGGTGGATATGATGCATTGCGGTATTTGTTCTTAATCTTTACGTTTTTGGGTAAAAGCTTGCCGTGGCCTACTTGGATAATTGATTTATTTAATCGGTTACCCGGTTTAACATCGTCACTTGGACCTTGTGCATCTTTAATGGAGTAGACTCTGTTGGTGTGGATGCAGCATGGCCAAACGGTGAAGGAGTTCGCTTCACAATTATTAGGTCCTTGGCTTGATCCAACTGTGTGGCATCATATATATATATATATATATATATATATATGTGTGTGTGTGTGTATCGAAAGCTTTCGATTGATCTAAGTTGATCAATGCCCCACCCGTGCAAGGTTCCTTAGCCACCCTCTTTATGATGTATTGCATGACGTCGAAGTTGTCGTGGATGGATTTTTTCAGAATGGTGCATATCTGCGCCTCACCTACTAGACCACCAGCGAGAAGCACCAGCCACGTCGCTAACATCTTGGACGAAATATAGAACTCTGCATTTAACAGAGTTATTGGGTCTAAAATATAGACCCCTTTGTTCGGGTCTTTTCTTAACAGAGCAGCTGCCTCTCGGCTCACAAAACTGGAAATTCTCCCGTTCTGTTGCCAGATGGCATAGACGTTCGCTAAGATGTCGCAGAATAAGTCTGGCACGTTTGCGTAAAGCTCGTAGTGCAGACCATCCAAGCCATCGCGTCCCATATTTCATCGACTGTTATTGGCTTTTTGCAACACTCTGCCTCCCTCGCCGAGAGCCGCAGCAGGCTGTGAAGTCTATCTCCTGATTGGGCCCGCCACCGCTCCCGAACAGTTGAGTGAAATGTCGCTGAAAAATCGCACACATCTCTTTGGGTTCGAGTACCATGCACCTCTCGTAGTCCGCCAGCGACCAGATTGTGGTTTCGTTGACACGCTGCGCCTCCGCCACTCGGGCCCACTGAACAGCTTTTGTTCCTTCGTGTCTAAGAGCACACGTCCTAGCTCTGAGATTGCAGCCATCAGTCTTAGCATTAAAGAATTGGTCGAGGACCAATCTAGCCACAAGCAGGTTGGTTGTGATGTCATTGCTAACTGCCTCTTCTAACTTTCTAGCTAACTCTCCCTCTTGTCTAGTTTTCTCTATTTCAACTCCTTTACTAGACCTTATTAATACTACTCTAATCGCCCTTTTCATGGCGAACCACCATTGTTGTTGATGATTTCTCCCCGTTAACGCCCGCTTAACTAATTCATTAATCCGGTCTCTGTAAGCTTTGCACACTGGTAATGGCGCGTTCGGCTTCCAGTAACTGGGCCCTTGCCTACGGGTCCTTACTAGTCTCTAGCCATAGTAGTAAGGGACTAGCAGAATCTCTTCACTTTATAGGAGCTTTAGGAAGTGAGATCTTGCTTATTCTGTCGCAAATCTCACCTCCACTGTGCTAAAATCCATGCCTCTTTGAATGTAAGTTTTTAGGTTCCATATGTATTTTAGCCTCTGTGACTCTCTCCGCCTTTCTTGTTTTTAAACCAATAATACCATGTGACGAACCGTATTTTGGATGGTGTCAACAGGATTGTTTGGGGTGACGGTAGGGCCAGCTTTCTATCAACCGTCTAGTTCCTCAAAGTAAGTTACTCTTTGGAATGAGGATTTCGTTGCACTAATGAAAGATATCTTACTGTTAATGCTGGCTGGCTTGTTGTTGTTGCTGTTATTGTTATTGCTGCTGTTTATGTTTTTGATGGTGCTGATCTCCGGTTTTTGGAAACAGTAGTGTTGTTGTTTTGTTTGTTTGTTTTTTCGTGTACAATCATTTTTTTCTTAGTTCCTACATTTCCTCTTTTATCTCTTCCTTTTTTTTTCTTCGGCCGCTTGTATTCGGGATCATATTCTTTCGGTCATTACCCAAAACTCATGATCATAGGTAAGGGTTGGCACGAATACCGAATTGAAGATAGCGACTTAGGCTTTTACGCTTACCTCCTTTCTGATTACTGAATGTACCAGCTCATGCAATTCTTGCACTTAATTCAACTTCCTGCTTTCCATCACTCGTTCATTATTTACATGAACAGGATTGATATGCACAGCCGGGCTGGAAGTGGTATCATGACTGGCGTTACGATGGTGTTACTTAACTCGACAGAAAGTGATCTCCGATTTGCACTCGATAGTTTTAATGCAGAGTGCTGCATGGTTAGAATGAAAATCAGTGCTGCGAAAACTGAGACACTCGTCCTTTCAAGGAAGCCTGCGCAATGCACTCTATACGTAAATAGAGTTCCAGTGAAGCAGGTAGAGAAGTTCAAGTATCTGGGAGCCGTGTTTGTAGTAAGCAAAGGCACTACTTACCGCAGCGGAACATGTGTTTTGCGCTTGGTCCTCTAAGTCGGCGGCGTAGAAATATCAGGTGCCTTTTTTCTGCCCAGCAAACGCGTTCGCGCTTTTTTTTCTCGTCTACACAGTTGCTGCTTTCATTTCGTAAAGACGAGACCTAATTACTTTCCCGTGTCGATACTAGCAAGATGTAGCACTAAAAAAAACAAAACTTTGGCCCTCTCGGCCAGAGCCCAACCTCTTTCTTCCAACACTTTATTTTTGTTCGACTTACTCATGCGGCATGACGGCAGCATTTAATTGTAATATTTTACAGAAGAAATTAAATCCTTTATAAAATGTTTTAAAAGCCTTCTAATAATTTCTGCCACCATTGAATCTTAACACATCTTAAAAATATTTCTTCTGACGTGATATAGGAAAAATCATTTTCCCCAAGGTAATATCATTTCGCACCACAACAAGTGAGTACAGTTTTTGTTTCCTTAGAGATAGCATAACTTCTCTCAACTCACTGAGATCAACTTCACTTACTCTTTTGCCAACAACAAATATATTAAAGATTCATCTGCTAAAGTGGCACAACCAAACAAACATCTTTTTCTGCTATTATTTCAAATAAAGGCGGTGGATTGGCAGTATCGGTAGAGGGTCGGACGCCATGCTTTGCAGCAAAGAGTTATTCCCCTTTATGGTCTGAGTTCAAATGCCGCCGAGGTTAACTTTGCCTTTCATCCTTGCGGGGTCGATAAAATAAAGTACCAGTAATACACTGGGATAATTGCTGGCCGTGTGCCAAAAGTAGAAACAATTATTTCAATGAATTGGCAGTTTCGGTAGAGGGTCGGACACCATGCTTTCCAGCATAGTTACATCCCTTTACGGCCTGAATTCAAATCCCACCGAGGATTGCAGGAGCTGGTGCAGTAATGTGCCAGCTTAGGCATTCAGTAATTAGAAGAAGGGAGGTAGGCGTAAAAGCCAAACTAGCTATCTTCAATTCGGTATTCGTGCCAACCCTTACCCATGGTCATGAATCTTGGGTAATGACCGAAAGAATATGATTGCGAATACAAGCGACTGAAATGTGGTTCCTCCGAAAGGTCTTTGGAGTAAGATTACTCGATAGACTGCGTAGCTCGGAGAGTCACTCCACGTAGAGCCACTACTTCTCTCAATTGAGAGGTCACAGCTCCGAAACTATGGGCATGTGGTTAGAATGTCTCAAGAAAGAATCGCTGGACACACTTTTACGGGCAAAACCAACCGGCAGGAGACCCAGGGGTAGACTCTGAGCAAGATGGTTGGGTAACATCCATGAGCTTGGGTGGTCTCACATGCGCACCGAGCGGGATTAGTTGGAGACGGTTGCTTCTGAGAGAATCTGCTAGAAGGAGTGTTTTAGGACTCTACCCCCACGGCCCGCTCAGAAATAAATGGGCGAAGAAGTGTACAATCATTTTCATTTTATAACAATTTACTGGTGTGTATGAATGTAACAAAGACGATTGGTTTGTGTGTATAATATTTAATAAACAATTTGTGGATATATAGAACAGTATAGTTGACATGTCAATGAATAGATGAGAGAATGAAACAAAGTTATTAGTTACCGTTTGGTTGCCAGGTGAATGCGCCTGGGCGACGACTCCTGGCGAAGGCCAGGAGCCGAAAAGGCGAATGAGAGAGAGAGAACTTAAAGTTGTTAGTTTTATAGGGTTCTGACCGGAAGTTACAGAAAGGGTTCTACTTCCTGTCTAGAGAGCGTTAATCTATTGGGGTTGTGAGTAAAATATAAAAATCGAATGAAATATGTATGTAGTAAGTTGGCGAGAATGTTATAACAGGCATGAAAATTACGAAAAAAAAAAAAATGTTTGCAAAAATCAATGATAGATATCAAGGTAGCCAATCGCTCTTGGCCAGAGAACGACTGGACATCTATCTATCCATCACCCAAAGATACAATGTAATAAAGTAAGAGAAGAGCTCAAAGTTCAAATGTACAAAATATAGTTCACAGGTGTGCAATCACATGACAGCAGGTAAGAAAGCGTGTTCCAGAGAATGAATGCAGGTGGTTTCTGTTCTGTGGTATATCGTGAAATTTCCAACCTCCGAATGGATTTTCTCACAGGAAGAGTGCTGCAAAAATAAATTCTCTGGCTTGTTCTGCTGGTTTTGGTTGTTGATGAAGCTGTGTTGCTGTTGATGTTGTTGTCTCGCGGAGTGAGCGTATTCGATGTTTAAATTTACAGTAAAAATATTTTTTTCAGAAAAAATGAGTTGCGCAAAGTGCTAGAAATAACAGCCGAAGTTGATGGTCGATGTTGAGAATGCGTTGACCTGGAAGGGTCAAGAGGCCAGCGACCAAAGAAATAAGCATTCTGAATAAATGCGCAGTTTTCAACGGCAAATTTACGTGGTAAATTTATAAACCGGCAAATAGAAGAATATAGCTGAAGGCTGGAGAATCCTTGGCGAGAAACGTTATCTCATGGCGTGCGGCTATCTCTGTGAGTCGAGAAATCCTGCTGCCTACACGTGCCAAAACAAGGGTAAGTTGAAAAAAAAAAATTTCTAATGCGCGTGAAAATGATAGTGCAACAGGTCGTTGGCAGCCATTTTGAAAAAATGTGTGTGTGAAAGTGACAATGATGAAAAAGAAAGAAAGGCTTCACTTAGTATAACAAATATGGCGAGTTCAATTATTTTTTTTTGGTGTGAACTTTGAAAAAAACTTGAACGATGAAGAAAACAATGAAAAAAAAGGCAATGGTTGAGATTCATCGAAAATAAATGTTCCTGTTGAAATGTTTTTAAAAAAAAATCAATTTTTTTTTTTTTTAAAGTGTTCGTTGTAAGAAACGAGAAACATATATATATATATATATATATATATACAGTGAACTGCGACAGTTAGAGGATGCGTGAGGGGAAAAGAGTCTGTCTGGACGAAAATTTCACATGTGCGTGTGTGCGTTTCTTTGACTGAGTATTTTCATAGTTTGTCAATAAAATTTGCTGTGTATTCGTAATGTTACTTACACAACACCAGATTCTGCTATTTTTTTTTTAGGGGTCACCACTTATAACAATGAACGGCTGCGTGTTCGTATCACGTCGGGGTCACCACTTATAACAAAATACTAGTGTGTATGAGTATAACAAAGACGATTGGTTTGTGTGTATAATATTTAATAAACAATTTGTGGATATATAGAACAGTATAGTTGACATGTCAATGAATAGATGAGAGAATGAAACAAAGTTATTAGTTACCGTTTGGTTGCCAGGTGAACGCGCCTGGGCGACGACTCCTGGCGAAGGCCAGGAGCCGAAAAGGCGAATGAGAGAGAAAGAACTTAAAGTTGTTAGTTTTATAGGGTTCTGACCGGAAGTTACAGAAAGGGATCTACTTCCTGTCTAGAGAGTGTTAATCTATTGGGGTTGTGAGTGTCACAACAAGGGAGGCAACTCCTGCTACAATTTCAATGAAACGGCTTTGATTACAACTATTATCGGTGTTGTTGTTCATGTTGTTTGTTATTGCTATTTTCATCCAAGCAACTTTCGTTATTTAAAGCTATATTATTTGAAACAACGTTGTTACTTCGTGTTTTTTTTGTTGTTTTTTCCCCCTTTTCGTTTGGTGGCTGGCAGACCATGTCATTAACAAATGTTTTCATTTTGACAGGGAAAACGTCGACCCCTCTCTTTGTGAAGTACTGTCCCTTTTTCTGCGTGTGGTCTGTTAAAATTTTTGAATGCGATAAAAATTTAATGTTTAATATTTCGATATCACGATATCCCCTTGGGGGTATCGTTGCAGATGAGATAATCCCACCTGCAAAGAGCAGGGTGTATCTTCTGCACCTTTGTAAGAACTTGAACAAAAGGTTAGGGCCGATAAAAAAATAAAGGTTTTCAGAAAATTTCGCAAGTGCCGAGAAGAAGCGTGCTTCTACCTTAGTAGTTAATGGTGATTGTTTCTACTTTATGCACACGGCCAGCAATTTGAAGGGGAGGGGAAAGTCGATTAAATCGACCTCAGTCTCGCTGACCTCGATACTTGTATCCGAGCAGTCGAGGAGATATGCAACGTCAAGTTTGACGACATTGGATGGCAACAGGCCACTTTACCTGTCAGGTATGGCGGCCTTGGCCTCCGGTCCCCCATCTCGCTGGCTTTGCCGGCGTATCTTTCGTCTGTAACCTCGTGCCGCGTCCTCGTCAGCGGGGTTCTTCAAAACACAATAGAACCATCTGTGTTCAGAGAACGTGAGGCCGCCTGTGAGACGTGGGACTTAGCCCAGTAGACGTCCCTCCTCCTTCTCCCCGTGTTGACGTCAAGTCCCCCCAAAGCACTTGGGATGCCATCCAGTGCAGCCTGGCCTCAGACAGGCTCACGCGCCAGCTCGACCAGCACCGCCTTGCCTGTTTTCGTGCGTCCTCCAAACTCCACAGTGGTGCCTGGCTCCATGCCCTGCCCTCCTTCTCCACTGGCACGCAGCTAGACAACAATAGCCTGCGCATCGGCGTTTCCTTGAGGCTCGGTCTCCGGATCTGCGAGCCACACCAGTGTCGCTGCAGATCCACCGTGGACTATTTCGGCCTCTACCCGCTTTCCTGTCGCCACTGTGCCAGCCGCCTTCCACGCCATGCTGCCCTCAACGAGGTCATAAAGCATGGCTTGGATGCTGCGGGCTTCCCTTCCCAGCTTGAGCCAGTGGGGCTGGACCGAGGGGACGGCAAAAGTCCAGATGGCATGACCATCTTCCCGTCCGCGGTGGAAAACCCCTCGTCTGGGATGTTACTTGCACTGACACTTTCTGCAACCGCAACCTGGTGCAGTCTGCAACTAACCCAGGTTCTGCTGCACGTCAGGCTGGGGAGGTTAAACTCCTCAAATACCGGTCGCTCTCCGACAGGTTTGCGGTTGTACCCCTGGCTGTGGAGACTTCTGGTGTCCTTGGCCCTAGGGCTACCTCCCTACTCACCACCATAGGTGCTGAGCTGGCCAGCCGCAGGTGTGAACCCCGCAAGTTGGAGTGGCTTTTCCAGTGCGTCTTCCTTGCCGTCCTCCGGGGAAACGCCTTCTTCGTCCTGTCCGCCGGGGCTGTGTGTGTGTGTGGGGGGGGGGGGCATCGCGTAACATTCCATATTTAAGTGTGTGCACTATCATATTCTCACACTGCATATTAAACCATTCTTCTATAGAATATGCATTTGGTATATATGCACAATAAACCAATATATGGCTCCTTCCCTCTCAATGTAAACACGTGGATGTAAACAAAAGTGTGTAACTGGTGCTTTATTTTATCGACCCCGTAAGGATGAAAGGCAAAGCTAATCTCGGCGGGATTTAAACTCAGAACGTAAAGAGCTGAAATTCTATGCAGCGAAGCATGGTGGCCGGCGCTCTACCGATACTGCCAATCCAATAAAACATTTTTTTTTTTAACATTAGTAATAAAACTTATTAGTTGTCTGGAAACAGCCTTTTTATCTGGTAAAATATTTGTAAGCTTTCAATAAAGAACAAAAGCTTATCTACTCCTATTCATACATTAAAAAAAATGAAATATGCAGATTTGCAAATATTTATTTAGATTCAAATTCTCTTTCTAAAATGTTTACTCGTGCTTAACTCTCCTCTCTTTCCTTCTCTGTTTCTCCTTTTCTACCCCCTCTCTCTTTCTCTCTCTCCTTTTCTCCCCCCCCCCCCTCTCTCTCTCTCTCTCTCTCTCTCTCTCTCTCTTGAGAGGGTCTCAATATATAATAGACTAGCAGATTTGCCCGGGGTTTGAAATGCAACAAAGAATAAACAAGAAACAAACGATAATATTAGTGATTTATCGTCAAATGAATCTGATGTTTATATTTCTGTCAATAAAGTTGGTTATCTCCCTTACATCAATTTTGCTATCGATTTTTTATTGCTCAACGTGGGTCGATTTGAAAAATGTTTGTGATGTGACAATCTTAGCGACCTGTGCAACGTGCACAGAAAATTTGGTCAAATTCAGTTGGTAATTGTAAAAGCCTTAAGTATGCAAAGTTGTACACAGACACACATCCTCGCTTTTATATATATAAAGATTAGATAGATAAACGAAAATACATGCTGGTTGAAGATATAGATTTATGGTGAAACCTTACCAGGTTTGACATACGTGAAGAGCCAGACAATCCTCAGTCTGTCTGAATTGAATCTTCTGGTTTCAACTTTTATGTATTTATTTATATCATCACCATCATCATCATCATCATCATCACAGTTTTACGTCCATTCTTCCACGCTAACATGGGTTAGACGGGATGTCCTGTTGTGAGCAATGCCAGGTCAGGTGACCATGTCTTGTTTACACAGAACTGACTTTGGCTTGATTTCTACAGCTGGATGCCCTTCCTAACTACAACCTCATTTACAGTGAGTACTGGACTGGGTGCTTATTACCGTGGCGCCGACATGACCACTTTACAGTGTGGACTGAGTGCTTTTTTGTCGTGACACTTACACGACCACTTTACGGTGGGGTGGGGTGACATACTGTCTATATGCTTCAGCTTCAGCTTGTACTCGTGGGAAGTCAGGTCTTCTTAACATCCTGTAATGATTCAACAGAAAATATTTTTAAATAGGTTTGTTAATTCAAAAGTGAATAGCATTTTTAACTAGTGGACAGATTATTGTGAAAATTTACAATATTAAAGTAAAGTCTTTAATTTTCTAATGAAGTGCAGTGATAGTCCTGTTTTGTACTTCAAAAAAATGTGGTTTCATGCACTATAGCTATAGGACATTAAGAGTTTAAATTATTGGAATGTCATGAAATGACATAGTGGGCAAGTGACTTGATCTGAAATTGTATATTGAAATTTGAACCATTCCATCACAGAAGAGTCTTGAAGACATTTAGAACACATATTTACTATTATATCTATTTTTTAAAAATTATATGATAGCATTGTGTGTTTGTGGGCTTTGGTGTGTTTTGTCAAGGCAAGATACTTTATTCCACATACCACAGTTTATTTGCTAAATTTGCAATATTATCCCTGATGCACATGGCTCCCTCTTGTCTTCTTTTGTTAAATTGTTCATTATGTTACCACAAGAATTCTCTTCTCCCATCATGTGCATCTATAGTCTCGTTCTTTCATCTCAGTGTTTTACACACCATCCAGATGTGACTACTATCAGCTCACCTCTTCCTCTCAGTTTACCACTTTGTGTTTCTTTTGTCTTGAAAATTGTCTAACCAACCATCTTCCTTATACAATGTTCAACCTAGTGTCATACATTTAATTATATATGTATTTTGTCTTCATCATACAATTTCAAGTATGTTTTTTTTTTTTGTTGTGGAAGATACTCCAGGACAGTGTTTAACTATTGGGTTATCAAGTTTGAAATTTCTAGAAAAAAAGCTAATTTCTACAAATTTCATACTTGACGACCTAATATATTGTTAGACTGTGACCCTGAATGGACCAGCATACAATCAGTAGGGGGTCGAAACTGTGTACATGCATTTTGATGGAACAGACAAAGACTGCAAAGTTTTTGTGTCTGTTACCAAATATGTATATAAAGTCTCAAAAAAATGTCATGGTTCTCTTGACTTTTTCCATGATATAATGATTTCTAACATAAGTACAAATCCCATACATTTTAGAAAAGAGATATTGTCAATAATATTGAAACTGGTGCATGACTGGAACTTTATTCTATCGATAGTGGATGGATGAAACGTAAAGTCAACACTGGTGGGATTTGAACTCAGAATGTAAAGCAACGAGACTAAACACCACATAGCATTGTATTGTTTTAACAATTCATGATGGTTTCTAGCATCAATGTATGGTGATACACTTTTAGGGAAATGAACAGTTCATGATAATGGTCACAGTCTATTTTATTGACCCCACAAAAGGACAAAAGGCAAATTCAAACTTAGTGGTGTTTGAACTCAGAACATGAAGGTACATAACTGATTCTGTCAGTCTACCACCCTTTTCACTCAGATAATAATAGTTTCTAACAAAGGCACAAGGCCAGAAAATTTGAGGTGAGAGATAAGTCAATTGACTCTTAACATCTTGTACTACATGAAGCCACATTAGCAAGATATTCTTGAAAATACAAAACAGTGTTATGACTAAATCACATTAAAAATTAAAGTATTCACTTTAAAAGTACAAATTTTCACAAGAATCTGTTGATTGGTAAAGAAATTATAAACATTTGAATTAACAAACCAGTTTTTAAATATTTTCTGTAAATTATTGCTGGATGTTAAGAGTTAAATTAACCCCCAGCACTTGACTGGTACTTTATTTTATTGTCTTTGGAAGATTAAAATGAAAAGTTGATCTTCATAAGATTTAAACTCAGAATGTAAAGGTTCATAACTGAATACCACAAGGTGTTTTGTTCAACGTTCACAATTCTGCCAAAGAAATAAAGCTGATAAAAACTTGACAAAATAATTGTTATTTCACGGACATTATATGAGAAAATAAGATCTGTGAGCTTTTGAATTGTTAACATTCCAATGAAATTGTAAGTGATGTGTGATATATATATCTGGCAAAGCTGACTTTTATGATATTAAAATTATTCAGCATTTTTTACAAAGACAAGCTTCTTTCTTTTAGTTGTCTTTTCAAGGAAAACTATCACCAATTCATTCATCCATATCTTTAATATGAACACAGGCATAGGTGAGTGGTTAAGAAGTTTGCTTCACAATTAAGATGTCCCAGGTTAAATCCTACTGCGTGTTATTTTGTGCAAGTGTCTTTCCACACTTTGGGTTCAGCCCAAGATTGATAAGTGAAATTGAATAAATGGAAACTGTGTGGAAACCTATTGCAGAGATTGTACCTCTAATTCAAAGGACTATTCATGCTGAATCTTCCTGAGAATTATGTTAAACAAACACATGTCTGCAGAATACTCAACTACTAATTCTCAACACATTAATTCGCAGTTGATTAAATGACTGAATGTTCATCGTTGAAACCAAGAGAGAATCCATCGTGTTTAATACATTCTCTTTCACAAGGAACAATCTAATATTCATGCGCAACAAACCAACATACCTCTATTAAAAAAAATATGTTGTTGAAGTCTTTCTTTCTGGATTCAGTGTGACAGGTTGTAATATTTAAAAAAAAAAAATCAATTGTCAAAAAGTGATAATTCTTTTAAAATTATCCTTAAAATCTTAAGTTGTTATATAGAGAGTCTAGCATATGTTTGACAAGGAATGGTTTCATAAATCTGCAATGTCAAGCAAATATAGATGTTTAGTTACTGGTGAACTGATGTAAAGCTGGCTGATAGGTAGAACTTCTTTTGAATTTAAGCACAGATTCATCATTATATTATTGTTATTCCATCAACAAACAAATACTTCATTGTTTGCAATCATTTTATTCTAAGTCACATGACCTCTTAACCCTACGTAATCTTACCATCTTTTTCATCTTTCTTATATTATAGTTATTTTTCAAGTCTGTTTCCCACAAGTCTATATTATAACTGTGGATTGGCAGTGTCGGTAGAGGGTCGGACACCATGCTTTGACGTATAGAGTTACGGCCCTTGCCATTCTGAGTTCAAATCCCGCCGAGGTTAACTTTGCCTTTCATCCTTACGGGGTTGATAAAATAAAGTACCAGTAATGTACTGGGTAATTATTGGCCTTGTGCCAAAAGTAGAAACAATTATAACTGTTTAGCCTCTTTGTCCATGTCACACACAAATGCTATGATCTGTCAAAATTATTCTAAATATTTTATTTAGAATTCATAAAGCGCAAATGTAAGACAATAGAAGAGAGGAAGTAAATTTTCTAAAACATTTTCTACCAGATCTTATATATATATATAAGATGATATATATATATATATAAGGTAGATGAGACAGGCATGGAAAGAATGGAAGAACGGGGGAAGCAGGGTACATTATATAGAGACCAGGAGGGAAGCTAGGCGACAAGTATACTTAGCTAGAAGGGAAGTGGAGTATAGAAAATTCAAGCATGTTTTGCAATTTGAGGACCAGAAACAGGAGGTGTTCAAGATTGCGAGGCAGTGTGTCAGAGAGAATTGTGATGTTATTGGAGAGAAGTGTATCCGGAATGATAAAGGTGAGCTTGCCCTCACAAGTGCTGAGAAGAAAGATGCGTGGAAGAACCATTATGAAAGATTACTAAATGAGGAGAATGCATGGGAAAAAGAGACCCTACCAAGTGGACCCTATAGAGGAGCCAGCAGTACAAGTCAGCAGCAGTGCAGTAAGTAAGGCAATCAAAGATATGAAGACGAGGAAGGTAACCGGTCCATCAGGTATCACTGCCGAGATGCTGAAGGCATCTGGGTCGGTAGGTCACACCATAACCAGACATATTGTTAACCAGGTAATACTAGAGGGTGTCATACCAAAGGATTGGTGCAGTAGCATCATTGTCAACTGCTACAAAGGTAAAGGTGATGGACTAGATAGAGGAAACTATAGAGGTGTAAAGCTGATGGACCAGGTCATGAAAGTAACAGAAAGAGTTATAGCACAGTTGATTAATGACCGGGTAAAACTAGATGAGATGCAATTTGGGTTTGTACCAGGAAAAGGCACCACTGATTCCCTCTTCTTTGTAAGGCAGTTACAGGAAAAGTATCTAGCTAAAAGTAAGCCGCTCTACCTGGCATTCATCGATCTGGAAAAAGCCTTCGACAGGGTCCCCTGTGCTATAAGCTGGTGGGCTCTTAGAAAATTAGGAGTAGATGAATGGCTTGTGAAAGCTGTACAAGCCATGTATAGAGGAGCAGTCAGCAAAGTCAGGGTTAGCAATGACTATAGTGAGGAATTTAGCATACAGGTCGGTGTCCACCAGGGCTCCGTTTTTAGCCCTCTCCTGTTCATTATAGTTTTGAAGCCAATAACAGAGGAGTTTAAGACCAGATGCCTATGAGAACTCCTACGTTCAGATGATCTCACACTTATAGCTGAATCTATGGCAGAACTAGAGAAGAAATTCCAAACATGGAAGCAGGGACTAGAAAGAAAGGGTCTCAAACTCAACCTGAGAAAGACTAATGTCCATGTAAGTAGACGAGAAAACAGAACCCAGATCCCCTCACAAGAGATGTAGTGGAATTTCAGGAAGCTTAACTAAGAATGTAGGCTTCATATGTTGCAGCTGCGCTGGGACAGCAAGCAACAAACAGCCACAGGAAACAATGCACCACCAAACTCTGGGAGGGCTCTGTAGAAACAGTAGACAGCTTCTGCTACCTAGGTGACCGAATTAGCAGCGGGGGTGGGTGTTCAGAAAGTACAATGACTAGGGTAAGAATGGAATGGAAGAAGTTCAGGGAACTACTGCCACTGTTAGCTGCAAAAAGCTTTTCCCTCAAAATGAAAGGCAGACTGTATGATGCGTGTATATGAACAGCAATGTTACATGGCAGTGAGACCTGGGCGCTGTCTGTAGAAGACTAGCGTAGATTAGAAAGAAACGAAGCTTGCATGCTCCGATGGATGTGTAATAGTAATATATGCAAATGGCAAAGCATAAACGAATTAAGAGAGAGACTGAGCATAAGAGGAATCAAATGCTGTGTGCAGGAGAGGAGGTTACGTTGGTATGGACATGTGATGCGTATGAAGGATGACAGCTGCATAAAAAGGTGCAGAGCACTAGAAGTTGATGGAAGCCGCGAAATGGGTAGACCCAAGAAGACCTGGGATGAGGTGATAAAAGGTGACCTTACCCAATTGCACCACTCAAGGGCGATGACACATGATCGTGACCTCTGGCGTCACGCAGTAATACAGAAGACGCGACTTCCCACGGGTACAAACCGAAGCTGAAGCATATAGATAATATGCCCCCACCCCTCCCACTGCAAAGTGGTCATGGAGGTGCCATGGCAAAAAAGCACCCAGCCCACACTGTAAAGTGGACGTGTAGGCGCCACGGAAAAAAAAGCACCCAGCACTCACTGTAAATGAGGTTGGTGTTAGGAAGGGCATCCAGCTGTAGAAATCAAGCCAGAATCAGTTCCCATATGAGCAAGACAAGGTCAGCTGACTGGACATTGCCCACAACAGGACGACCCATCTAACCCATGCTAGCGTGGAAGAACGGACGTAAAACGGTGATGATGATATGTGTGTGTGTGTCTGTGTGTGTGCATATATATATGTGTGTATGTGTGTAAACCACAAACACTGTTTTGTTAAAGTTTTGTGAAGAAACCAAATATTACTTCTTCCATTCATAAGACAATTGGTTATAACTAATAGTTATAATTATTTTGATTACCATTGCCTTTAATGCTGTCTTTGGTTTACTAGTGAAAAAGCTGTCAAAGAGAAATAACATAATTTTGGGTATTGTCTCAAAAGAATGTCCACAAATTTTCCATACTATCTCACTAATCTGAAATCAATAACACTTCCTCCATTTCATCACAAATTTTCTCCTTAGTATTCATAAGGTACTTTTGTACATTGTATTTATGTATGATTAAACAAAAAAAAAGATGTTTATAACTTCCTTGTCATCCAATATATTTTCATGATGCTGATGACATCTAATAACATAAATGTAGGACACTGACTCATTTACCAACACAGTAGTAAAAACACATTGACTGTAAGTTTGTTGACAATAACACTTACACCAATAAACAAAAAATATATAATGCTTTTTCACTGTTGGAATAGATATAAATGTATAATAATTCAATACCTGACAGTTACTGTTAGATAATTAATTACCTCAGTGAAGAAGCTGTGAGCAAAATCAAAAACTAAAAGTTTGCTGAGTGTATACTGTAAACATTGCCTTGACATAGGACTACATTATCCAAATATCTCTTTTTTCTTTTTAAAGATAGCACATTGTAATTTTTACATTAGTGATTAATAGCCAAATATGATCTTGAATCGTGAGTTCAAACAACCAAATGGGGTTTCTGAAGGGTCATTTAGAGTAACATTACTTGATAAGGTGCATAGATCAGGGAGTTGCTCCATATAAAACCTCTATTTCTCCGAATTGAAAGATCACAGCTCTGGTACTATGGACATTTGGTTAGAATGTCCAAGGAAATAATCAGTGGACAGATTTTATGATCAAAGCCAACTGGCAGGAAATCCAGTTGAATCATTTGGAATCAGTTGTTTCTGATAGGACTCTCTGGTTTGCTTGTCTGAGGACTCATGCCCCACAATCCTCCCAGGAATATGTAGAAGAAGAAGGAGAGTATGTTATTATCAAGGTACTCCCTTCCTCTGGGCCGTGCTGTCATCAAAATTGTAACCATGGGGTCCTGAGTTCAATCCCACTGCATGGCATGTTGAGCAAGTGTCTTTACCATTGCCTTAATTCAATCAATGGATTATATTTGTAATTCAAGGGTCCAGTCTTGTTATATAATATGATGCTGATTTGGCTTGAAAATTACAATAAGGGTACATGTGTCTGTGGAATACTCTACCACTTATAGGTTAATTCACATGAGTTGTACATCCAGTTAATCACACATCATTCAGTGAATAAACAGTTTTAAATTGGAATAAATTAGTTTTCTGTGAGGAAGAGGAAACGTTTAACATTTTCGACAGAAACCTTCCCCATTAGGCTTTCCCTCTTCTTGAAAACCAGTTTATTCCACTTTGAAACTCTTTACATTAGCCAATGCTGGGTTCAAGCATAAGTTAAACAAGCTACAGCTTGAGTCCTCAAATCTGCAGATTTCAGAATTTAAAAAAAACATTTAAAAAAAAATAACCAAAGGGCTTCCTAGGGCTGGATTGACCATTAAGCAAAATATGTACATTCTTAGGACATCAAGGGAGAGGGACACTATTACACACACACACACATATATATATACTATATATACACACACATACATACATATACATATATATATATACATAAATATAAGAAATAGAACAATTAATAGAACAATTAATACAACTGGATTTACCGCTGAAATACCTTTCACTAATCTCGATATAGAATAAACCACATCTGAGCTTTAAATATCTGAATGCCTTACTATTGTATTATCAACTCAACTTATACAATATATATATTTACTATATATATATATATATATATATATATCATCATCATCATCATCGTTTAACATCTATCTTCCATGCTAGCATGGGTTAGACGGATTATATATATATATATAACAAAGACGGTATGGTAAGATACCAGGTGGACCATAACGCACCAGAGTACTCAATACTTAGGGTAGTAGAGTGGGTAATAGGAAAAGAGTCAGGACTCCGACGGCTGAGCTCCAGCCGTTTCGATAGCTAGATCCAAACTGTTCAGATCTAGCTGTCGAAATGGCTGGAGCTCAGCTGTCGGGGTCCTGACTCTTTTCCCATGTATACATATACATATATATATGACTAAAGAAATTTTACTCTGACAGTGGGATACATGTACATCAAATCTCATCTTTTTCCATTTCTTAGACGATTCTAAACCCCACTGTCAGGCTAACATTTCTTTAGTCAAAAATGTGGCGAAAGCTTCTATTTCTAATTTCAAACTCACTCTCTGTTTCAAAACATGCTTATTTGTCATATATATATATATATATATGTAGAAGTTATATTTAATTTGTTGGGATTCCAACAAACTTAAAAGTTTATAACTGATATAGAGCTCTCAACAGTAACTGGAGTAAATATTCAATATATTAATAAATGGAAACTATATTTATAAAACCATAATTATTTTATTATATATATTTCAAGGGCAACCAAGCCATTCTTGGTGCGCTTTCATCAGATAAAATACAAAATTTGTTTTATAAATAGTGACATAACCGTCGAAAATAACCTTGACGGTTGAAAATTTGCTGAATAGTCAAATTTTCAACCATCAAGGTTGTTTTCCATGGTTTTGTCACTATTTATAAAACAAATTTTGTATTTTATCTGATGAAAGCGCACCAAGATTGGCTTGG
>OZ024741.1:360388522-360496022 GCA_964016885.1 Eledone cirrhosa
TTCCAAGCTACCTTCTTATCAGCATCAGTGATGGCAAGTATGCCATCATCATTAAGGACACACTTCTCCCCGACAATATCACGGTTTTCCTTGACACATTGCCTAGCAATCCTGAACACCTCACGTTTTTGGTCCTCACGTTGTAGAACATGCTTGAACTCTCTTTCCTCTGCTTCCCTTCTTGCGAAGTACACTTGTCTCCTAGCTTCCCTCCTGGCCACTTGATAGTCTTCTCTACTTCCCCCCATCCCGCCATACTTTCCAAGCCTGCTTTTTGGCCTTAATTGACTCCTCCACCTTACTGTTCCACCACCATGTTACTCTCCTCCTACCTACAGGCCTGCTCCAGCCACAGACTTCGTCTGCCGCTGTCAGCAGGTTTGCTTTCAGGAATTCCCACTGTTCCTCTATATTATACGACTCTAATTGCTCTTCCTTACTGTCGAAAGCATCAAGTAATATGCTTTGAAATTTATTTCTGACTGTGGGGTCCTTTAGCTTCCATATTTTTCTCCTGAGGATAATCCTCTTCTGCTGTCTAGTACGTCTCGTCCTGACTATGAGGTCGCTAATTATCAGTCTATGTTGGGAGGTGCATTCTTCATGGGGGAGGGATTTAGTGTTAACAACAGACACTCTGTCACGTCTTCTGGTAAGGATATAATCTACCTGGCTTGTGTGTTCCCCCGATCTATAGGTGATCAAGTGATTGTCTCGATTTTTGAAGTTAGTGTTACAGATAGTTAGGTTATTTGCGTCACAGAATTCCAGGATTCTGGAGCCTTCCTCATTTCTAGTACCAAACCCATAGCCTCCATGGATTTCGTCGTAGCCGTCACAATGTTGTCCAACGTGACCATTTAGGTCGCCTGCGATAATTATATAGTCACTGTCGGTTATTTGGGAGGTAGCGAGCATAAATGTCTCATAGAATCTGTCTTTTATAGCGCCGGGCAGTCCGGATTGGGGTGCGTACGCAGATATTACTGTCACCGTAGTTCTATTGAGGACAAGTCTTATTTTCATTATTCTGTCGTTCACTCTATTTACGTCTATTATCTTATCTGCCCACTTTTCTGCTACCATGAATCCTACTCCACCCAGCCCATTGTCATTTCCCACCCAGAAAAGCTTATAGCATCGTTCTTTACCCATATATATATATGTGTGTGTGTGTGTGTGTACGTGTGTGTGTTAGTGTGTCCCCGAGTATATATATGTAATTATATATATGTATATATATATGTGTATATATGTGTGTGTGTATATATATACACATACACCCACATATATTCCAATTGTCGCATATGTATCATCAAATGACTTGGCAATATGTCCACTTGAATTGGCTGCCAGATCGTCTTTCAACATTTAGTGCTTGCCTTGCTATTGTAGATGTAATTTGGTCACTCCATCTTCATCATGCAATCACCAGTGATTTGTTTGTATGAATGGAAGAAAGTGAGTCAGGGAATGAAATTTAGTTGAAATGATATAAGGTTTCACCACAAACAAAGTCTCCATGAAATTACAAAGATCATATATCCAAAAGGATATTACATTGATGTCATTATCCTGGAAAACAACCAAATGACAATTAATGAATTAGTTAATATTATGGAAATATTCTGGAATTGATTTCTGTTGGTTTTAATTATGAATATTCCTGTTGTTTAATCAATGGAACAACCTCCTCATAAAATTAACACGCAAGCTGTTGAGCATTCCACAGACACATGTACCCTGAATGTAATTCTCAGAGAGATTCACTGAGACACAGTGTGTGACAAAGCTGTCTCTTTGAATTACAGTTACAGTCTATATGACAGGTTTTCAAACAGTTTCTGTCTACTAAATTTAACCCACAAGGTTATGGAAAATGATACTTGCTTAAGGTGCCACACAGTGAGATCAAATCCAGGGCTTTATTGTTGTAAATAACATTTCTTAATCATTCAGTCATATCACACCAAGGAAAATATTCTAGCAGTAATGTAATGATCTTCAATTCCAAAGGACGACATTATCTGATGGAATTCCTCCCATTCCCTCAAATAGCCTCTCTCTGAGTGAACTCTTATACTCACTAAACTCTTCAAACTTTTCCTCTCTGTAGAGATTCTTAAATTATAGAAGCACATTATAGTTTGTACTTTTATCTAAAAAAGTAACCAGTTTGACCTGCTAACTTCTGCCCTGTTGACTCAATTCCAACATTTCAAATGTGATAGATACAGTTTTAAGAACTACCTTATTCATCACCTACAGCAGGGATGTGAAACCTTTTCAATCTGAAGAGCCATTTATAGCTAAAAAAAAAAAAGGATAATAATTGAGACTATCAGAGCCACATAATTTATTATAAACAAAAATACATACAAGAAAACATTCTTGGTTTTGATTCTGGAGTTCTGTGTCTTGTTTTGTATTTCTGTTTTAAAAAAATAATTTTTTAAGGTTTCCCCTTAAAAAAATTGTTTTTCATTTTGCTTAGTTTTTGTTCATTGTCTTGTCCTCTATTTGTTCATTTTCTTAAGTTTATCATTACTATTGTGATGAACGTGTTATCAATTCCAATGGCTTATATATATATATATATATATATATACATATATATGTATATATAAGAGACGTAAAATAAGAAAATTATAAAATTAACTTACTTAGTAAAATATCACTTCCAACTAATTAGTTTCTGGAATGGAGTAAATATATTTTCCGAAGAATAATAGAGAGAAGCATTCCGTCGTCAGGAAAGTCTATTCTCATGTAAGTTTCCAGGCAAAGCGAGGACACTGGAAACTTATTAAAAAATAATTCAGTGGATAGGAAATAGCAAAGCGTGGACTGAATTCCAAGCCATTGAGAAAATCACTGCCTCTACGTCTGTGGCAAATTCAAAAAGAATCGAACACGTGACATCGAGGTCAATCAGTGGAAAGTGGTTTGCTAATAAGACAGCGGCCTGCCTACAACCGTAGCAGCAGTCATGGCCAATATTGCTCGACAAATAATTTGGAGATAATAATAAAGAATTCATATCTAGTAACATATATATACATACAGATGCATATCAATGCTAGCAAATATATAGGTTTTGTCTTAATAACAGTGTGGTTCAATGCATGGGGTTGCAGAACAATAATATAAGAGACGTAAAATAAGAAAATTATAAAATTAACTTACTTACTAAAATATCACTTCCAACTAATTAGTTTCTGGAATGGGGTAAATTTATTTTCCGAAGAATAATAGAGAGAAGCATTCCGTCGTCAGGAAAGTCTATTCTCATGTAAGTTTCCAGGCAAAGCGAGGACACTGGAAACTTATTAAAAAATAATTCAGTGGATAGGAAATAGCAAAGCGTGGACTGAATTCCAAGCCATTGAGAAAATCACTGCCTCTACGTCTGTGGCAAATTCAAAAAGAATCGAACACGTGACATCGAGGTCAATCAGTGGAAAGTGGTTTGCTAATAAGACAGCGGCCTGCCTACAACCGTAGCAGCAGTCATGGCCAATATTGCTCGACAAATAATTTAGAGATAATAATAAAGAATTCATATCTAGTAACATATATATACATACAGATGCATATCAATGCTAGCAAATATATAGGTTTTGTCTTAATAACAGTGTGGTTCAATGCATGGGTTGCAGAACAATAATATAAGAGACGTAAAATAAGAAAATTATAAAATTAACTTACTTACTAAAATATCACTTCCAACTAATTAGTTTCTGGAATGGAGTAAATATATTTTCCGAAGAATAATATAGAGAAGCATTCCGTCGTCAGGAAAGTCTATTCTCATAGCATTGATATGCATCTGTATATATGTATATATATATATTTAACAAAGGGTATTAGTAGTTGTTAGAATGATTATAACAAGAATAGCTGATTTACTTTATATATAAAGGTTTACTTCACTTCAGTCAAAAAAGAACCATAAACATATTACCACGAGTTGCGAAGGTTGACAATGTTATTTTGTTGTTGGTTCATGAGGCTGGTGTAGTCTGCGACCAGGAGAGAGAGTAATGGTCTGTAGTTGACTGTAGACCACTGTGGCCTGTGATCTTTACATAGCTTGTTGCTAGTGTAATGCTCCGATCTCTCTGTCTGTAAAAGGTGGAATATACAGGCTTTATATACCTGTCGCTTTCTGTCTCCCACCTTGAGGGATCGCCCACGCATGAACCTGTCCACACCGAAAAAGATGCTGACCTAGAATTTGACTTTTAGGTGTCATCCAGGGTTCAAGGCGTGGTCAGATTTCGCTACATATATATATATATGTATATATATATATATATACATATATATATAATTATAAGAAACGAAAGGAGTTGTGTGGTTACTGTAAAACCGAGATCAAGATGTTTTGGTGCTTAATACAGGACATCTATAAGCGATCAGCGGTGCACCCAAGGCTTTTCTCAATTAAAAAGCCAGGAGGGAAAGAAAAGAAAAAGGGAGGAAAAATAAGAAAAATGGGGAAAGGTAGAGAGGAAGAAAGAGAAAAAACAAACCAGATAGTGGGGGGACACAGGACAATGGAACATGCAAGTGATTAACCGAAGAAAAATTAGGATAGAATGAGTTATAGCGTACCTGCATCCCCCCACTATCTGGTCTGTTTACCTGTTTTTTCTCTTTCTTCCTCACTCCTTTCCCCCTTTTTTTCTTCTTTTACTTTTCTTTCCCTCCTGGCCTTTTGATTGAGAAAAGACCTTGGGCACTCCGCTGATCGCTTATAGATGTCCTGTATTAAGTGCCGAAACATCTTCTTTAAAATATAAATAATTAAGTATTACATATGATTGAACAATATATATTGTAGTCCGCATATGTAGACGATTATATTAGACACAGAAGCATATGTTAAAGAAAATAAATTCCTAATCTTTAATGCTGATGTTGATATTTTTCTTGGTGCAATACTTGCTTGCTTATATATATATATATATATATATATATATATATATATATATATATATATATATATAAAATGGCAGCTTAAGAGCAACAAAAAAATGCAGACCTCTGAGTTGGATGGAGGACCATCAATCTTTTGATGAAGAAGAGATTTTATCCCAAAATAACAAGACCTATAAAGAACTGCCAGGTTGTATCCTAATATCGTTATCATCATGTTTTTAACATTTACGATCCACAATTCACATTGTGGTAACCTTCAAATAAAACACTATTTTCTACACTTTACATAATGCTTTAAGCAAACTACAACACTCATATATATACACATTTCATCAGCAAGTATACATTTTCCATGTTGACATGAGTTACACGGGATGTTTTGAAGCAATGCTTTACAGCTGGATGCCCTTCCTGATACCAACCCTTTTAATCACTTCTTACAACACACTGGGATACAGTATAACTATCTTAAACCTGATACACATGATTAACAAAAAGAAAGAAAATGAATAAGCTACAGGTGTGTCCCCATAAAAAATGAAGTAGAGGACACAAGTATGGCGACTTAGGTTTCAGATAACAAAGGCACAATAATGAACTTCTACAACTATAATCATAATTAATTATTTATATATTATTTATTTGTTTCTCCTTTTGTGTGTAGTATTTTTCATTTCTTTCTCTTTATGGTATGTCATAATTTTTATTGCATTTTGTTATTGCTTATACACCAAGGGTTCTCAGGGACCCAAGTCACATTACTTCTATTGCAATTCCAGGTTTCTTTAATCCCCCCCCCCCCCATTTCAAATGATCATTTGGTAATTTTTCACATCAGCTTCATATTAACATAAGTAAGCTTCCTAATCCTCAATAATTGTGTAACTGCAAATGGGAATAAATCTGAAGCATCAGTTCTTGTGAACTATTAATTGGTGATCATCCATATCATCATCATCATCATCATTTGATATCCATTTTCTACACTAACATGGGTAGGACGGGCAATCCCTTTGTGAGAGATCAGGACAGAAGACCTTGATTTGCATACACGGAACTGATATGGGCTTGTTTTCTACAGCTGGATGCCCTTCCTAACGCCAACCACATTTATAGTGTGTGCTGGATGCTTATTGTCATGACACCTACACGACCACTTTACAGTGTGGAGTGGGTGCTTTTTTGTCATGACACCTACACGAACATTTATAGTTGGATTTATAAGTATTTCATTTGATATATACACAAAGTTGAATATATTGGTATTTCATTTGATATATACACAAAGTTGAGTATATTAGTATTTCATTTGATATATACACAATATACACTATAGTTGGGTATATTGGTATCTCATTTGATATATACACAATGTACACTATAGTTGGGTATATTGATATCTCATTTGATATATACACAATGTACACTATAGTTGGGTATATTGATATCTCATTTGATATATACACAATGTACACTATAGTTGGGTATATTGATATCTCATTTGATATATACACAATGTACACTATAGTTGGGTATATTGATATCTCATTTGATATATACACAATGTACACTATAGTTGGGTATATTGATATCTCATTTGATATATACACAATGTACACTATAGTTGGGTATATTGATATCTCATTTGATATATACACAATGTACACTATTCTTACCCAGTTTGGATTCATCCCCAATCACTCTCTTGGATAAAGTTCCTCCCCAAAGAACCAAGTGTCTCTCATTTCAGAACTCCAATTGTACACTAAATAAAGGATCCCCAAACTTTTTAGGCTATCAACCTCTTCATGTGATCCTTGACCTCACATTCACTCCAGGCATGTACAAAAATAAATCAGTAAACAATATAAATAGACAATTAAGACTAATTCTATAAAAAAAATATGAAACCTGTATAAGCAAGTTGTTTTTTAATTTATTATTTTTATTTCTTATATAAATGTCAGGTTTTGTCCCAGAAATGTAATCAACCCCTGAGTAATCCCATTGACACCCGGAGATTGATACCAATCAGTTTGGAGATCTATGCATTAAATATTTCATAAATCCATTGAGGGTGTGGGAGCAAAAACCGAAAAATACTCAGTAGGAGTAGTGCCGGACTTAGGACAAATGAGGCTCTGTTCTAGTTAAGTTATGAGGCCCCAAACATTTGAAAAAGTTATCGTAAAAAGTTTTTTTGGCAGGGAGATGCCCCACACCCCACCTCTGGCCAATGAGGCCCTGTACTTAAGCAAACCTAAGCACAATGGTAAATCCAGCACTGAGTAGGAGTATATAGAAACCTAATACAACTATTTAATGTTTAAAGAAGAAAAGAAAAGAAAAACTGTTGAGTACATTCATTGACATTTACAGTATAATAAATATTGCGAGAATACAATCACTGAACCACTGCAACCATCACTTGAAGCACCACCACTTGAAACACCACCACCAATACCAACATCATCATCATCTTCCCCATCTTTGGCACAACACAAAACTTGATTCAATAATAAATGGGGGATTTACTTTTGTTTTATGACACTAATCTATATATCTAAAACAAAGAATGTCTGTCTGTCTGCTCACTAAAACTTGAGAACCACCCAACCGATTGTTTTCAAAATTTACACATGTAATACTTATTTATGGTCCCGCGAGTATTTTGAGCAAAAAAAAAAAAATTCAAATTTTGAATGCCCTACGGACCGCAGTAGGCGATTTAGCGATTTCTCTCTATAACTCTTAGTCTTTCTCGTTTTAGATAGATACATAGATATAACGTTGCGCCCTTATAATATCTGTCTGTATGCCTGGCTGTCTGCATTACGACATTATGACGTAGCTGTGTGTGTGTATGTATATATAGTGTGTGTATATATATATGTATATATAGTGTGTGATATGTTCAACAATTATAAACATCTATTCATTTCACATTGAAGTCTATTCTAAGAAGGCAAATATGATTAGTAGTTAATATTGTTTAAAACCATCTCTTGACAACTGAAAAATCTGAGTGATTTCAGGAGCCAGTGAACAGTTAGCATTGTAGATCTTATATTGGTTTAGTACCAGCGATATTTGTTGTTGTTTAACAGACCTATGAACAAAATGTATTTAAGTCATGACCATGTTTTTAAAAATATTTTTCAAGCTCAGTGTACCTAAGATTACATTATCTAGTAATTTCCTTTTTTTCAGACAGTAAGATGTAATTTGACTGCTATTTCTAACATATCATGTGACCCTATAGAGGCTTCTTCATTGACTTGCAATGCGATATTTTGTAACCAATGGCATTGAGGTCAGTTTTCAATGTAAAAACGAGAAATAAAACATTTTAACCCATGTATGTCATTAATCTTTAAACCAGTTTTGAAGCCTTAAATATTCAAGAAAGAAGATATTGGATAAGGGAAGTTGTGGCATTTAAAGTTGTAGCTTTTCTTTGGGGCTTTATTGACAGGAAATGAATGAATATATTATAGAAAAATTGATTTTCATTTAGGTAGAAGCAGGTCTGTGTAAAGCTGACAACAGTCCGAGACCAGATGTAAAATGTAACCCACCCCTTCCAAAAGCTGGTAATAGACCCAGGCCAAGTGTAAATTGTAGACCCCCAAATCTGATAATAGGTCCAGGCCAGGTTGTGAAATGTAGGCTCCTTTCAAACTTCTTATTAGTAATTTCAGTAATCAGGGCTAAATACATACAATTTATGAGTTGTATATATCAGAGTAAACCACAATTTTTTAAGGCGACTGATATGAGATTGTATACTGTCTCTATGTGCCGTTAGTAAAAGTATTAGCATCATAAAACAAAGGTAAATCCCCCACTAAAGAAAATTATAAGAATCTATAATCATGGGATTTATTTCTGATTGCTGTAGTGTCAAATGGATATGAGATAAATCACTTCTGGGATAGGACGCTAGTATATCACAGAATTCCACACCTCTTTGGAGGAGTCCAGCTTTCATTACAAGCCAATGAAACACTCATCAATTGTATTATTAAAACTGGATTTTACCAGCTGTGAAGCCTACTTGCATCTAGACAATTCAACGAAAGAACTCCCACATGGCCTGCTCAGCCTTCTAGAAATAGCAGTGAAATTTCCCTCAAATCACGTTCTACTATCATTTATATATATATTAAAAAAAAACCATACACACACACAGTGAATATTATAATCGTATATATCCGATATCTTAAAAACCCCAAAAGACTGGATGGTCACGACTGAAATGTCTTTTTGTCATAGGTTTGCTTGTTTAAAGTTGACCTGGTAGTAAAAAGAAAAGAAAAAATTATAGTTGCATATGTGTTTATGTCATGGACTGAGCTATTAAGTTGATTATAGACATAATACAGTGCTGGAGATGAGATACAAACCACCAGTCTTATGAGTGGTATTATAATAGGAAAAACACCGCTCTCGATTTAATCTTTAGAAAAAATGTTTATCTTCGTTTTTTTTTATGGGCTATCAATTAATCTGACTTCCAACATGCTTGCAATTGACATTTTTTCACAGGAAACCGAGGCAGGGGTTCCCCCCCCCCCCCCCCAAGGTTTAGGATTAGGGTTAGGTTAGTGTTATGGTTAAGGATAGGGTTATGTTTAGGGTAAGGGTTAGGGTGATCCAGGGGGAGGCACTCCCAGCCCCTTTGTTTTCTGGTAAAGAAAACCTTTGAGGAAGGTTCGGAGGTCAGATTAGTTTATAGCATGTGAAAAAAATGAGGAAAAATAATTATTTCTCACCAAACGCCAAGGGGTATAAATCTTCAAATTTCTGATGGTCTTCCCACTCCCTTTTTCCTTCCTTTTTCTACAAAGCCAGTCATTTCCAACTGGTTTGGAGGTCATATTTAGTGATAATATGTGTAAAAAAAACGTTTTCCAAGAAGAAAAAAGTCTGTTGTGAGCATGTTGGAGGTCAGATTAGTTGATAGAATAAGAAAAAAAAAAAAAAAGGAAAAAAATTTATTTCCCACTGAAATCGAGAGCGGGGTGTCCTATAAATTTACCTGAGTTGCCCAGTACCCTATCCACACGTCATTCTCAGTGCCTGATGTTCATATTTGCTAATGAAATATCTCATTACAGGAGCCAGCCTCTGATGTGCAAGACATATGTGTATGTGAGAGCATCACAGAGATTTCAAGTCAGCTGAGATTTTTCTAGAAACAAAACCTGCAATTGTCTGACATCCTATAGTCCTGTGCTAATACTGGAAACCATTCGTTTTTGTGTGTTATTCTTGTTTTCCTCCAGAAGGATACCCTCCACCCCAGCTAGTTGGCATTATTGATTGGCAGTATCGGTAGAGAGTCGGACACCATGCTTTCCAGCATAGTTACGTCCCTTTACGGTCTGAGTTCAAATCCCGCCGAGGTTTACTTTCCCTTTCATCCTTACGGGGTCGATAAAATAAAGTACCAGTAATGCACTGGGTAATTGCTGGCCTTGTGCCTAAAGTAGAAACAATTATTAAAGGTTAAATTAGGGCAGTGGATTGGCAGTATCGGTAGAGCATCGGACACTATGTTTTGCAGCATAGAGTTATGGATCTTTACGTTCTGAGTTCAAATCCTGCCGAGGTTAGCTTTGCCTTTCATCCGTACGAGGTCGATAAAATAAAGCACCAGTAATGCACTGGGGTCAATTTAATCGACTTTCCCCTCCCTCAAAATTGCTGGCCTTGTGCCTATAGTAGAAATCATTATTAAAACTTAAATAAATTCCACCACACAACCGTTTACCTATTAGATTTTTAAATTAAAATTCCTGTACAATTTATGATAAATTAATATTCTCCACCTTCATTGCCCTAGATATGCCTACCCAATCAATTCTTGCATCCATTCATCCACAGCATTCTGTATCCCAGATCCTAGCGATGTGTTAAATGAACCACAACTAAATTAATGAATTATTGATTTAAAAAAAAATCTATACAAAGACCTTGAATTTGAAAAGGAAGAGGTAAATGGGATATTTCCCCCCTGCAAAAAAAATACTAATGGTGTAAATATGCGAAGGTGCATAGTAGTTAGGGTGTTGAACTCATAATCCTTATGCTGTAAGTTGGATTCCTGGATCTGTTGGCATGTTATGTTTTAAGCAAGGTACTTTATTTCACATTGCTCAGGGGTTATGAAATCAATGATATTCATCGTTTACTAAACCTGATTCTGGGATTTGTGTTTTGAATAAGAGAAAAACAAAAAAAAAAAGCAATTCATAGATTTTATGACAGGGGAGTGTGGATTATTGATTCAAAGAAGTCTTTTGTATTCAAACATCCAGTAGGTTCTCTACAAATATATGAAAAAGGTGGCCAGGTCAATAATGGTTCCTTGTGTAAGACAATCTGGTTGGGAACATTTTTTTAAATTGCTTTTTTATTTTTATTTATTTATTTTTTTGTCTTTTGGAGCAAAACAAGAAAAACTCACTGTTCTCATAGTTCATAATTTCTATGACACTTTCTTGATATACAGAAAAGGGTCGTTGTTATTTAACCCCACGTTAGCTATGATTGAGCACAGCTTTGATCAGCTGTATCCCATTATTTTTTTCCTAGTCCTAATTTTTCTTTTTCTTTTAAAGATGGTGTGATTTGTGGCCGATTTGGTTGCTATTTGTAGCAGGTCATGTGGCTATGTAGTGTCTCATGCAGACAAAAGACAAAATTCAATATTTCACATTATACAAATATCAGTTCAAGGTGTACAGTTCAATCAATATGTCCAGCTTCTGAATTTCTCCTTGGTTGTGCAAGCATTACAAATTGTCAAGTTTATTTTTGAACATAAACGTTCTGATTTGTTTATTTACTGTCAGTGTCATCTCTCAAGTCTTGTTCCTTTAGAACATTTACTATCTTACCAGTTAAAATTGCTTTATTGCTGTAACTGTAATACCTTGTCTGGGACAGCCTGCAAAGGTCATGAGTACTATCTTGTATTTAAAACCCAAACTAAATAGGCTTAAATGGTTTAAGTATTGTTTTTGTTACTTCCAATTGTAACATGACATCCCATCCATTTGTATGCCTTTGAACTGGCAAATAACCATCATTTCCATCAAATTGAAATGTCAGAAGTTCTAAAACCATTAAATAAATAATAATATTTGTTTCATAGAAGAAAATAATTCAGTCTTATTCCCTAAAAACAATTTCCATCTAAGATATATTAAGACTTAAATTCACCAACAATTTTACAGAAATACAGTGGTATTTTGACTCATGCAGATGCAGGTCCTAACCTAGCAATACACCATAATTCAAAAAACCTGACACTCAATTCAAGCACTACGACACTAAAAGTAAAGGTTGTGTAAGACCTGAAGCAAGTGTGTTTGGTAATATAGAGTTTGGGGGGATTTTTCAGGCAGGCCAAGAATGTGACAACCTCTATAGTGCTGGTGTTACAATAAAATGCATTCAGTACACCCTTTAAAATGTTAGTACCACAATAAAATACACAAAGTCCACTCTGTACAATGGTTGATGTTGGGAAAGGCATCCAGCTGTAGAAATCATGCTAAATATGGAACATATGAGCAAGATAAGGTTACTCTGACCTGTCTAGTCTCTAACCATGACAACATGTCCAACAAATGCCAACGTTTTTTTGTTTTTTTGTTTTTTCTTTTCAAAAACCCGTATCTGTCATTTTAGTGAATGGAAATGAAAAATATATCCATTTTAGCATGATAAAAATCGTGGTAAAAATGCCACAGTTAATTTAAATAGCCTAAATCAGTTATGGGCAAACTGCAGTCTGCGAACCACATGCGACCTTTTTAACTTTCTTAACGGCATGCCTAATTTCAAAATTGCCTTGAATTTTTTAGTAGTGCGGTCAACCTTATGAAGAGTCACATCCTATGCCGTCCACTGCTTGTAAAAGGTTGCCCATGCTTGGCCTAAATAAGAGTTAAAACTAATTAATCAAACAGTATTTTCAGTCACTTATTTTAATTTTTGCATTTTTATTCTATATTTTAAACATGAAGTTTTTGTCTGAAGGTATTTTAAAAAACTCACAGAAAAAAGTCATTACATAAACAGTACACACACATACCAAATCATATATAATCTTGCTCCTCATCCTAACCAGAATATAAATGTTTTCAGTGGTTTATCTTTATATCTTTATAGATATGTGCTCACAGTTTTAAATAAACCAATTTCCCCTAGCCAAAGATGTAACTATTTTCTCCTGTGATTATGTTCCTATTCACTTTGTCGTAGGGAAATTCCCAGGTGGGGGTTGTCACAGGTGTCCTACACCTGATCTTTTAGAAATGGTGAGGCATACAGCTGTAGAAACCATGCCAAATATGAAGTGTATGAATATGATGTAGTCTTTCCAATCTGTGTAACCTTGAACCCTAATAACATGTCCAAACGATGCTAGCATGGAAGACAGGCATAAAATGATGATGATAATTAAAATAATGAATTTGTTTTACAAGATTCTTGATGTGAAATCATGTGCTGAACCCAATATTGTTATATTTGGGGATAGTCATGTTGCCTATATTGCCAATAAAAACACATGCACTATTTCATTTTCACTTCAGCTTTATTATTATTTAGTAGTAAGCTTGTAAAAATTATTTTGTCACATATTATGTGACCTCCTCAATGACTATCTATTTTCCCCCAAGCCTCCTCTTCTTTCTGGTCTTATTTGGTTTACTCCATCTTGTCTTTCTGAGGTACGTTTTCCTATCTGCACCTGTGTGTATGTCTTTGTGTTTGGCATCTGTATGTGTTGTGTGTTTGTGTTTTGTGTGCATGTGGGGGTATATATCTCTATTTCTCTGTTTGTGTTTTCCTATGTTTTTTTTTCTCTTTCTTACATGTTTTATTCTGTCCTTAGAATAGGACCAGAAAGAAGAAGTGGCATGGGGAAATATATCGTCATTGAGGAGGTCACAGAATGTGTGACAAAAGAAATTTAACAAACTAACTAATAACTAATAATAAAGCTGAAGTGAAAATCAAATAGTGTATGTGTTTTGTATTGGCAATATTGGCAACATGACCATCCCCAAATATTACAATAAATGAAGTTTTCTTGAAATTCATATAGGTACTATGACTCACAAATTAGATATTTCCTCAACATACTTTTTATATGACAAAAGGTATATAGAGTGTAATGTTTTTCTCTTTTAGTAATGAGAAAACCATAACAAGTAGACAATATTTAATTTGTGTAGTGTAGTAACTATATTAATTTCAAGAAAACTCCATTATTTCAGCATCAGAATATATTTACTGTGTCTAACTACACACAAGGGAATAGATAATACTGACTTTCTCATTTGATAGTCTATTTAGATTATCATTTTACAGGATTAAAGGTTTTATTTTTAACACAGGATGGGTAACTACAAAGTTTATGGATATACTAAAAAACTAGATATTATCAAAAGATGGCAGCAGTTTCTAATAAAAATGAGCATCAAACAATCAATTGATAACACTATCGTCTCATGTCCTTTGCAAAATATCAGATAGATGTTGCTTCTTGGTCCTTGCAGACAGAATTATGAATGTATTATTGCAAAGGATAGTGAAGGAAATGAACTGAAAAAGCCCAGTCCAAGTTGTGGGGTTCATCATCATCATCATCATCATTTCATTTTACGTCCACTTTTCCCTGCTTGCAAGGGTGGGACAGGAACTGATTCTGGCTTGATTTCTACAGCTGGATGCCTTTCCTAACACCAACCTCATTTACAGTGAGTGCTGGGTGCTTTTTTGCCGTGGCACCTCCACGACCACTTTACAGTGGAATGATAGGGACCCCAGTCCCTATCATCTCATTTCTACAGCTGAGTAAACTGGAGCAATGTGAAATAAAGTGTCTTGCTCAAGGAAACAACACATCACCCGGTCTGAGAATTGAACTCACAACCTTTCGATTGCAAGGCCAATGCTCTAACTACTAAGCCATGTGCCTCCATTACTAAAAGACATCTCTGTCATGATAGCAGTAAGTAGGAGAGTGGTTTGTAAACCCAGGGCATGAAATGGTTCTACTGCTATAGGTTTGACATTTTCTAATTTTTAACCTGATCCAACTGTTTTCAGTCTCTCTTTTCTCAAATGAATGAAGCTCAGATGTTCCTTTAGCTACCAATAAATAAAGAATGACAAGAAACTAATATTGCAAATAGAATTATTGATATTTCTTATTGTGGATTGTCAATCTATTAACTGTTGTTGTATTTTGGGAGGGTCATGCTGACAATCAAAACATATGCACTTGTAAATTTCACATCCGTTTTATTAATCAGATAATTAATTCATCAATCAGTTGATTATTCAACTAATTAATTAATTGTCAAAGTCCTTTCATCACAGATTGTAACCTCATCAATGATTATTGTTTCCACTTTGTCTATGTGTACTCTTTTTTTTTTCTTTCTGTCTGTCTTTATTAATTTCTAACATTAACAAAAATAAAATTGAATATTTTAAAATAATTTATTAACTGAATTCTGGGTGATTAGTTTCTTGAAAAACAGAAATAATTTCTTCTGTTGGTATCAAGGCACAAATTTTCAGAGAGGTATAATTCATTAAACTGACACTAGTGCCAATTATATCTATTGTGATGGGATTTGAACTCAGAATGTAACTAAAACATGTATTTAGTTACAGGGTAGTAACTATATAGGCAGTGAATTTGCAGAGTAGCTATAACATCAGATAGAATGTGTTGTGCAATTTGTAATGGTTGTCTGCTCGCTGAGCTTAAATTGTGCCAAGGTGAACTTCACCATTCATTCTTCTGGGGTTGATAAAGTACTCAACAAGTAAATTCAAAATATCCTATTCTTTTTGTCTAAACACAAAGCCTTAAATATGGAATGTTGTGAGATTCATGCCTTTGCAGGGTATATAAAATAACTAGAATTCAAGCTAAAATCAATTTTAATTTTTGTGTTCTGGAGTTTCACTTCTCTTGCTGAGGTACTTGCCACAAAAACACTTCGTTTGGTCACAAGTGACCATGGATTTACACCTGGAAAGTTCTTCTCCAAGGCATAAACCTGGGCAAGGTGTTTTGTGGAAGACCATCAATTTCTCATGCATGCAAATCTACCTTCTTCACACTACCAATGTTGTACAAGGGAAAGGCATAGGTTAATACAGTTTGGTACCAGTGATGGTGCAACTCAATTTTTTCATTTGAGTGGATTGGAGTAATGTAAAATGAACTCTCTCTCTAGGACATAACACATCACCCTGACCAGGAATCGAAATCACAACCTTATGATCATGAACCAAACACCTAACCCACTAAGTTATGCACATTCATATACTCACCAATACTGTCATTAAACTTTTATGGATAAGTTTGCATTCAACATTATTAAAGTCTGTGAAAACTTCATTAAAAACAAAACAGTTGGTTGACCACGATTCTTAATAAACCAATGTCACCTTAAAATAACACCTGGATCATGACATTGACTTAGTTTTTATTCACCAAGACTTGTTTTCCTTCTTAACAGGTTTTTTTTCTCTCACAAGTTTTGTTTTAAATAGGAGACATTCGAAGAAGAATGAGAAATGTACTTTAATCACGGAGAATCTAATTTTTGTTGATGGCATTTATTGTTGTTTAGACAACTGAGCCCAACAGAACTGAATGACTACCACCACATCATCATCATCATCATCATCATCATTTACCATCCATTCATTCTGCTAGCATAGTCTATATAGGATCAATGTGGTGAAAATATACTTTGGCACTCTTGTCTATTCTTTCAGGTTTTTTAAAAACACTTCATAAGCATTGGGTGCTTAGATAAATTTGTGCTATCTCTCTTAAGTTATCCCACTATTTTGCTCTTATCCATGTTTCTTGCAGTAGCCATCTGTTGTTCAACTGGGTAGATTCTGAGCAACACTTCCATCTCATCTATTTATGTATCCCAACCATTGTGACAATCTTATAAAGTTATTAACTGGTCATACATTGACTATCTCTCTCAGTCTCTTGTTGGTAATACGATCTTGCCACTTGATTTCTAATATTATATGCAAGACTTTGTTTTCAATATCTAGAAATTTAATATCGGATGTAATGATATTATGCCAAGATTGATGTTCATAAAGTAATATTGATCTTACCAAGGATACATAAATCTTTGCTTTAATTTGTGTTTAATTTGAGAGATAGTTGGATTTTCATATAAATTCCAGCATGCCCATTGCTTGTTCTAATTCTTTCCACAAAGTCCAAAATGAGTGAGCCATTACTTAAAACCGTCAGTGGTCTATATTATTTTTTCTATACTGTAATTGAATGAATTGGCATAATTTGTATTCATCATCTCTGTCTTCAAATAGTTAATAACCAGACCAACCTCTTTTATCAACTCTTATGTTACCATATGTCTAATGAAAGACATTGCCTCAAATAATTTCGAAAATAATCAAGAGGAAACGAAGATAACCAAATACCATGGATTATCCGACCACTTCCTCTTCACATCGGTTGCCTTCGAGACCTCAGATCGGAATGTCAGCAGCCCATCTGAGGAAGGAGCCTCATGAGGTGTGTGAGGGGATGTTGCAGTGGGTGTCGCTTGCAATTGTCTGTAGAAATGTTCTTGTGGTTTTGTTCGTGGGGCTAGAGCCCACTCCCCTCCCTCCTCCCCCTCCCAGTCTTCTGTGACCCTAGAGCCCTTGCCTTTCCCATCAAGAATTAGGAAGGATTTGTTATATAATCTTCTCATCATTAAGCTGTTGTTTGGAACATAACTTACCGAAGTTTCTTACATAAAATTATGATAGAAGGATTTTGCAACGCAGAATCAAGGGTGGTTTTAGGCAGTTTCATATCAAAAGGGTTAAACTTTCTTCTTTTTTTCTTCTTCTTCTTTTTCTTCTTCTTCTTCTTCTTCTTCTTCTTCTTCTTCTTCTTCTTCTTGATTTTCTTTTTCTTTTTTCTTTTTTTCTTTTTCTTTTCTTTATTTTCTTTTCATCTTTCACTTATTCCTGTGAGGAATGTGGAGGCAGAATTCTCAAACACTTCTTCCAGCAGGTCCTGTCAGAAGCAACCATCCCCAATTGATCTGAGCTCATCGATATTATCCAACCATCTTGTTCAGGGGGAAGATATGCACACTCAAGTTCACACTACAACAGAGAATACTGGGGTTTCCTTCTAAGCATTTTGAGGCAATGGTATTGCTGTAGGTGATAGTGAGGCTAAGGTGCTGAAATAGTCAAGCACCCTCATGAGCATCACCTTCAGTTAGTTGAGCCACCAATGATGAGAGAAACTTTATTGTTAGCAGCCCTGGAATAAACTACTGACATACTTACCAATAACTCATAATATGTCAGTAGTTTATTCGATGTATCTATGGATGTAGATACCCCAACATCCACTGCAGCATCTAGGATATGAGAAGGGGCAAAAGAGTTGCTGACAGTGGTCTCCCATATGTGGCATCTACTAGCCCAAAGGCAAGGAGGAAGTTCATCAAGCCTTCCATTGATCCTGGATAATCTGGCTAGCTCTAGAGTTGAGGGGATATTTTTGTGATTATTTTCAATTCTGTTTGACAATCCATGAAGATCCCAGGAATCAAAGGAATCAAAAGCTTGACATTTCAATCCTCTACAGAAATCTTCCCCAGACTTAATGTCACTAATGTTTGCCTCAGGTAAATAATTAACCTTAGTTTTCATAAAATCTGGCACTTGCTGAAAATAAGCAACACTTTGAATATTGATTAAATTTATCAAAAAGTGAGTTTAAAATATATTTTTACAGTAGATTGTTTCAAACTCTTTGAGTCAATTTATCCTGTTCTGGAACTGATAAACCCAGCTCCTTTTACTATAGCAGAGCTTAATCCATCTCCATGCTGGAGCTAGTCCATACTGGAAAGGTAAGTTTGTTGCCCATCAAAGAGGAGCAGGCATGAGTGGAAGAAAGGAAGCAATGTAGACATAGAAATGAATATTTACATAGACCTAAAACCTCAACTCATTTGGACAATGCAGCCTAGTTGCAGGACTCTGTAGTAAGTCTAATATTAACCAGATTTTTTAGTTTCTGGGGGATTAGATTGTCAAAATGTTGCAGGGATAATGGGAATTTAAATGAGGGACTCGCTCTAAAGATATACAATAACTTGGGAGTAGACAGGTAATTCATAAGGAAAACCATCCAAGTTACAATAAAATTGATGTAAAGAATAAAACCAAAATAAACGTCATCATCATCATCATCATAATTCCAATAAAAACCCATCTGTCAAATGTTAGCAAAAAATATGTTGATAATCTGATAGCAAAAGATGAGTTGGTGTAGAGGCTAAGGTTTATTTAAACCCACAAATTATATATAACATTGATTGGTATCAAAGAGAAAGTTATCCCCCCCCCCCCCTGCCAACTAAGTGTGTTAATTAACTAAACATCTGACTCACTGATTTATATCCTACTGCAGGTGACATATCCTTAGCTATGACACAGTTATACTTGCTTATAGTGTTATACCTAATTAGGATATCAGTTCTGACTATCAAATGTTTCCATTCTAAATTTATGAAGATTGTAAAGATGGATATATCTATGGTAGGTAAAAGTGAAAGGTTTTGTAAACCTGAAAGCTCATTTTTGTTTAAATATCATATAATCTCTATAATCATGGTCATAGTGGAATCTTTTGTCTAGACAGATCATGGCACTGACACACAAGCATTTAAGATCTGTCAATTTTTTTATTTAGTGTTTATGGAATACAAGTGAGGTAAGACAAAAAGGGACGAGGTAGGGGAAAATGTTTTAAATATAAAATCCATATCAGTTATCTGTCAACAGTGCTCTCTCTCTCTCTCTCTCTCTCTCTCTCTCTCTCTCTCTCTCTCTCTCTCTCTCTCTCGTCTTTCTCTTTCTACCTATATATGTAAAGTGGTTGGTGATAGGAAGGTCATCCAGCCCTAGAAAGTTTGCCAATCAAAGAGTTGGGAGGACCTTTCAGTTGAACTGGTGCCATGATAAATGCACTTGGTAGAACACGGAAACATATGTAATGGAGATGTGACCCCCCCCCCCCTCCTCTTTTTCAATGCTGACTCGGTCTATGAAGACCCATTCAATCCTTACAAGCAGGGAAAGTGGACATTAAATGATGATGATGATATATATATATATATCTATCTAGGGTGGATAAAATTCCCAAGATCTATGGACGAGTTCTCTCCAGTGGTCTCTGTCCCTCATCCTCGCTGCCATGTCCTGCGTCTCCAAGAGATCAGTGTCTGTCCTTAGGGTATCAATATATGTCACCTTCGGTCTCCCTCTTCTAGTGTGTCCATGCAGGGGCTCCCACAGGAGCACTAAGTGCAGTGTCAATTCTGGATGTCGGTGAGCATATATATATAAGATAACAAGATATCATTTAAGGTAATCCAAGTAGAGGTTATGAGTACTCTGTATCGAGGATAGTTTTAACGTTCACCGTTGTTTGGCTCAACAAGAAGTTTCCTTAGTCAGGTGGCCAGTTTAAGAAAGTTCCTAGGCAGGCGGTTCTTGGAGTAATAATAGTAAAAGAATGAAGAATAACATGGTCGGCTGTACAATAGGGTTTATTTAAAGTATTAACAATTGTTTCATTAGTCCGGTGTGTCTAAAAGTCACTGATCATTAGAAATCACGTCACTCGACTTCAATTACAGTCGATATCGACCAAATCATCAGAATACTGATATATATATATATCAGCAAAGTCATTCTGCTATATTAACATTACCACCAACTCCAGCCAGCCCGTCACTGCTGCTATCATTGTTGACAGATTAGCAGTTAATGTCACACATGGTGTACCAGTGTTGACATAGAAATTTAGTAGTGAAGTCAATATTCTGAATCCCCCTATTGGACTAACCTGCTGATAAATCCAGGATTTACTGATTTTTGATTTGTTATTAATCAAGGACTAGCAAACTCCACTTCTTGATCCGATACATGGATTTTTGTAACCTGGCAACTTTAAGTGCTAAACAAGAGGGATACAAGCCCTTTCAAATGATGAAATTGCAAGTACCTTAACCTGTTGACTGCTGCGTATATTCTACACAGCTACAGTTGCTGTGCTAGGAGTTTTGTTTTTTTTCAGTAAAATAACTATTTTGATTGACAAACATCACATCAATAAACTAAAACCCCATCCAGCTTTGAAGTTATGAACTGTTGGAAACGAGTTCATAAGTTTGAAGTTATGAAGTGTTGGAAATGAGTTCATAAGTTTGAAGTTATGTACTTTTGGGAACGAGTTCATAACTTTGAAGTTATGAAGTGTTGGAAAGGCGTTCAAACATGTTAGGATGAGTTATCTCATCTATGGCACTGAAGAGGTTAACGTTTTCATATGTTGAGCTGTTGAAATGTTAACTCAACTCTAAACTTTTGGCTAAGGCATCTGACTGGAAATGTTGCTTTACAAGTGATCCTATGTGACTGTTCCAAATAAATTTGTTGGGCAAATTGTAAACAACCGGATCAAAACCAATGGGCACCCTTATTATTATATATAACCAATGGGTAACCCTTATTATTATATATATATCTAACCAATGGGTAACCCTTATTATTATATATATATAAACAAATATCATGTAAACATAGCCAATCTCTCAGACTTTTACAAAGATGGGTGTGCTCATGCACAGAGGTGCCATAAAATAGCTTATAAAATAGGGTGAAGACTCTTAAAGATGAACAAAAAAGTTGCCATCGGCCACTGATGGCAATTTCTTTTTCCATCTTTTTTATCAGATATTTTATAGCCTCTCCACACATGAGGACACCATTCTTTATATTATATATATATATAATGGAGGCACATGGCTTAGTGGTTAGAGCATTGGCCTTGCAATCGAAAGGTTGTGAGTTCAATTCTCAGACCGGGTGATGTGTTGTTTCCTTGAGCAAGACACTTTATTTCACATTGCTCCAGTTTACTCAGCTGTAGAAATGAGATGATAGGGACTGGGGTCTCTATCATTCCACTGCAAAGTGGTCGTGGAGGTGCCACGGCAAAAAAGCACCCAGCACTCACTGTAAATGAGGTTGGTGTTAGGAAGGACATCCAGCTGTAGAAATCAAGCCAGAATCAGTTCCCGTCCCACCCTTGCAAGCAGGGAAAAGCGGACGTAAAATGAAATGAATGAATGAATGAATATATATACAATATATTAATAAATGGAAACTATATTTATAAAACCATAATTATTTTATTATATATATTTCAAGGGCAACCAAGGCAATTTTGGTGCGCTTTCGTCAGATAAAATACAAAATATGTTTTATAAATGTTGACATACCCGTAGAAAAACAACCTTGACGGTTGTTTTTCTACGGGTATGTCAACATTTATAAAACATATTTTGTATTTTATCTGACGAAAGCGCACCAAAATTGCCTTGGTTGCCCTTGAAATATATATAATAAAATAATTATGGTTTTATAAATATAGTTTCCATTTATTAATATATTGAATATTTACTCCAGTAATCTGTTGAGTGCTTTATATCAGTTATAAAACTTTTAAGCTTGTTGAATCCCAACAAATTAAATATAACTTCTGCATATATATATATATATATATATATATATATATATATATATATATCACAGATAAAAGAGAATCAGTGTTGTGACGAAAGGAATTTATTGGACATATTACAAATGTTTCTTGGGCGACCAACTTGAGGCACGATCGATATGGTGATCACACCTGACTCTGAAATCAACATGGTCGTCAGATACGTCTCGATTCTACGAGGGCATCGAGTGCTCTTACGGCTTACCGCATACGGACGCTTTAAGCATCCAACACCAATTATATATATATATATATGTGTGTGTGTCTGTGTGTGTGTTTATGTGTCAGTTTTATTGACTAAGAGAAAAAGTGCTTAATACCATAGTAGAATGTAATTGTTTATATTGACTGAACCAGTAGCCTGTTCCCTACCTCTGGGCTATATCTTTCATTAAAAATATTGTAAAGAATGGGTTAAATATTGAAACAACTAATTTTTTTTTAAGCATAGCTTGCTTGTCTTAAAGCTAACTTTGAGTATTGAAATAGAAAACAGCTCAATATAGGAAGTGAGTAAAAAAAAGAATTTAGAAATAGTTAGCAGTGGATTTATACCAAAGTTTGAAAATGCTCTGCCAGCAACTACGAATCTTCTCTAATGAAAGGTTTGATTTTCTATACAATCTCTGGTGTGTAATGTACTGTAAACAAAGCACTGAACATAGTTGGGTTTCTTAACAGACCAACAGATCTAAGAACAGATAAAAGGTCAGTAGCACCAAACTAAATGTCTTTAATGCCATGTGTTCTCATGCAAGAGAAGAAATAATTTATAGAACTGAAAGTTAAAAATAAATCAATCTTCCAAAATACTATGATAATACTAATTGCTTTAATTTAACAAAATAATGATATCTAATTTAAGCACAAGGCCAGCAATTTTGAGCTGTAAGAGTCATGTCATTGCCAGAATAACAGTAATACGAAATGAATCACAAATATCTACAATAGATATTTCCCTGCAAATTCAGCCATATGTGACTTATCTAGTTGGAAAACATTAAGTACAATAAACTTTCCTCTTAGAAGTCCTCAGATGGTTAACTATGCCTTAAAGAAATTTTAAAATTTGATGATGATACTGGTTAAAGAATATCTAGGACAGCCAGTGCCAGATTTACCATTGTGCTTATGTGTGCTTAAGCACAGGCCCCGTTAGCCAGGGGGGGGGGGGGTCATCTTCCTGCTAAAAAGATTTTTTACGATGAATTTTTTACAATGAATTTATGATGAATTTTTCAAAAGTAAGGGGCCTCATAATTTAACTAGCATCAACTTCAAATACATTTTAATGCTTAGATTATTTTAAAATGTTTCTGCAGAGAATGCCAGATTAAGTCTTCTGAGGCTCTAACTCTTAAGAGATTATGCTGCTCCTCATATATAAAGTCTGAAAAAAAACTTTGGAATGACAAATACAGTTAATTTGAATAAATTGGTGCCCCACTTCCCTGCTACACTAACCATGTGCATATTTTGCTTAACCCAGCCATGTAGTTTCTGGTTCAGTCTTGAGTAAGTGTCTTTTACTATGACCTCATGTTGACTAATGTCTTGTGAGTGAAATTTGGTGGAAAGAAACTGTGTGGAAACCCATCATATATATATTTATTTATGTGTCTGTGTGTGTACACTTAACATTTTGTTTATGTCCTATAACTTATCTTTTTGACAAATAGAGATTGCTAAATTAAGTACAGTAGTTGATATCATCAACTAAATCCCTTCAGCATGGTCACTCTCTAATAATTGAAACCAGTAAAAGAATAAGAATGTAGTGACTAGCGCCATCTCTGCCCGGAACCGAACTATTTGGAGTCCCTGTGGCCAGTATATAAGGGAGTGTTCTGACGCCTCTCTCTCTCTTTACACCTTTTGGCCGCCTGACTAGTAGGCCAGGCACGGCTACGCCAAAGGTAGCTCTTAGCATCTTATTTCTCTTTCGGTCAAGCTTTTCCGACCTGCAACACATCTGCTGAGGACCTATACCATAAGGTTGAGCTCAGATGTATTCCAATCCTTCTTACAAGGATTAACAAAGCAAGTCACAGGTATGTCATTTAACCATTGTAATACACACATGCACAAGCACACAAATAAAGAAAAACTACCTTCATATACAGTTGAGAAGACTTATCATTGTTATCATATATATTATTTCCTGTCTGCATCTCATCATCTTGCCTCCTGCTTTCCTTACATATTCTTGTGTTCCTTCACTTATTAAATTATTAAATTAGTGATTGGCATACAGTGTTATCTACCAGAGTAAGTAACCTTATGACTTGTTCATTAAAAGAATAAGTACAGGAGACAACTTAAAAAATATTTAGTCTGATGACCTTAGTAATGAAACATAGCCTTCAACTTGCTAGAGTAATAATGAAAGGAGCATTAAATAAATATAGAAGATTGCTGTGAAGCTGTGGAGTCTGATGAAACTAGTGATTGCCTGCATTGAGAAATAGTAAGTACAAAAAGTTCACAAAATGGATCAGATGCCTATAAGTGCAACAAGCATCTTCTAACTTTCGTGATCCACAATCTCCTATTCAACATTGCTCCAATCAATTCCCACATCTTTCAGATCGACTGTAAATATTCTTTGCCAGGTGATCTTTGGTTGTTCTGATTTTCTCTCACTGCCTGTTGGTACCTTTCCAATTTGCTCTTCTTGAATGTCATTATATGTTGCAACATCTACCCAGCTAATCACCATTGACATTCTGCTACAATATCTTGCATTTTTTATGACTTAGTCCTTTCCAAGATCTTTTCATCTGTGAAGTGGTTATGCCAGATGACTCTCAATATTCTTCTTAAGCATTGCTGATAAAAGATGCTCTGCTTTTGTGCTACTTGAGCTGTGCTTTCCTATGTTTCACAGATGTAGATTGCTATTGGCACCACAATTGAATTGTTTTGTTTTGTTATTTCCCAAACTGGAATAAGTTAATTTACAATGATGAAGAGGAAGAATCTGATTTTCAAACAGATTTAACCTGATAGGTAGGCACCCAATCCAGAAATAGATTTATCACCCAAATACTTAATGCAATGAAATTCAAGCTAAGCACAATCATTTAAAAGTCAGTTGGGGTTTAGGAAACTTTTAGGTACTTACATACATAATAAGGTAATAGGCAAAATGTTTAAATTTGCAGATTTGTCCAACTTGTGCAATTATGAAAATTATGCCAAAACTGGAATGCATGTATGTGACTTGGTCTATAATGACCTGGTGAGCTTATACTATCATAGAAGAACAGATGTAAAAGGATGATGATGATGAAGTTTGGTGTAGAAGCAACAAAAATACTTGAGACATGTTTTCCAAACATTACATTCTGGTAATTTAATTAAAAACAAATTGCTTGTAAAGTCTACCCCATACTACATTCCAGTCTCTGTCTGGCCATTAACTTAATTTGTCTATTCATTCTAAATCCTTAACCATTTTAATACCACATTTTTAATGAAATGCTTTCAAATCAGCTTAAAAATAATCAAATGTTTAAAAGGATTTAGTAATATAACTAAAAATAACTAACTTTTTCATTATGATGCTGGTGTTTGAAACAGCTTAACAAGGGTTAATAAAACAAATTTATGATGGAAGGATTTTAGATAAATATAAACACTTTAAAACAAACAGTTTTGTATAATAGAACCAGAGATGGTTTCATGCAGTTTGGTATCAAAAGGTCATTTTTCAGTAATATCTATTGTCTTTATATGGTGTAGTCTTGTCACTTGAGATATAGGAGGCAGGGAATATGTTTGGTGTACTTGTGTCAAGACAAGAAATACCAACAGGGAACAATGGCATAACAAGGGCTCTCACCACTCGGGGTGGAGTGGGGGATGGCACTTTTGGCACTCCCAGCTTATTCATTTGTTTACAAAAGATTACATATAATTTATATAATGTAATGTTTAAGATTTACCAAAGCTGGTAAGAGGCCATATGTGAGAGGCCCCATCCTGGCTGCTCATTAAGTATTTTAGTCATCAGTTCTGAATACATAAGAAGCATGATAGGCTAGATGAAATGTTATGCTCCTTCATACCTGTGCTAGGGGAGGTGGGGCAGGTGGGTGACTGTCCCCTCTGGCATCTCCCTTGCTATGCCTCTGACAGAAAAGAATAAAGTAATGCCTTGCCCTGCCCTTTATTACAAACTCCACTTCAATCCCAGTCCCCCTATGACTACACGTGGAGAACAATATCTAATAATCTTACCTGTCCTGATTAACTCTTCTTTATTCATATATTATGTTTTTCTTTGTATAAATGTTTGTGTGTGTTTTTAATTATTATCATTATACAATATTTTGTTTTTGTTTGACATTCCATTTGTGTGTATGTGTCCTCCCCTATGTGTGTCCTCCCCTATGTGTGTCCTCCCCTATGTAAATTTGTGTATATATTTCTTAACAAGCCTGAAATACAATTATCAAGTATCTGAACATGTGTGCATGTATTTTATATTATTTATATACACACATGTGTATATGTGTGTATTATGAGTGTGTGTGTGTTTGTGTGTGTTTTTGTGCATTTATTTGATTCTTGTACATATATTTTTCAAGTATGTTTAAGTATGTATATGTACATATATGTTTAAGTATGTATATGTATGTATATGTACATATATGTTTAAGTATGTATATGTATGTATATGTACATATATGTTTAAGTATGTATATGTAAAGTATAATAATGACATGTTTTGTATATGTATATTTGTATGATGTTTCATCTATTTTAATTAAAATGTCTAGGAGAGTGTTCGGATCAAATCATAGTGCAGAATGGCAAGAGGGGACAGGGGAAATCTTCTTTCCTTCTCTACCCCAGCATCCATGTGGATCACTTCTTCTTTCCTTCTCTACCCCAGCATCCATGTGGATCACTTCTTCTTTCCTTCTCTACCCCAGCATCCATGTGGATCACTTCTTCTTTCCTTCTCTACCCCAGCATCCATGTGGATCACTTCTTCTTTCCTTCTCTACCCCAGCATCAATGTGGATCACTTCTTCTTTCCTTCTCTACCCCAGCATCCATGTGGATCACTTCTTCTTTCCTTCTCTACCCCAGCATCAATGTGGATCACTTCTTCTTTCCTTCTCTACCCCAGCATCAATGTGGATCACTTCTTCTTTCCTTCTCTACCCCAGCATCAATGTGGATCACTATAAATTAGAAGCCAGAGAGATAAAATGTACTTTTATCTTTTATTTCTACAAAGCTGACTCAATACCCCTCCAGCTCCTCCCACTCCACCCTGCCACCCTATCATAATATCAGAAGAAGAAACCCCATAAAAGAATGAGATTTACTGATTGTGAAACTTGTGTCTTTTAGTAGACAAGATGGCAAGTCAGCTGAATCTGTTGATTCATTCTAGCTAGCTAACAGCTATGGGAATTTATGTTAATGTCTTTGCAAGAGATAAAATAAGTGGGGAAAGCCATACTAATGAAATCTTTTCAATTTGTGTTTTCTGGTAAGGATGGGATGTTAAAATACAGAAGATTTCAATTAAGGTAAAAAATAAAAATAATAATAATGCAAACTACATCGTTTACTGGAAGAGTAAACTTTTCTAACTGTATGAGTTCTAAATCTGGTTTCTTAGCTATTAAGATTGTTTTCATTTAAGAGAAAAGTATCTGAGTTAATCACTATCACCCATTCAGCTTTCTCCAAGTAATCCATAAACTAATATATATAAGAAGTCAATAAAGATAGTTATCCTCGTTTATATTACAAATGGAATGTCCCCTTAACTTATATATTTACCAAGGATATTAGTGAAGTAAAAAGCTAAGTATTATAACTTCCCTTCCATTCTCCAGACAATGAAGACCCCTAACCTCCATCTGTTGAGACCTCAATAAAAAATCATTGCGTTGGATTGGCAGTATTGGTAGATGGTTGGGTGCCATGCTTTGTAGCACAGAGTTACGGCCCTTTACGGTCTGAGTTCAAATCCCGCCGAGGTTAACTTTGCCTTTCAACCTCACGGAGTTGATAAAATAAAGCACCAATAATGTGCTGGGGTAATTGCTGGCCTTGTGCCAAAAGTAGAAACAATTATTATAAAGACACTGGAGTGTTACTTGTAATATAGCAGGTAAATTTGGAAGTTTACATTTGCCCATTAGGCAAATACCATATATACTTGAATATATGCCATTCCCCCTCACACCACCACCATTATATGTTTGAAAAATAAGCAAAAATCCAAACCTTGTTTATAAGCTGAGGTAACTAATCAACACATTTAGATGGAGCGGTTTTGAAATTCTCATTACTATAAAATATATTTATAAGGTTTTAATATTTTGATGTTTAAAATGTTTTAAGCGTCATTTAAAGTATAGTTTTTGTTTTACAACCCCATTACGTAATGATTTTTTTTACCATTTCATCCATTTTATAAAGATTTAACAAGTTTCTTAAATTTTCGTTTACTTCTGGCCATTCACAGACTAGAAGTACTTGAATAAGGGAATTTTGTATAGGAATTTGTGGAGTAGGGGGAGGGTGAAACAGCAAGCTAGAAAGAGGAGAGGGAGAGCAAGAAAAAGAAGAGAAAGGGGAGAGAGAGCAATAAAATACAAGTCAGAAGTAAGATTTCTTATGTAAGATTAAAAGAAAAAAGTATTAATTTAGAGAAAAGCATTTATGTCTGTACGCACATGTGCCAGTGTGTATGCATGTATGTGTATGGGATATAATGTATTAAAAAGTTCAAATTATAAAAATTTGTTTGAAATATTTTCAAGGAAATGTATAAATGAAACTAATGGTGATGTAGTAAATGTAGAAAAACAGTGTTTCATTGTAAAATAATCACTCCAGATATTTTAGCAGGTTATTTACATAGACTTTGAAGTCAGTGAAAATTATTAAGTTATTGACCTTGAACATACTCCCCCATTTTGCCATCAATTTTTTCTGTCTCATATTTCTCAGCTTATATATGAGTACATAAAAATATATAAATGAATTATTAAAAATAAATAAATGAAGTCATTACACCTGTATTTGACTAATACAACTCGTTATATTACTCACATCCAAACATTATAAATATAGTATTAAAATGAAGCTGTGATTTGAGAAAAACAAAAGAAAAGAATTTGAGAAAAGGACTATATATTTTACATTTATGTATTTGTTCTGCAAGATCCTTGATGTGAAACCATGTGTTGAAACCATATTATTATATTAGGAGATTGTTATGTTGCCAATATTGCCAATAGAAACACATGCACCATATAATTTTCACTCATCTTTATTGTTCATTATTCATTTGTTTGTCAAAGTTCTTTCATCACACATTCTATGACCTCCTCAATGATTATCTGTTTTGTGCCTCCTCTTTTTCCTGGTCTTAAGCTTCTACTCCCTCTTGTCTTTGTTTGTTTTGTGATGTGTTTTTCATGTTTCGTGTCTGTGCATGCGTTTGCACCTGTGTCTCTGTGAGTGTGATTGTGATTTTGTTTTTCTTATGTCTACATGTGTTTTATGCCCTCCTGCCAGCAGAAAACAGTCACCCGACCCATGAAAGTTAGTCTGTAAGCAGTTTTGACGTGATTTTGGGAATGAGCTGTGGTGGTAGCGTGTGTTTATGTGTGTATATAGTAGGTTCAGAGGCGAAGGTGGTAGTAGAGGTTGTTGATAGCTGGGTATGTCTGTATAGGTGATAGGGAGCAAGGGTAGGTGGCCAGTGAGGTGGAGGAGGACAGGAGTTAGTGGTGTTGGGTATGTGTGTATGGGTGGTAGAGTGGTGGAGTGTGGAGGTAGAAAGGGTTTAGTGGTGGGTGGGGGTGGGGGTTGGAGTGTCCGGTAGTTGATTAGTTGGAGCCATTGGTAGGGTAAAAGAGGGGGTTGTATGGGGGTAACAGGTATATGTTGTGTAGGTGTGTATCTGGGTAAGTGGTGAAGAGGTGAAGTGTGTATGGGTGTCTAGGAGCGTGTTTGTGGGAGGAGCTAAAGGAAGAGTGGGTGTGGAATTCAGACCATTTCCAGTCCAGGTCTGGAGGAAAAAATAGTGCGCTGCTCATGTCTCAGGTGTGTGTATGTCCATGTTTCAGTTTATGTTCGATAAAAAGAGATCAATATAAGTAACTAACTAGAAAAAAGTAAGAACTTGAATTGACATGATTGACTAAATCCCTTCAATAGCTGAATCCAGTGAAAGTAAAAAAGAATAAAAGAATGGAAGTGTAAAAGAGAGTTGGGGAGGAAGTTCCTACTTTGGGGGAGGAAGTTCCTACTTTGTTGTTGAAAGAGAAAGAGTAAGGTAGAAGCAGCAGGGTATATCTCTTCACATTTACCATTAAACTCTTCACAAAAGTGACTGCATGAAACAAATATGTGTACCTGTCTGTGAATGAAAGTATGTTTAAATTATATTTAAATGTTGGTAAATACAGACAGATAACACTCTTTATCTCTCACCCAACTCTCATGTCTTCTAAGCCGACACACTTCTTGGCTACTTGACAAACAACAAAGCTACAAGTCTTGGCTGTTGGGAGAGAAAATATTCAAATACTGCCTCCCATATACTTAAACAAATATTTAATTCTGTGAGGAGGGTTTTTATAGTTAATATTAGTTTATGTATATGATGATGGATCCTCTGTTGGTTTTGATGATGAATAACATGTAAGTGGTTGAGTATACCACAAACAGGCATTCTCTTAACATTATTCCCTAGCTGAATCATCAGGATGGAAACAACTCTGTGTAAGGAGAGCAACAGTCCAATGCCAGACATAAAATTACTCACACCCTCCAAGCTGTTAACAGGCAAAGGTCAGATGTGAAATGTAGCCTCAATTACTTGCTTCCATGCTGGTAATAGTCCCAGGCCAGATGTGAAATGATGGAGCTACATACTTCTCTCCAAGCTGGTAACAAGCCCAGGCTAAATGTGAAATGTAGGGCCCACTCACTCCTCTCCAAACTGGTTATAGTCCCAGGCCAGATGTGAAATGTAGGCCATAGTTACTCCCATCTAAGCTGGATATAGGTCCAGGCTGGATGTGAAATGTGGACCTTATTTGAAACTGTCCATTACCCATCAACTCTTTTGATTTTAAACCATTCAAAACTGCTCTTGATTCTACGATACAAAATAATTTGTTTTAAAATGTGTATATTTATCTGGAAATTTTCCATCATAATTTTGTTTAAGAACCTTTGTTAAATTATGCTCCAAACACCAGCTTAAGAAGGAGAAAGTTAGTTACATTACTATATCCCTCCAAATTCTTGATTAATTAAAAAATTGAAAATTATAAGCAGTGTTTTTAATAAGAAATATGGTAGTAAAAGGATCAACTATTTTAATACTTGATCAATACTAAATGTATATGTTTTAGGTGTGGGTTACAAGTTTATACATAATGTATTTAGAATTAACAGAAAAAGAATTAGAACTTAAAGCATTTAAGCTCATGCTAAGCATCAATACAACCTATTAAAATATGTCCCAAAATGGAAGCCAGCAGTTCCAACATTTCAGTATTGATCAAATGTGTTATGCCTGTGTATTTGACAATTTTTTTCTTATTCCCAATCATCTCATGCCAATATTTTCACTTTATTCAACTATTACATTTCACATTACTGTATTTCAAATGAAAGACACTGCCGATGAGTTTCAAACTATATAGAAAGTTATTAAGAATTCCGAGGGATTTAGTATTCTAACTAATTTTCTCAATATTAAGCTGGTGTTTGGAGCATCAATCACCCCCCTCACCACCACCAATTACCCACCTTCACCATTTTCCTGTTACACTAGAGCCCTGCCATTCCCTCCCTTTTCTGGGGGTTTTTTCAAATATATTTTCATATTTTACATTCCATTCTCTCTTCTCAATCTAATTTTTTTTTTTTTTTTCTATTAAATTGTATTTACATGATATATTTTTACATAGAATAAAATTGCACTTAACAAAGGTTTTTACATAAAATTAGGATGGAAGGTTTTTAGATAAATATAAACACTTGAAAAGAAACAGTTTTGTATTTTAGAACCAGGGGTGGTGTCATGCAGTTTGGTATCAAAAGAGTCCATATGCAGCATTCAGGTATATAATTGAAACAATAAAACAAAGTGATTTATACCTACATACATACTTACATATCTACCTACATACACACACACACACACACACACACACACACACACACACACACACACACACACACACACACACACACACACATATATATATAAATGGGGCTTCAAAGAGAAGTTTTTCAAGGCGGAACAAGACTACTTTTGAACCTCAGAAGTTAGGGTGGAAAGATGGGGATTTTCTTGAAATTCAAGGGAGGCAGCTATAATTTTTTTTTCTATGATAGGGCATCAGATATTCACCGACTCAGAACCAATGTACTGACTAACTCCTCCCCCTCTAATGGGCTCTGCATATATACATAGAAATATATAGACCTACTTCCATTTCTACACATATTTCTATATACACATGTATACACCATTATGCACACATAAAGACACAATCCTGTATTCATGCATGCACAACATTGCTCACAAGTACACACAGCTTTGTACTTACACACTTTGTACATAAACCCAGTCATAAATCCTTGTACTCGGGTATACACATACACATTAACTTACACTTGCCTTTGTGTGTGTATGTGTGTGTAAAATGATAAACAAGTACACGTACACACACACACATTGATACATGCATGCAGAGAGAGAGAGAGAGAGAGAGAGAGAGAGAGAGAGAGAGAGAGAGAGAGAGAGAGAGAGAGAGAGAGAGAGAGAGAGAGAGAGAGAGAGAGAGACAGACCCATACTATTAGACATCTATTTAATATCCATGAAAGAATGACTGGCCTCTTCCATCTAATGAAGAAATAGTTTTTTACCCAATGTGAAAATCAAGTATTACCATCTGAATAAATAAGAGAGAAAACAGTGAACAGGGAAAGTACTTAAATAGGAAGGTTTGTAGGAAAAACAAAAGTTAGAAGCTACATTAGGTAGTTAGGGAGGTGAGGCAAGGAGCACAGCAAAATGAGGTGAGGTAAATGTTCACACAATTTTTATAGTCATTAATCACTGTGTGTTTTGCTTTGCTACAAAATGGTAGAAAAACAAGTACAAGATGCCTGAATAATAACCATAATTTATATTCTCACTACTGTTATTGTTTTTAGTTAGTTATTTCCTCATGACTGAGAAAGAATGCCAAAAACAAAAAGGGTGAGGTGATGTAAAAATAATTTTTTGTAGGGTAGGGTAATCAAGAACAGCCTTATTATTAACTCCCCTTAACAGCCCTTCTAGCAGGTGCAACAAGTTCATTATTATTGGTGATGTGGTGGTGTTCCTTCTTCTGTAATTAAAAATGGGTTTTTGAATTTACTGCTAGTTTGTTGGTTTAGTTGGTAGTATTTGTGTTCAATTCAATTATGTTCCTTCCCTTCGTAAAGAGGCTGGAGATATCACGTTTTCAAAGTACTCAAATTTTTGGACAGTTATACATGAGTAGATCATCCAGTTCCTTGCTCACAGCTAATGTCGCCCATCAGTTATACAAAAGTAAGAGCCCAGTTCCTTGCTCACAGCTGATGCTACTCTCCTTCAGTTATACATAAGTATAATGTTCAATTCCTTGCTCACTTGCAGATTCTTTGTGAAATCACACTAGATGCAGCTGTCCATCAGTTTAGTGTGGATTCTTCTGTCTGGAACAGACTTATTTAGAATGTGACCAGCATGTTTTAAGAGAAGTACGTCTCCTTACTAATCCACTGCACACTTGGGTAGCTTTTGCTGTTATTCTATTCATTAGGTAAACCCACTTATCTTGCAGCTTGTAAACCCAAATATTTTGCATCTGGCCCCTATATCTAAGAGTCACTCCACTATCCTCCACATGTGAACACACTTGGTAGCAATCAACCCTACTTTGAGTTTGAGTAGGGCTGAAAAAAGGCATATGATATCTATTAAATCTATGAATTCAGGTTTAAATGTTTTATAATTTTCCCATTGATATTCCATTTAATTTTAAATACTATTCAGGCATTTGCCAAATTTTACTACCAACTCACAATCAGACATATTTCATTTATAGTTATTGTACTAGTCTTCTTTAAAATTATCCCTAAACCTTAGGAACATCCCACTCTTTAGTATTAATGGGTGATTGGAAAGGGTACTTGGATGCACACTGGGACTGTGTGGGAAGATGGTGTAAAAGCCTCACAAACCTGCTCAGATGCTTTCTACTGTCTGACAGGTACCGACTGGATTTCTCAGATGTGCTATAGATCGTATCGATAGAATATTTTTTTAGAAACCAAGTCAGAAACAGTTCTGTTTCAGCAAGATATGGTCATCTGACCTGGCTTGTCTCACTACAGGACAACTTGTTTAAACCATGCCAGCATGGAAAAATGGATGTTAAATGGTGGTGCTGCTGCTGATGATATATATGTATTAAGTACAAAACTCCTGGTTCTTGAGTCACTAGTATAGCTTCACAGTTATAATAACTTATACAGGTTTGAAAAGTGCATTGAGCATGACATTTTTGGCCTTCAGGTCACTGATATATATATACACATAATGTTTGTAAATATGCTTATTTTTTCTACCAAAATTGACTGAATCAAGTAAAATACATAATTAATTATTAAAAATAAAATAGATGGGATACGTTTAAAGTGACGTCTTGTCTAAAGTGAGTGGTGCATCTTTAATTATTCCTGAAGAATGATGATTCAAATTTATGTATTCAATCTTTCTGTAATTTCCATCATAGACATACTATACTCCCTCCCATCTTTCTCAACATTATTGGCTGGCCTACTGTCATTACAAATTCTGCTCATGTGAATCCCTTAAGGATATTTTTTCCATTCTTTCCTTTTCTTTTTCTAAACCTCTTTCTTCTGTCTTTCTATTACCAAATATTGCTGGATAGAAAAGAATCAGATTCCATCACTGAATAAACTGATGTAGTGTTTGTCTACTGCTTCAGTTCCCTTCACTCATCTCTTGGGTGTTAATTAGTGAGGTAAAGTAGAAACATTTTACTGCATTGAATCGATGCCTAGTCTGAAGGGAAGAATCAACTTTAAGAGGATATTCCTTAACCTTGACCCCCCCCCCCCCCGCCCCATCTGAAAGGTATTGCTATTCCACTGTGGCTTACTTATTGCCAAATATCTTTTCTCCATATAACATTAGACTGTATTTAACAACTTCTATTATAATTGCATGAGAACATTATTGTAAATGTTATCTTATCTATACAATCTTTTCTATGTGTATTCAATTTAGAATAGGAACACCATATATTGTAAGATGTGACTAAAAGAGTTGGTGCCAGGAAGGGCATCGTCTGTAAAACATTGCCTCAAAAAAGACCTCATAATGAGTATGAAGTCAAGCTAAGCCCTGCTTTAGTAGAGAAAATGGCCTTTAAAAATTTGTTGTGATATTATTTTAACTATATAGCTTGTTGGATTATTAAGTCTCTAAGATCTATCCAATGTTCATAGTATTAAATGGATGTACAAGATATCTTTTTCTCTGGATAGGATAATCACAGATAATTTTCATAGACAATCTTGTAGGTGTGACGACAAAAACCCCCCAGTACTCACTGTAAATGAGGTTGGCATTAGGAAGGGCATCCAGCTGTAGAAACCATGCCAAAATCAGTCCTGTATAAACAAGGCATGGTCACCTGACTTAACATTGCCCACACTCGTCTAACCCATGCTCGCATGGAAGAATGGAAGAATGCGATCTTGATGATGAATCTTGATATCAGAAAACTGAGACAATTAAGAATAAAATATTCATCCCAGAAACTTACCAAAACACCTGCAATAGATTCAAACTGCTGATCTGATAGTCCATAACCTTATCCACTTAGCCATTTTGCAACTGATATTGCTCCATTAAAAATATTTTACTAAACTTTGAAAAATTATTGTTTCATCTTGTATATGTTTCATATGTGTATGTAGCAGCTAACTGTAACAGCAAGAACCAGCTGATGAAAGGCTGTCAGTACCTTCCAGCCCCATTTCTCTACTTTGCCTCTCTGACATACAGAATCCCAGATATATGTTCCTCATGGTTCCAGTGGATAGAAAGTCTTGAAATATTTCATAAACACTGATTCCCTATCTTAAAATGTCTAAAACGTTTGCAGATTCCACAAATGATAGACCATTTTTAACAGTTATACTTAAGTTATTAAATGAAGGTCCAGGCCTTGAGGAGACAGCTCAGTTTTATTTATTTTGTTTCATGCTAAATAATTTACTTAATCCTTTCCCCTTCATAAGAGAGCAAGAACTCATCCTTTCTTACATTTCCTACAGTAAGGGTAGTAACCCTTTCAGAGTGCATGTACTCACATTAACAATGATCTTATCAAAAATATTTGATTTCATAACCATAAAAATCTTTGAGCAGCAGATTATTATTTCATTATATTTGTATTTTACAAATTATTTTATGGAAAAAGAGAACAAAATGTTAAAAAAAATTCTTAAAGAAGTCTAATAGACTTTTTGATGACATGGTGTTAATCACAAGCAATACCAGTAAATTTAGAAATCCAAGTAATACACTTAATGCTATCTTGACTGGATGGTTACTTGTTACTAATAAATCATCATCATCATCATCAGCGTTTAACGTCCGTGTTCCACGCTTGCATGGGTTTGGACGGGGTAGTCCCACTTGAGGCAAGAGTGATTGTCTTGCTCGCATAGGACTGTCTGGCAGGTTTTCTACAGTTGGATGCCCTTCCTAACACCAACCACATTTACAGTGTGGGTCTGGGAGGTTTTTACCGTGTTGCCTACACGGCCACATTACAGCGTGGACTGTGTGTTTTTTTTTGTCGTGACACCTACACGATCTCATTTGTTTCGGCCTGGATGGCGCGGCAATATTTATATTTATTTATTAAGCAGTGCATCCCTGAGCCCATGTTTTCACTCATAAGGTGACAAATAAAGAATAATTGAAAGTTTTTTTATTTAATCAATTATACATAAACATGTGTCTATATTTTACAATACAAAAAAAAGTTATACAATGATGGATATACGAAAAAAAAAAGATAACAACAAAATTAAGTAATGAAAGAAGAAGGGTAAAGAAGAGCAGATCTAGCTGTATAGGAAAGTACAGGAAAGGACTATAAATGCCATAAATGAGAGGAAAAGGAGGCCATGGAAGAAAGGGAGGAGGAAGGAGAGAGGGTGGTAGGCTCTATGCCTAGGGCTGGGTGGTATTTCAGCTTCGCCCTGCAGACAAAACTGCAAAGGCATTTCTGCAGATAATCGCTAGTAACACCAGCTGCAAAACCACTCCACCTTGCGAGGCTTCTTCCTCAGACGGGCTGCTGACATTCTAATTTTACAGAGGAGCTCGGCAGTATGGGGTCTGAGGATGCCTGAGGGCTTGATGGCAGCCGGAGCAAAGAGGAAGGAGCTGGACCAGCCCCAGTACTTGATTGTCTTCCTGTCCTCTGTGCTGTGGGTTGCAATACCAGGATTTGTGGCTGAAGCAACTAAACTGGAAGTGGAGAATGTGTCACCACATGTGGCAACCCAGATGAGGGAGTCATCTCTTTCAAATAGGAAGAGGGTAAATTAAAGGCTGCTTATTTTTTTTCTTTTGATACCATCCTTCCTGAAACTGCCCCTGATTCTATGATGAATAACGAATTGTTTTAATCCTTTTGATATCAAACCACCTGAGCCACCCCTGGTTCTATAATACAAAACTTTATTTTAAAGTATTCATTTTTCCATCATAATTTTAGATAAAAACCTTTATTAAGCTATGCTTCAAACATAAGCATAATAAGAAACTTAAATTCCTTTGAGTTCTTGATTATATTCAAAAGGATTTAAAAATTATAGGTAGTATTTTTCATTAGAAATATGGTAAAGAAAGAGTCATATTCAAATTTAAACCTTTCATTCTAAGTTTTTATAAGAATCTTTTTTTTTTTAAGTAGTGCTCTAATAATTGTTTCTACTTTAGGCACAAGGCCAGCAATTACTCAGTGTATTACTGGTACTTTATTTTATCGACCCCGTAAGGATGAAAGGCAAAGTCAACCTCGGCTGGATTTGAACTCAGATCGTAAAGGGACGTAACTATGCTGGAAAGCATGGCGTCCGACCCTCTACCGATACTGCCAATCCACAATAATGGTTTCTGATATAGGCAAAAGACCAGCAATTTTGGGGGAGGGAAAAGTTGATTAAATTGACCCCAGTGCATGACTGGTACTTTATCTTATCGACCCCGTAAGGATGAAAGACAAAGCCAACTTCAGCGGGTTTTGAAACTCAGAACATAAAGGGACATAACTATGCCACAAAGCATGATGGCCAACGCTCTACTGATTCTGCCAATCCACCACCTAAGTAATACTCTAATAATGAGAAAAGTAATTATTTTACTAAATCCCTCCAGTTTTTTTTTCATTTCTAAAATCAATTGGAAATCTTGACAGTATATTTCATTAGAAATATGATAATGAGAGGATTAAGTAATTAAAATGAATAAAACTAATTGAAACCAAATATCCTTTAAGAAAGCTATGAATGTTAGACAGTTTGACTTCTCCTCCTTCAACAAATGTGTTTCTGTAAGAAATAGCTTTCATCAGAATTACAAATGTGTTAGATTTTCAAAAGTGTGAAATATTTTGTAAACTTAACAACATTGCGAACTGAACCCCAAAATGTAGGATAGAGATTTATGAGTTAAAATTATATCACATGATATCTAAGTATTTCGTTTTAATAAATTGCTTCCTTTTTATATGACTGACAATCAATAAAAGAAGAAATGATACGGCTAAAATTCTCTTAGAGACTTAATCTTTGGGGGATTTTCTCATCATTTAGCTGGCATTATGCCAACATATTCCACAATATCATCTGCTGAAGAGGAATTTACAAAATATCAGATAATGACAACCTTCTGCTTAAAGTAGCAAGTGTAAAACAGCTGATCACATGATTAAAGGCTGTAATGAGAAGCATTTTTATTGGAAAGTGTTTTAAGGGTATTTTTGCCTGTTAAAGCAGGGTTTAGCCTTGTGGGCCTTATGAAAGACTTCATATCCATCATGGGGTTCTTTTTGAGGCAATGTTTGAAAATCGAATGCCCTTTCTGGCACCAAGCCTTTTAGTTACCTCTAACAACATACAGGATACTCACTGAAAAGGGAAAAGGAGAAAAAACTTAAAAATTAAATACTAATTGCGATTATAAAGTATATGTATAAGGAACAAAGACAACAACTAACAAGGGTTTTAACCCTTTAGTATTTACATTACTCTATATATACTATTGTATTTTCACGGTAAAGGCTTTATCTCACGATATCAAATCTATGAGATTTTGATATTATTTATTTTGAGAACAATACCTTGACATCAGTGTAAGTGGCCATTACGGCTGGTTTGAACAGAAAGAGGTGAGAGAATTGTGGTTGGATATGGTTGGTTTAAATGCTAAAGGATTATTTTCCCTGCTAAAGTAGGATTTGGCTTCTGGCGTCCTGATTTCCTACATAAAGTCAGAAAGATGGCACTGCTATTGTGGTAGGCATCTCTGGCTATTCTTAGCGATAATGGTTTTGCCATTGTGTTTGTGGAGCATGGCTGAGGCACTGTTCAGACTAGGATGTAGTGTCTCTCCCTCCTCCTCTCCCTTTCATTGCTTGATCTTTTTTCCTTTTTCTTCTTTTCATTTCCCTTTTATCTCTCCCTTTTTTGTTCCCTTTTATTATGTGTGTTTTTATTAGATACTGCTCAATTATTTTTCATACAATGTCAATGGTTTTTTATGACATTGAAAATGTTTGTTTTTCATTTCAGTTATCAACAAATATATTTTAAATTTCCCTGCCAACATTTAACTATGGAGAATATAATCTGTTGTAATTGATGTTTATCTCCATCTGCCTGTGCCTTACCAATTTTTTTTTTTAGAACTGTCAACAGCAGTCATGTGACTTTGTTAAAGGATTGTTGCCAGCTGATAAGTAGGGAACTGGTTAGGGAAGGAGTAGTGGTGGTGGTAGAGATGATGGTAGTGGTAATAGTATTTGGTACACCCCTTCCTCTAGAAACATTTATGATAGCTGTGGATTGTAAATAATGGGGACAGATGAGATAACTAAGGGGTAGATAGATAGTATGAGAAAATTAAGGATGGCAAACAGAAACTTGTACCTACAGGGTATGTCATTAAAGAGAGTGTGTATTGCCAGTTTGACTAAGGTAGGGGACTAATATATCTTATATATGCTACTTGACTGACTACCCACAAAATAATAATAATAATCCCTTTGCAATTATTTTACTGTCTATGTAAGGATGCTGCTGCCTTCCATTCTTTACATTGTTTGATCTGGTTCCATAAGTTTTTGTTTTATTTTGCTAAAACAAAAAACATTTCTTCTCTGAGATATTTCTGTTATCAGAGATCTAGAGACCTCATTAGCCACTAATAAGGGATGTGTTCCTTTAACATTATTTAAAGAGAAATGTCTGTCAAATTTATGATAATAGGGGATTGATAGAATCAAATCCAACATTTGCAGAGGCCCCATTTTAAGATACCTAGGTCAATCCATCACCTACTTGATGATGTGGTCATAGTAAAAATGGTGCTGACTACATATATATGTGGTCAGTATCATTTTGGCAAGAGAACAGTGTTTGCAAAAGCTGTTAGTGAAATAATATATAGCTAAAGGATGAACTTGCTCTGGAACTATAACTAATATGAATGGGGAAGGGAATCATATTCTGGAGCAACATTGTACAGGGGCTGTGGAAGTGTTAGGAGGGGCAAAATTTGGTCAATTTAGTTGTAGTGATTAGTTTAGCTGTTATTATCAAATGTGAATTGGCAGTATCGGTAGAGGGTCAGACACCATGCTTTCCAGTATAGTTACGTTCCTTTATGGTCTGAGTTCAAATCCCGTCGAGGTTAACTTTGCCTTTCATCCTTACCAGGTCGATAAAATAAAGTACCAGTAATGAACTGGGTAATTTCTGGCCTTGTGCCAAAAGTAGAAACAATTATCAAATATCAACCAAGATATAAAAAACTTTGATGTGCAATAAACATAACGTGCAGACCTATGATCAAAAGCATTCCAGTCCTGCCATGAGTTTGTTTTTCAAAGAATATAGGAATGCTCAGTTTTCAATCAGAGTTAACTTAGGGATATTGTTGTTGCTGTTGCAACATCAACAAAAACCATCAATCTTTAATATGTACAATGGAGTAGGGAGGGCCCTTCAGTTGTGTCAAGGATATGACAGCCTCCCTAGTGTTGGGGATCTACATGATAAACACACCCAGTACATGCTGTAAAGTGGTTGGTGATAGGAAGGGCATCCAGCCATAGAAAACTTGCCAAACAAAGTGTTGGGAGGACTCTCCAGTTGTGTCAAAGACATGACAACCTCTCTAATGCTGGTGCTATGATAAAATGCACTTGGTAAAATGTGGAGCTGTATGTAAATGAGATTCAGCCCCCTGGCCTGTCAAGCTGGTCAGCAGCCCCACTTCAGTACTGACTCAATCTGTGAAGACCCATCCAACCCTTGCTAGCAGGGAAAGTAGATGTTAAATGATGATGATGATGATGAAGAAGAATGTGATGTCATTACTCTTATTCAAACAACATTCTGCTTTTCAAGGCTTTATATTGTGGCATATTATTTAATTAAACACGGTGGATTGGCAGTATCGGTAGAGGGTCGGACGCCATGCTTTCCAGCATAGTTACGTCCCTTTACGATCTAAGTTCAAATCCCGCTGAGGTTGACTTTGCCTTTCATCCTTACGGGGTCGATAAAATAAAGTACCAGTAATGCACTGGGTAATTGTTGGCCTTGTGCCTAAAGTAGAAACAATTATTTAATTAAACACATTATCTTTTACCATTTGTACTGAATTTCTTCTGTGATACACAACAAACATTTTAAGGCTATATTCCTGCTAAAGCAGAAGTAAACCTTGGGTGTGTGTTGAGGGCTTGACAAGCGTCTCCATTTTGCATTAATGTTTGCATCATCCTTCAACAAGGTCCTGGCTTTTGTCTTCTCCTCCATCATCATTAGCCGTATCTTTCTTAGTCTTCCCCTTCTTTTACTTCTTTACACATTAATTTCTATCACTCTTCTCCCCTATACATGATATGGTACACTAATATATTAATGCCAGAATTTTCCACATTGGTGACTGAAACATTTAAGAGAAATCATTAGGAAATTATGAGAGAATATATGTAAAATTGCACAACATTTCTATAATTCTCATCCATTCTAAGTATAGAAAGTTTTGTTTAATTGTTGATTATTCACTTTTTCAACTAGCCTGTCTTTTGTACATTAACCCTTTTAATACTAACTCACCTGAAACCGTCCCTAGTTTTATCATATGAAACTGCTCATTTTAGTGTATTTATATTTAAATTAAAACCTTCCATCATAATTTTATGTAAGAACCTTTTTAAGTAATGTTGGAACCATAGCTTAATAATGAAAAAGCTTCAAATTTTCCATTATTTTCAAAATAAAATGAAACACAGTAATATATTTCATTAGAAATATAACAAAAGAGTTAAGTTAATCTTTCTTGTCTCATCATTGGTCAACAAAGCTGTTCTTTGTACATCAATCTTTTATTATGTTATGCACTAAGCAGCTGAAGTATATGATAAAGTGTTACTTGTATATATACAGTACAGAGGTAACCAAAACTGTGTAAATGTGTATATAAATTCACACAATTTTAGTAACTATCCCAAATTTTAGTAACTTATTTTACATATTTCCTTATATATTGAAAAATTGATAAATACCTTTAATCGATTTTTGAACATAGTTGGGTCCTCACTAGAAGGTATGTATGTTTAGATAATATATAGATATATCATATATACACATAGATATATCTTAGAGGCTAAACCCTTTTTTATGCCAGTACTTGATAACACCACGATGCCAAATTTTGTTCATTTTCAAGAGAAGTCACTACACGTTACTTCCGAAGTCATCTTTGATCAGTCAGATGTCAGTTTACTTGGAAAGAAGCAACACAGTTATTAATAAGATGAGTTGAAATTAATGCACGCAAGATTTCACAGCTCTAGGATCACTCCTTCATAGTCAGCTCAGGAACTTTTCAGACCGCCTTCATATATTTATCTAGAAACCTTCTATTATGATCTTATATAAGATCCTTTATGTTCCAAACATCAGCTTAATGATGAAAAAGTTAGTTATATAAAAAAAACTCTCTGCAATGGGTGTGAGGGATGATCTTTTTAACTGGTTGAAATCCTTCATTCTCAGCCGAAAAGGGTAGTCACGGTTCTAGGACAGCATTCTTCACCATATGAGATGTCATCTGGTGTACCACAGGGATCTGTTCTTGGTCCCCTTTTGTTTGTGGCATATATTAATGACATAGATGCCAACTTAAAGAATGCCACGGTACTGAAATATGCAGATGACATCAAGCTGTACCTTGAAAAGGACAGATCCTGAAATCTATAACTCTTTCTTACAATCAGATCTGGACACAATGCAGCAATGGATCACAGACTGGCAACTGAAGCTGGCTGTGGACAAGTGTACCACCATACATTTGGGGAAGAAAAATCCAGCGTCCACATACTCCCTCCACAACACTGATATCAAGAAGTCCTCTTGTGAACGTGACCTGGGCATTACTGTCAACAGCGATTTGCATTGGACAAAGCATGTCTCTAAAATTGTCAAGAAAGCCGAGGGCGTCTTGGCATCACTCAACAAGACCTTTGTTAGCCGCTCTCCCGCCATCTATTTAAAGCTGTATACAGCTATGGTACGACCACACTTGGAATTCGCATCATCAGTCTGGAATCCCTATCTTGCTCAGAACATTGACCTCCTGGAAACTCTTTAGAGACGTGCAACCAAGCACATACCCTCCATCAGTCACCTACCATACTCTGAACGCCTTGCTTCCCTGGGCATGGATTCATTGAAGCTCTGACATCCGGCAATGGACTTGGTAAACACCCACAAAGTTATTAACCATCTCGCCAACAACAACCCTGAGCACCTTTTTGATCTCCATGTGTCTAACAGAAAACAGCACAGCTCCCATGACTTTCGGAAACATTTTTTCACGGTTAGAGTTGCTGAAGCATGGAACAAACTGCTTGCATCAGTTGTTAGCTGCCGAGACACTGCATCCTTTAAAACACTCATGCTTCCCGAAATTCGCCAAAACTACACCTGATGTCCTTCCTGACGTTTGTACATTACCCTATGTACTATACATACACCTTTGATGAGTTGTAGTGCACCTGAACACTGTACACAATATTTTCATTATTATTATTATTATTATAATAAATTTCTCTAAATTGTCGATTATTTTCAAAATTGTTTGATAGTCATTGGCAGTGTCTTTCATTAGAAATATAGTAACAAAAAGGTTAATGTTTATATTTATCTAAAAAAATAACAACAAAAACTATATAATTTTATGTTATAACTTTAATTTAATCCTTTTAAATTCTTAATTATTTTCAATATTATTTGAAAATTATTGACTGTCTTTTCATTAGAAGTAAAGTAACAAAAGGGTTAAATGAAACTTACTTAATTCCCAACTATTTAAAATAGATAATTTTTAAAAGATGAATATCTGTAAAATATACATGTTAAGACAGATCATATGCCTGTGTGATATGTACATACCGAGGAAAAGATATGCCTCTGAGATATGTAAATGCTGAGAAAGAAATATATGTTGGTGTGATATGTAAATGCCAAGATAGATATAATATCTTGTTGCTTAGCCCCAAGTGAGCTCTGATTAAACAGTGTTTGATAAATTGTTGTAGTCATAACCCTCATGTATTTTATTCAGGCATAGTGCATCTATGACTACATTATCATGTATATCCTTTGTTTAAAAAAAAAATGATATTAGGCTGTGATCTAGCTGCTATTTCAAGCAAGTTGAGGAGTAAGCATGTAGCAGCTCCCACAGTGTGATAAGTAAATGTTAAGACAAAGGTATGTGTGTGTGGAATGTGGTTCTGATTGATATCTAGACATTGAGATAGATATATGTCTATGTGCAGGGCCTCAGAGAGAAATTTTACAAGGCAGAAGAAGGCTGATTTCATCCCCTCCTCATCTTGGGTGGAGGGGAGCATCTTTCAAAGTTGAAAGGGTTCTGAGAAGTTTCTTTTTTTGAGGGGTTGGGGGTATCAGATCTGTCCTGAGTCAATCTTTTTTATAAGCTGTGTATGTGTGTTATAAATGCTAAGACAGAGCTACAATATGTCGATGTGGTATCATCATCATCATCACCATATATTTGTTTTCTATAGTAGCATGGGTTAAATAGGTTGCCATGTTCTGAGATTTAATGAACCAGATCACTGCACCTTGCTCATACAAATCAGTTTGGCATGGTTTCTATGGTTAGATGCCTTTCTTAATGCCAACCACAGCAATTACTGGTATGTAATTTGATACCTAAACTTTGAAACAAGGATTTAATATAACTGTGATATGTAAACGTTAAACAGATAGATATGTGATATGTAAGTTGATAAAGTCTAGTACCAGTCCAAAGGCTGTGGATTAATGGAATTGTTAAAGAGTTAGACAGGCTGCTTTGTGATTTCTGTTCAGGATCAGTGCATTCTAAGTTCAAATCATGCTTTCTATCAGTGGAAATGCTGTAACACTTCTACCAGGAGTTACAATCACAGATAGTATCAGCAATGGAAAGACCAATGGAAACATTGTTTCTGTGGTTTGATCTGACAGTCAGTGCTTTCTCTTTTCTTTTTTTTTAGTATGTGATTGTGATATCTAAAACCAAGGAAGATATAATATATCTGAGTAATATGTAGGTATATGTAAACATCTATGTATGCTGTGATATGTGGTTATGATATCTAAGCATTGAGACTGATATAATATATTTATGTGATATATAGTAATGATGTCTAGACATTTAGACAAAGATAAAATGGTTGTCTGAATGAGAAGCTTCTCTCTACCCAGTTACCAGAAGAAAAAAGGAGAACTATTTTGATTAATACAGATAACAAGATGTCAATGAAATGAGATATGTGATGTTAGACTAATTCAACAGTAACATTCCAAGATATTAATTATATACAAGAAAGATGAACCAATGAACACCAATTTCTTAAGTTTATTCTATTTATATGTTTATTGAATATAAATTAAAATGCAAGTGATCTGCTATTTTATCCAACAGAAGATTCATCTTTATATTCAATTTTATATTAACTCTTAACATCCTGCAATGGTTTTGTAGAAAATATCTAAAAATAGGTTTGTTTAGTCAAACATTTGTAGTAATATTACTAGTGAAAAGATTATTGTGAACATTTGTAATATTAGAATAAAGACTTTAATGTGATGCAACCATAGTTCTGTTTTATACTTTTTTAAGAATGTTGTTGTTGATGTAGTTTCATGTGGTACAGGACATTAAAAGTTAAACACATTCCTACTCCTTGCCACCCTCTCTCTCCATATTTTAGCTCTAGAAGTTCTGATTTATCAACTGTATTGATTTCACTTGTCTGATTGATCTGCAAAGGTTATAGTCACTGTATTTTCTCCTCTTCCTCAGACTGAAAACCAAACGAGAAGAAAGCAGTAAGCAGAGATGAGCTGTGACAGTATTTAAAAGGAGAATGTTTAAATAACAGTCCAGGTCTTCCATATGTCTCGTGAGACTATGGTTCAGGACTTGAGAATTTTCCCTCTATGTCTCAAGTCTGGGCAAAGTTTTTGTGGAAGACCAGCAGCTATTCATACATGTAAATCTTCCCATTCCATTCATCGATGTTGTTCAAAGGAAAGGCAAGGCTTGGCTTGTTGAGATTCCAGGCAAAGTCAGAATACAAAAGATCAAAAGAGTAAACTCAAGGCAATGTTCTAACAATTCCCTCATTCTGCTCCGCACTGGTCTTTTAATAATAATAATAATAATGAAATATTGTGTACAGTGCTCAGGTGCACTATAACTCATCAAAAAGTGTATGTATAGTACGGAGCCTCAATGAATCCATGCCCAGGGAAGCAAGGCATTCAGAGTAGGGTAGGTGTCTGATGGAGGGTATGCGCTTGGTTGCACATCTCTGAACAGTTTCCAGGAGGTCAATGTTCTGAGCAAGATAGGGGTTCCAGACTGATGATGCGAATTCCAAGTGTGGTCGTACCATAGCTGTATACAGCTTTAAATAGATGGCTGGAGAGCGGCTAACAAAGGTCTTGCTGAGTGATGCCAAGACACCCTCGGCTTTCTTGACAATCTTAGAGACATGCTTTGTCCAATGCAAATCGCTGTTGACAGTAATGCCCAGGTCACGTTCACAAGAGGACTTCTTGATATCAGTGTTGTGGAGGGAGTATGTGGATGCTGGCTTTTTCCTCCCAAAATGCATGGTGGTACATTTGTCCACAGCCAGCTTCAGTTGCCAGTCTGTGATCCATTGCTGCATTGTGTCCAGGTCTGATTGTAGGAAGGAGTTGTAGATTTCAGGATCAGTCCTTTTGATTTCAAGGTACAGCTTGATGTCATCTGCATATTTCAGTACCGTGGCATTCTTTAAGTTGGCATCTATGTCATTAATATATGCCACAAACAAAAGGGGACCAAGAACAGATCCCTGTGGTACACCAGATGACATCTCATATGGTGAAGAATGCTGTCCTAGAACCGTGACTACCCTTTTCGGCTGAGAATGAAGGATTTCAACCAGTTAAAAAGATCATCCTTCACACCCATTGCAGAGAGTTTCGCCATAAGTCTTTTGTGTGGCACAGAATTAAAAGCCTTAGCAAAGTCAAGGTAAACAACATCCACCCATGAGCCGCTGTCAGTGATCCAGGTAATGTCTTCAAGGAACTCAATAAGCTGATCACAGCAGCTGGAGTTAGGAATAAATCCAAACTGCGAGGGCCGGATGAGGCTGTGAGAGCTCCATAAGTTCCAAAGTGTTTCTCTGACACAGGATTCCATCAGTTTCGCAATACAGCTAGTAAGACTGACTGGATGAAAGACAAAGTTAACTTAAGTAGGATTTGAACTGTGATCCTAAAGAGTCAGAATAAATACTGTCAGGTATTTATTAATTATAGCAGATTCTGCTAATTAAACTACCTTTAATTAGCTGTTTAGTCTGCTTATATGGTATAAACTGAGAAATTGAATATAATTATTACACACCTTTGATACAGCACTGATTGATCGCTCAGAAGGATGAAGGACAAAGTAAACTCCAGTGAGATTTGAATTCATAATCATTGGATACTGTAAAACCTTTCAGCTAGTTATCTATCATTTCCCTTTGCCCCATTGTCAGTAGATTCAAAATAATCAGTAATGACAGGCCAATTACAAACATGTGTGGAACCATTACCCACAAAAATAGAACATCATTCAAACTGATTGATAAACTCTTTGATATGATGTCTGCCACATATTTCCTTGACAGGAATTGGCAATTATAGGGAAGATTGAACAAATTCCATGGAGGTTATCAGAGGTGAGAGAAGGCAGTAAATAATGGCAGACCAAGTGTAAACACATGTGAATACCTGGTTACAAATAACAAATATCATTCTTCTCTATAGAAATACACTTTGATAAGATCTCTGTTAGATATTATCATCATGGAGGGACTATCACTCATAACTAAGAATAAGCCAATAAGGGAACCTTTATATGATTACTCAACCTGCTAGAAATAGCTGTCAAATCACACTGTACCATTTTAAAAGGGGGTACCACATTGTATAATGTCGTCTCAGATACACTGCGATACAAGTTATATAGTAGTTGTTAAACAATGGGATTGACAGTGCAGTTTAAATAAATGAGGGTATAGGGTATTAAACTGCATTTTCATTTGTTCTACAGGTATCAATTATGTCAAAGTATTCGTGAAGTATTGGCAAAAGTGTTAGTGTATTTAAAGGGAGTGATCTGTGTAATACTGATCTTTGACAAATATTAGACCCTACTAAAATATTTGATAAGTTATATTATGAGGTATGTCTCTGTGATCATGTAGTTCCCAGCACTGTATTTTTACCTAAGGGACTAATGATTTATATAAATGATCCAGCCACCATAGTGTTTCTCACCTATGATAATCAAAGACTGAAGAAGTTTCTTTTTTCACTCTCTGACGATAGCTTATCTGACTTTAATAGAAAATGCTCCTAGTTCAGGTAGCGCCCCCTTTCAAGTGGTGCCTATGGCATGTGCCATACTTGCCATACCCTAGATATGCCTCTAGATACATTGCCTGAATAAAAGACAGGATAGTCATGTTTGGAATGTCACATGTCATGTTTGACATGGAACTAAACAGCAACAACAACAACTGGCTGAAATTCAACCAAATGGGTGTGTATCATTATCTTTTGCAGCATGGAGGTATAGCTGCACTTAATACCTTCATGGTTCTTGTCATATCTAGATGTCATATGGAGCTATTGCTGCAGCAGACAATAATCAAATCTTATGGAGTCATTCAAAGCTATTAATATACAAAATCATTCACACACACTCACACACATTGTCACCTACTCCCAGCTATCTTCCCCACCATCGTCTGCCTCCTCTCACATGATAAACTGCCCCTCCCTCACTGTCTAAATCCTCCCTACCTACCATCCATTATTCACTGCCCACATAACTGGGAGATAGCTACCCACACATAAAGTGGGGTCCAGACATCTTAGCCCTGTATATAGTCACTAATCTTATGAACCTCCCTCCCACATTCCATGATGAGCTGCCAATTGTCACTTTCCCTCTTTTCCGAGGCCACCTCCATGACTCAAACACTTGCTCTCTCTCTGTCCTTCTCCTCAGCAACCAACATGTAGTAGCCATTGCTTCCCATTGCACAAGTGCCACTTTTCTCATGTTCTTGTTCCAATCACTATCTCTCTTTGCTTGTCCAAAGACACAACAATTGTCCCAATGTTGATGCCACAATAAAATGCACCCAGTACACTCTGCAAAATGGTAGTGCTTGTACCATGATAAAATGCACTCAGCCCACTCTGTAAAGTAATAGTGCTGATGCCACAATAAAATGTACCCATTACACTGTAAAGAAGTAGTACTGGTGTCACAATAAAATGAATCCACTACATGCTGTAAAGTGGTTGTCATTAGGAAGGGTATCCAGTTATAGAAACCATTCCAAAATGCTGTCTTCTTTCTCTCGCCACTCTTCTATTGTAGTGACCTCTGTTCCTTAGAGTTATCTGGCCTCATGATACCTGCACTCAGGCACATTTAACTATTTCCTCTCATTATCCACATTGAGTCCTCTCTCCAGGCTTCTCACTAACTATTTCCTTCCCAGAACCTTGGCTTTTTGGAATGTTCTCCTTCCACATGCTTTTCCTCCAACCATCAACTTGCACCCATTCAAGAAGTTATGTTATCCATGTCAATCTCACAGGCCCTTCAAGGTCTATGAGGGCTATGGGCATAGCTCTTTCCTTCAGACTAATCCAATAAAAAATATCCCAGCTTAACCCTATAGCATTTAAACCAGTTGTACCCAGCCAAAATTCTCTCACCTCTTTCTGTTCAAACTGGCTGTAACTGGCTGCTCATAACAATATTAAAATCTCATAGATTCAATATTATGTGAGATAATTATGTGAGGTAAAACCTTTACTGCGAAAATATAATAGTAAATGTAAATGGTAAAGGGTTAAAGGGATGACTCCCAGACCATAACATTTTTTTTTTCATTCATACTGTATTTAAGGTTACATTATCTTATGTGTTTTTTTTTAAGGTGTAGAGTATGATTTGTGAGAAATATGGCTGGTACTTCCAGCAGGCCTGGCAACCACATAGAACCTCCGTTATTAATTTAAATTATCAGCAATTTTCTATTTAAGAAGTTAACACTGATCATACCTATGTTAGAAGTCATTATCACTTTTGTAATCCTCTAACTGGATTGAATATCAGCCAAAGTACTGATCTGTAATAATATTTAACCCCACCCCTTCCCTACCAACCATCATAACTAAAGAAACACCTGTTTTGTTCTTCTTTTTAATCTCCAACATTGCTAACTTTAACTAGAACTGATTCCAAAATATTATCAGGAAGTAAAGATTTCTTTAAACATTTTTAGATAACTATGAAAGTTGGAGCAAGAACTCACTCATATTTTTTTAGTACACTATGAATAAATAGATAAATGAAGATAGCCTCATTATATAATGGTTGAATTGAGGGATTATCGTGTTTTAATTAACCCTTTCATTACCATATTTCTAATATAAGATAATGTGAACAACAAACTTTCTCATTATTAAGCTGGTGTTTGGAACATAACAAAGGTTCTTGAAGGCTTTTAGATAAACATTGTCCAACCCTTACTAGCAGGTAGAAAGAACATTAAATAATGATGATGATAAACCTTTAAAAATAATTGGCTTGAATCCTGGACCCATGGGTAGTTTCAGTCAGTTGATATCAAAAAAGTTAAAACTCTTTCAGCAAGAGGTAGAGAAAATATTGATATCAAAATGCTGTACAAGTTATCATTTAATAAGGTAGAACTATATTATCACTTGACTTGCTAGAAATAGCAAGACAATACACTGAATAATGTAATCCTAGATACCATTAAAATGGGGTGGTCATGGGTGGAATACTTTTTTATCATAGGACTATTCAACCAAGACTGACATGGGGCTAAGTAAAACAAACATTTTAAAGTTATCTTTCTTGCCAAAGCAGGAATTAGCCATGTAGGCCCCATGATAAACTTCATATTCATGGGGTCCTTTTTGAGAAAATGTTTACAGGCAGATGCCTTTTGTGGCAGCAACTTTTTTAGTTGCCCTTTACGGCATGCAAGGATATGGTGTTCTTATTTTAAGTCAGATATATATATTGGGCTAAACAACAATTCAATTTTGTTTAGTTAATTTTTATTGTTCTCTAATACTTTACTAGGTTTTACTTTATTGATCTCAGAAAGATAACAAGTAAAGATAACTCCACCAATATATTAAGTAATATAGACACTGGTTTTATTATGATTTCCCTTAACTTTTGGCTGTGCCTCCATTGTCAACCCTTTTAAATTATATTGTTACATTCCTGATTGGTAAAACCTACTAGTTATACTAGTTAACTAAATCTTGTTTATTAACTAGTAGTTAGTTATTTGTTATTGTGGATGCAGGCATGGCTGAATGGTTAAGAAGTTCACCTCACAATCATGAGATCCAAGGTTTGATCCTACTGCATAGCATCTTCAGTATGTGTCTCAGGTAGACTCAGCCTTGTGGGTGAAATTGTGTAGAGGGAAATTACATGGATTCTCATTGGATGAATTGTATATGTAATTCAAAGGTACAACCTGGTGACATTTTGCCATGCTAATTAAGCTTTAAAATTATGTTAAGAGTATACATGTCTGTGGAATACTCAACCACTTACACATTAATTCACAAGTTCAAAACTCAGATGTTTGAACAACTGAATGCTTTTCATCAAAATTTATTGAGACACTATCATTACATCACTTTTTAGATACATTGTTAGTTATGTTGTGACATAGTCCTGATAGGTACCATGTTGTACTTAGCCAGAGTGGTGCTGGTGTGCTTAAATTATCAGGTTGTGGTCCAAAGGTCGAGGAGTAAAAAAAACAGTACATCTAATGCTACGACTTTGAGGAAGCTTGTTACTCTTCTTGTTTCAAGCAACTAGTTTCTGTAGCTTTCACTTTAAAATAGAAAGTAACAAAACAAACCATGGATACACTAATGACTCATACATGCATATATCAGATTCTGTAAAATCATTCAACCTATACTGATTTGAAAGAACTAAAATAGAAAATATAAAAAGATATATTTAAAAATTATCAGATCATCAAGTATTTTCTTTTACATTTCCTGGCTAAAGATAGGAATGTCCTGGGTGTCTGTTTAAAAAAAGAAACGTGCCATATTATGTAGAAAAACAACTACTCTCTTCCTGGAGATTGTTCAAAAGAAAGAATCTTTGAGAATAATTTATAAAGAGAAGACATTTCTGAAATTACATTTTGATATTGTAATGAAAGATTGCTTAGAAATTTTATATATTTTTCATTTAATTTATTACATTAGACATTCCTTAAATCTTCTACAGATTCTATAATGAGCTGGAGATAAGACCTCTGCAAGAAATTTTGCAAAGCAAAACAAGACAGTTTTGGGGCTTCCAGGAAGGCAGGATATTGGTGGTGGGGTAGCTCCTCTCAAAATTTAAGGGAGCTGAGTTTTTTTTAATGGTGGGAGTGGGGTTTTAGATATTCACAAACCTCTGCTTGAGCTCTGGACTGATATAATAGCTGGAGAAAGAGTTCATTGTTACAATAAGGATTGAAGTAAATTTATTTTATTAATATCTGGTCTCAAACATAAAGTGAGTGTTCATCTGTGAAGTGAGCAGCAGCTGTGTCCATAAAGTTTCCATTGAAAAAGTAAACTTTTCTTTCATTTCTCTTTTAGACACACAAATTTTTTCTTTATCTTTTTTCGTCAGAAACAATATTTTTCTTTTTATGATATTAAGTGAGATAATCATGATGATGATGATGATGATGATGAAGTGAGATAATGATTTCTACTATAGGCACAAGGCCAGCAATTTGAAGGGCAGGGGAAAGTCGATTAAAATAACCCCAGTACTTACTGGTGCTTTATTTTATCGACCTCATAAGGATGAAAGGCAAAGTTAACCTTAGCAGGATTTGAACTCAGACCGCCAAGGACCGTAACTCTATGATACCGATACTGCCAATCCACCGCCTTAAGTGAGATAATAATAAGTACAAACTGCAGGACAAAGTTGATAAAAAGCATAAGATACAACAATTCTGAAAGCTAGAATGAATTCTACTATTAACTCTCCTTCATCAGTCACTACCTTCATTTCTTTTGTGTATTTGTGTGAAATGCTGATGCTATCTCTTGGTCACAACTCCTGGCAGAAGGAGGTGGTATTTGAACACAACATACAAAGCTGGATCTGATATATCTCTAACTCTAACCCTAACCCTGAAAGGTCAAAAGGCAATGGCATTTGAACTGTGCGCAGAGAACTGGGACAAATACAGGGGCATTTAATCTGACCTCTAGCATCTCAGCCAATATGTCACATACATTTTGTCCTTTCAGAGATGCCTTGTGCTGTCTGTTCAGTCATTGTGAGTGCTGAGGAGAGATAGTAACAGAAATAGAAAGGCCGTTGTGTTCTGAAGAGAGATAGTAACAACAATGTAAAGACCTGTGTGTTCTTGAGAGAGATAGTAACAGAAATAGAAAGACCAGAGAGTTCTGAAGAGAGACAGTAACAGAAATGGAAAGAACTGTGTTCTGGGGAGAGATAATGTCAGAAATGGAAAGACCAGTGTGTTCTGAAGAGAGATAATAAAAGAAATAGAAATAACTGTATGTTTTGAGGAGAGACAGTAACAAATAGAAAGACCTGTGTATTCTGAAGAGCGATAGTAACAGAAATAGAAAGACCTGTGTGTTCTGGGGAGAGCTAGTAACAAATAAAAAGACCTGTGTTCTAAAAATAATAATGAAATTATTGTGTACAGTACTCAGGTGCACTACAATTCGTCAAAGGTGCATGTATAGTACATAGAATAATGTACAAATGTCAGGGAAGTGAATAGTGTATGAGTCATGATATACATGTGTGCGTGTGTATAGAGGGGGAATATTAGGTGTAGTGTTGGCGAATCTCAGGAAGCATGGAGGTTTTAAAGGATGCAGTGTCTCGACAGCTAACAACTGATGCAGGGAATTTGTTCCATGCTTCAGCAACTCTAAGCATGAAAAAATTCTGGGGAGAGATAGTAACAGAAATAGAAAGACCAGGGTGTTCTGAAAAGAGACAGTAACAGAAATGAAAAGACCAGTGTGTTCTGGGGAGCGATAGTAACAGAAATAGAAAGATCTGTGTGTTCTGGGGAGAGAGATAATGTCAGAAATGGAAAGACTTGTGTGTTCTGAGGAGAGATAGTATCAACAATAGAAAGACCAGTGTGTTCTGGGGAGAGATAGTATCAGAAATAGAAAGACCTGTGTGTTTTGAGGAGAGATAATGTCAGAATGGAAAGACCAATAAAAAAATTGTTTCCTGGTCTGATCTTACTATCAGCCTTTTTGTTTCTTTTCCTTTTTGAATGATTACATGTTATCTATAGTTATATTGCCCAGCATGAACTTCTGTTCAACTGAGGACCATACTGCAGTAGTTACTCATATTGGGTTCAGTATGATAGCCTGGATATTTTGTACTCTCTACACTGTCAGGAAGTGGCTCAACAGATTAATTGTATTAAGAAAATGAAGTGTTATCAGAAATATTGGTTGATTATGCCTGCTAAAGAGGCTTCTACACTAATGTAGATATAAAGATTTAAAGATGTAAACTGATAAATATACAATTGTTTCTACTTCTGGCACAAGGCCAGCAATTATTCTAGTGCATTACTTGTGCTTTATTTTATCGATCCCATAAGGATGAAAGGCAAAGTTAACCTTGGCGAGATTTGAACTCAGACCGTAACTCAGTGCTGCAAAGTATGGCGTCCAACCCTTTATTGATACTGCCAATCCGCCATGGCTTAAACATACATGGGTGGAAACAAATTAAATAAAGATGTGCAAAGGTTGAGCTCATGTCTGGGAATATTTAGCCAGTCAGGTAAATCATATTTGTGGATTGTCCAACCCATATTGTTTTTTTTTTGTTCTTCTAAACCCTCTTATTCCTGAGAGTGTTGGGGCTGAGTCTTCAGACATGGCTTCCAGTGGGTTCTATCAGAAACAGCCATTACCAAATTATCTGCCTAGATTCTCAAGCAAGATCAACTAAGGTTAGGGATATTATCCAACCATCTTGCACGTGGTCTGCTTTTGGGTCTCTTACTGGTTGACATAGAATATGGCCTGTGATTTTTTCCTGACCACATGTCTGTAGTAGTAAGAAGTTTATGCAAAAATAATGATGCTAATGAGTTCTCTATTTTTCTTCCTCACCCATAAATAAATTATATTCATAGACTTCTACTCTCTCTGTTCTTGTCTTATATTCTATCTGTGTTTTTCCCTCCAAACAATAATATGTATGTATGGTCCCATACATTTTTAAGCTTGGCAGAGCCGATCCCTCTCCAGGTCTGAGTACAGAAGATTTCTTCCAGAGAAAGATAGAAAGTGAGAGAGAGAAAATGAGAAAGAGATATAGAGGAAGAATCTACCCCAGTTCTAGACTGGTACTTTTTTTATCGACCTTAAAAGGATAAAAGGCAAAGTTGACCTCAGTAGGATTTGAACTCAGAGAGCAGAGAGCCAGAACTAATACCATAAAGCATTCAATCTGACATTCTAACGACTCTGCCAATTCGCCACCTCTAAACAATAATATACAAGAGTTCCAACAAATCTCATTCATATTTTTCTAACAGTCACTCTGTTCTAATCTTTTTCAGACCACAAATAGTCATGAGATCAGTATTCTATTCTGGTTTCTGAACTATTAACTAAATGTGATAAATTTGTTCTTGGATAGGATGCAGGTTAATTGCAGGTATATTTTCCATGTGAATAGTGACCTATACTGCACTCCTTAGAGCTGAGTGGATTAGGCTGTAGGCAATAACATATCCAGAGTACATTACTGGTGACAATACTAAAGCAGCTTTGCTCCCATAACCATAATGTGCAACCAGCTACATTTCCATTGACTAGGCTAAGAACAACATTCTTTTGAGATTATTAAAATAAACAACACATTTCGCCAATTGTTACCATTTGCTCCTTTCAGAGTTTTCCTGAGAGCAAATTGTCACCCATTGCTCCATCTTCCCTAATAACTTATTACTGTTAGATTTGGGGTTGCTTATTTGTCTGGCAGGAGCCCGCTTGTATCACAACTAACCGTAATATCTGGGGGCCATATCACTATATGCCACCTGTGACAATTTTTCTAGCGGGAGAGATTTTATGAGCTAAGCCAACCGAGTCATTTGGAAACAGAACTCTTAGGAATAACTATTCTAAAAAGAAATTGCACTATATTCTTTTAAATTACTAAATTAAATATACCAAGGGAGGCAACTGTAGTCAATCTTAATGAGTAATCTCCCTTGACTCACATTTAAAAACCGTTAATCTCTTGCGATACCGTTTTGAAAAATACATTTAATCGTTAGTGTTACTATATATTTTATATGTAACAATCCGGCAGTTGTTTTTATATTTTCCATTCAGAGACATTTAATTACATTTACTAATATAGGTTATAAGCTAAACCGACAATATTACTTGGCAGTATCGGTAGAGTGTCGGACACCATGCTTTGCAGCATACAGTTCCAGCCCTTTACGTTCTGAGTTCAAATCCCGCCGAAGTTAACTTTGCCTTTCATCTTACGGGGTCGATAATGTAATGCAGTGGGGGTAATTACTGACCTTGTTCCAACAGCCTGGCCATCACCCGAAGCAACGCTGCGAGTGTGCTGGCTTGCCTCAAAAATCATTAGAGAGGTTTCCCAGTACTCCTCGCGACACTGCTGTCTTTTGCTCTGATGGTGGTTCGGTTGTCCACCCCTTCCTCTATATTTTCTTTAGTATTGCAACATTAAAGGAATATATCCTTCATTATTTGGAAGAATGTTAGAAGTTCGTTTGTTATACACTACATTTGAGAAGCAACTACTTGTTCTCTATCCACATATTTTTATTTTCTTCATTCCCTGTAAAAAAAAATGTCATTTAAATGGATGCATACTTACAGCAAGTAGATATATTTCTTTATTAGCCACAAGGGCGCACAAGAAAGGGGGACAATACAAAGACATGTCGGGGATTTTACATACAGTCGTGTAAAAAGTATAAAAACAAACAATTACAACAATCGAAATCCCCAATAGGGGGGAGGCGCCACAAATGGGTTGTTTAATACCCCGTCGATAGAACAACCCTCAACTCCAGGAGCGTGTTGTGCAAGTGCTCCTTTCTTCCTTTTGCTCTCTTCCTCAATCTACAGGCTTATAAACAGAGAAGGCCCAATCACTTGGGCCATTTTTGCTTCATTCACCCACCTTTCAGTAAATTTACTGGGGTGCAGTGCCTCTCTCTCCACCTTGATTCTCCTTCTAAAGTGATACTTAAAGAAGGGAATCAATTGTTGTCCGGAGAAAAAGGCATCTGTCCTCAGTCCTCTCAACCTCGTCCACCATATAACTTCTTTCACCATAGCCACCGTACAGAGGAAAACCGCCTCTCTTTCGTTTTTGAAAGAGGCTGGCGGTTTGATCCTTACCATGGACTCGGCAGTCAACTGGATTTGTCCCATACGCGACAGCAGTTGTTCTGCATAGTTCCACAGGTCAGTTACGCCCGGGCAGTGTACAATTGGGTGTAAGACTGTTTCAATGTCCTGCGCGCATCTTGAACACGTCCTCTTGGAAGGATCCCTGCCAGGGCGTCCGTGCCTTTAGATCTTGTCACGAACCGGTAGGGCTCCTCGGTAGCACTGCCAGGCCAGGGACCTCTGGATGTTGTCCATAGGTCCCCGGCGGAAAGTCCTACCAAATAGACTGGTGAGCTCATCGTCTTCGACGCCCAGAGTCTCTCCGAGCATGTCGTCGCCCTTGTAACGTACAATCCCTCTATAGAATGTCGAAGTGGAGTCTCCACTGATTGCTGCGCCCGCTTGCCAGAGGACTGTGAGCGCCTGAGCAAGTAGATAGAACATGAGACAGCCATCTTTAATTCAAATTAAGTGCAGGCGTTTTGTTGTGTATATGAAGCGAAGTTTTATTTCTTGTGGAAGAAATGACGAACACGACAAAAATCAACAATACTGGTTGAATTTCAGCGGCGGTGGCAGCATTTCTGAATGGAAGTGGGGGGAAAGTTGGTCAGTTTAGTTGTAGTGATTAGTTTAGCACTCTAAAATGTCAGAAAACTTCGATATGTGATAAACATAACATGTACATAAATTGTAGCGCATATACAAATAGATGTGTGTTTCGGTAGTTTGGAGAGAAAAATATAATTATTGGGGAGCTATGGCCCCCTTGCCCACCCACGCCCATGTCACTTCAGCAAAAAGGGAAAAAAATATGATTACTTCGAATTGTAAATATAATGTTTTTTATAGTGTTTACAAATGAATATAATGTTCAGTAAGGCTTTAGTGTTCTACACGAATCTTTTATTTACCATTTTCTTAAAAGAAAAGCGACAAGTTACAGTTGACATTGCGTGGTTGGCCAGTGTAGTAGTAAGCCGTTATATATCCAGGCTGTGTTGTCTAGGAGAAGAGGCAGATGACTGAGTGAGTTAGGACCACAGGATAGCCTATTTATAATGACCACTAGTTATTTTACTGATAGATAACAGATGACCCTAGAATATGTTTTCCTTGCTAGGACTGGTGCCGTAAATCCTACCATTAGGGAAAATTTATCTATTGTCTTCTCTGTAAGGTCGCAGGTCACTTACTTAGTGACCGTATCCGTATGGAAAAGAAAACAGTGGGAAAACATTTCTTTCGCTACATATATACCTCAGTTCTTGGATAGAATGTTAGTTTAATTTACTACACTATTAACAGCTTAAAATCTCTGCTGTGTGTATAATTATATATCTTATTATTTTTTCATATTGTGTGTGGCCATAATGGGGTTCCTCAGAAGGGTCTTTGGAGTAATGTTACTCGATAAAGTGCGTAGCTCGGAGATCAGTGAGTCACTCCAGGTAGAGCTGCTACTTCTCTGAATTGAGAGATCACATGTGGTTACAATGTCTCAGGAAAGAATCGCTGGACAGATTTTACAGGCGAAACCAATAGGTAGGAGACCCAAAGAAAGATGGTTGGATAACATCCATGAGCTTGGCTGGTCATGCTTGGGGATCCAGCTGGATCAGTTGGAAACGGATGCTTCTGACAGGATCTGCTGGAGGGAGTGTTTGAGGACTCTGCCCCTGCAACCCTCTCAAGAATAAGTGGGTGAAAAAAAGAAGTGTATGGCCATAGCAGTATCCTGTCTTCTTTCCTATTTAGTAAAATTTTAATATTTGCTAAGTTTACATTGAGATTCCTCAAAACCTTAAGTTTTCTGCAGATCAATGAATGCTAGGTATGGGAGTTTTCTCCTAGTTAAATATTTCTGCAGTTGTTTCACTAGGAAGATGGTTTTGGTAGTACAACTTCATTGGACAGATCCTTTAACTGATTTTATCTAGGTTAATTCTGCTCTTAATAAATTGTTGTAGGATACTTTGCTTAACTTTCATCCATTTGATTCGTCACTAGAGCATCTTTATTCACTTAGTAGTTGATGAGGATACTGCTACACAAGTCATTTGGTATGATACCTACCTCATTGACTATGTAAGCATTTATCTAAATTTAAAAGCTATGCAATGTATTTAGAGTAAATATATATATGAGATGGTAGTCACATATCACAGCAATGAGAATAAACATAGTTTAACTGATATGCTGATAAATTAATCCTTTCATTATTGTATTTTTAATGACTGCCTGTGTTTTAATTGATTTTGAAAAAGGGAGGAATTTAATAAAATAACTTGTTTTTCGTTCGTAAGCTGATATTTAGAACATTACTTAAAAATTTCTAAAATAAAATTATGATGAAAGGATAAACATTTAAAAATAAGCAGTGCTGTATCATCCAGAGGAGTTTGGTATTAAAATTCTTTCCCAAACCTGGAGAGAGATCACCTCCCAGTATATCTCCTCTTGAGACTAATAGAATTAATCATCCACTAATAATCACATACACAAGATTAGCTCATCAATAAAGATTCTCCTCCTACTAGAAACCTTTACAAATGGAGATAGGTTTGATGTGGCTGTTGTGCACTTCCCAAATCTTATTCATGTAATTGAGATAGTTATTATGAGAATTGAAACAATCACTAAAGATTAAACTGTTTTGGCTAATTATGTTAGATGTATTATTGTGTTTTCTACTACATTGTAAAGAGTCTAGGCTGGAGGAGTTAACCAGGGAAGAATAAACCTAGAACCTTTTAATTCTATGTTATGCTAATCATCATCATCATTTAACGTCCATCTTCCACGCTTGCATGGGTTTAGACGGGAATTGTTCCACTTGAGGCAAGATTGGTTGTCTTGCTCGTATAGGACTGTCTGGTGGGTTTTCTATGGCTGGATGCCCTTCCTAACACCAACCACGTTTACAGTGTGGACTGGGAGGTTTTTACCGTGTTACTTACATGGCCACATTACAGCGTGGACTGTGTTTTTTTGTCATGACACCTACACAACCTCATTTATTTAGGACTGGATGTTGTGGTACCAACATAACTTTACATTGAAAGGGGTGGAGTGGATGGGTGGGGGTAGTGGGACGGGGGTGTATTTTTGTTAGAGGTGCCTACTGACTGTAGTAGGTTTTACTTTGTACTTAGGCAAGGAGGGTCTTCTCTATTACTGTGTAGTGCCAAAGATCTCGGTCCAGTGACATTGTCTTGGAGAGGTGTGTGTGAGGTTGGAATTTATCAAGTCGTCCCAGGTTTTTCTGGGTCTGCCTACTTCCGTGGCTACCGTCTATTTTTATCGCCCTGCACTTTTTTATACAGCTGTCGTCTTTCATGCGCATCACGTGACCATACCAACATAGTCTTCTCTCGAGTAAAAAACAACTGATCCCTCTTATTCCTAATTTCTCCCTTAGTTCGTTTATGCTTTGACGTTCACGTATATTACTATTACACATCCAGCGGAGCATGCAAGCTTCGTTCCTCTCCAGTCTGTGTATATCCTCTGCACACAATGCCCAAGTCTCCCTGCCATATAACATTGCTGTTCGTTACGAGGCATCATACAGCCTGCCTTTCATTTTTAGAGGGAACCCTTTAGCGGCCAATAGTGGTATAAGCTCTCTGAACTTTTTCCATCCCGTTCTGACTCTAGCTACTGTACTTTCAGAGAACCCTCCACCACTGCTGATTTTGTCACCCAGGTAACGGAAGGTGTCCACTATTTCTATAGAACCATCTGTGCAATGGAATGGGTTAGTATTCTGTGGGCACTTGCTGCTACTTATTGCACCTGAGCACCGGCCACATATAAAATCTATATTCTTAGTTAGCTTACCTGTGATCCCACTACATCTTTTATGCACCCATACTTTGTATTTGGGACATAAAATGAGTTTCTGCCTACTCCTTTCCTACACACTAAGCATGGCCATTTCCCAGATGGGACCGGTGCCCTATTTTCCTTCCTACAAACTAGAACTTTAGTCTTAGACAAGTTAATTTTAAGGCCTTTTGATTCTAGGCCATGCTTGGAATTTCTTCTCTAGTTCAGCCATTGATTCAGCTATGAGCATTAGATCATCTGCGTATAGGAGTTCCCATGGGCAGCCGGTCTTGAACTCCTCTGTTATAGCCTGAAGGGCAATAATAAATAGTAGGGGGCTAAGAACAGAGCCCTGATGAACACCAACTTTTACACTAAACTCTTCACTATATTCGTTGTTAATTCTAATCTTGCTGACTGTTTCTTTATACATGGCTTGTATTAGCTCTCACAAGCCATTCATCAACACCTAGTTTTCTAAGAGCCCACCAGATAATGGAGCGGGGGACTCTGTCAAAGTCAACAAAAGCTAAGTATAGGGGTTTACTTTTAGCTAGGTACTTCTCCTGTAGTTGTCGTACAATGATAAGAGCGTCTGTGGGACTTTTACCCGACACAAACCCGAACTGCATTTCATCTAGATCAATTCGCTCTGATTAGTTGCGCTATTACTTTTTCTGTGACCTCCATGACCTGGTCGATTAATTTAATGCCTCTATAGTTACCCCTATGTAGGGCATCTCCTTTACCCTTGTAGCAGTTAATGATGATGCTGCTACGCCAGTCCTTCGGAACGACCCCATTCTGTATGACTTGGTTTACTATCCGGGTGACCATAGTGTGTCCCACCGTTCCAGATGCTTTCAGCATTTCAGCAACTATTTCCGAAGGCCCAGCCACCTTACCCGTCTTCATATCTTTGATTGCCTTACTTATTATACTACCTTCAACTTGCACTGCTGCTTATATGTATGAAAAAATCTTTCAAATAAATTTTTGAATTTATGGTACAAAGTCTGTCAGCATATTTTTAGTTTTTCAAAAATGAGCCACTACTCTCGTGAAACAAATTCCTGGAAGGTATTAACACACATCATAGCTAGGTATATTGGCAGTGAACTAAAAACCTAATCTAATAATTTCTTACATTTGTAGGTGCCAATCCATGAAACTACATTAAGACATTCTTGAAAAGTACAAAACAGCACTATGACTTTGTAGCAAGCAATGGCACTATTTTATCGCTGTGGAGTAATTTGGTTGTGCTTTGTCACTCGCCAGCCCTTAGGGTAGGTGGCGTATGAATACAAACGACGACTTCTGCTCAGCAGTTGCTTTGCGCCTTTTTTCAGTTCTAGCTAGCAGTTGCACTTTGCATCTCAACACCAGCACCTCACAAATGACTTTCCCAGTTGATGCACCATCTTTCAAAACTACCCACCAGTTGCGTTTTGGAGTCGTTGACTAGCAGCTTGTAATGGCTTCCCTACTCCTGTGACTTTGCTCTCTAACAAGGAGAGCAGTTTCATTATACGGCTTTTAGGAGACTTACCGTAACCGACAACTTGGTTCCAAAATACTTGCCTTTAAGAGATTTGCCATTACATGTCAGCTTTGTTACACAGATTCACGTCAAGCAAAAATAAATCTTTATTATGTTTTGTAATATGCTTTCTGATATTTCCACCAGGACTAAACATAAACACGCAGCCTTACATCTCTATCTTCTTTAAGGATATAATCTCCGCTACCAATACAGAATCTCGCTAAAGTATTCTCACTAAAACTTCTCATTAGAAATTTAAGTTTCTAATACTGCTGATTTTCACAATGATCTGTCTACTAGTAAAAATACTACAAACATAGGAATTAAGAAACCTGTTTTTTAGATATTTTCTGCTAAATCATTACAGGATGTTAAGAGTTATATTAGCATTAGCAGGAAGAGTTTTTTTTCTAATAATGCGAAAGTATATCATTGATTATCTTTCTTTCTTTCAGGGTTGATACAAAGTTGACCCTGAAAGCATTTGAACTGCCAACAGAGTTGTTTGCCTCCCCACTCTTTCTTTATATATATATATATATATATACATATATAAATCAGGATGGATTCAGATTGAAACTGGTTATAACATTACTCAACAGAGTACTCGATACTTGGGATAGTAGAGTATGGTTATATTATAAAGAGTTGGGCCCAAGCAGCTGAATCAGAACTAGTCGGGTCACCAACTCTTTATAATATATATATAGTCTGCAGTATTGAGACCGAGGAAACCACTAGCCACAGGAGTACTCGGTCTATGGGGAGATACAGAGTGGGTGTAGAGATATGTAAAATCCTGATTTCACTGCTAAGCAGTTTCAGCTTGTCATAAGCAGAAATCGCTTGCCACTGCAGTTGGGATTTTACAAATCTTCCTCTCTCTCTATATATATATAACTGCCACTTCTTTACAGAAGAGGGCCATCTCTTTAAGGTTAACAGTGCAGCGATGTTAGGATGTTTTGAGCTGCCCACGTTGCCATTCCTCCATCACCATGGGACTTGTGAAGAAACATCTACACATAACGATGGCAATACTACGTTTTTGGGCTACACACATAGCACCCCTTCCACCCTCACAGCTATGTGTCCAGTGACAAGCCAAGGCAAGATAACAAGACAGTTACGAGGACCGCATATGTTAGTCATGGAGTTTAACCTCTCCAGACGGTGTAGCCGTTCTCACCACCAATTGCAGATTGAAGATATTTAACCCACAGCTGTATCTTCCACACTAGCATGGGTTAGACGGGTTTATCCCATTTGAGGCAAGTTTTGTTGGGTGACCGTGTCTCGCTCATACAGGGCTGTTTCTGGCTGGATGCCCTTTGTAACGCCAACCACATTTACAGTGTGGACTGGGTGCTTTTTGTTGTGACACCTACACGACCCCTTTACAGTGTGGGCTGGATGTTTTGTGGTACCACCATAACTATACAGAGTAAGTGTGGCGTATATTGGATTAAGAGGTGCATATTGAGTTAAGTTTAAGTTCATGCACAAGGGAAGGCAGGTCTACTGCATAGTGCTAAAGATCTTGATCCCGTCATTGTCTTAGAGAGGTGCAAGGCCAGCTTTTATCACCTCGTCCCAGGACTTTCTGGGTCTACCTATTCCATAGCTTCCATCGATTTTTATCACCCTGCACTTTTTTATACAGCTGTCATCCTTCATATGCATCTCATGACCATACCAACACAACCTCCTCTCTAGTATACTGCATCTGATTCTTCTTATGCCTAATTTCTCAGTTCATTTATGCTTTGCCGTTCATGTATATTACTATTACACATCCATCAGAGCACGCATGCTTCATTTCTTTCCAATCTGCGCAGATCCTCTGCACACAATGCCCAGGTCTCATTACCATGTAACATTGCTGTTCGTGGCACAAGGCCAGGGAAGGGGAAAATTGATTAATAATTGTTTCTACTTTTGGCACAAGGCCAGCAATTACCCAGTGCATTAATGGTACTTTCTTTTATCGACCCCGTAAGGATGAAAGGCAAAGTTAACCTCGGTGGGATTTGAACTCAGAATGGCAAGGGCCGTAACTATGCACCAAAGCATGGTGTCCGACCCTCTCTACCGATACTGCCAATCCACCGCCCTTAAAGTTGATTAATAATAACAACCATAACAAATTACATTGTATTAAATAGTTTAATAATACAATCTTTAAGAAAAACAAAAGGAATGTAGATAGAAATATTTTTTCGGTGAATTGGAGAGGATATTACACAGCAGCTAGCCCAGTGTCCTCCACGCAGCCCAAGGAGGATAGTGAAGAGGCCATTACACAGCAGCTTGACCAGTGTCCTCCAAGTAGCCTTGGGAAGGACAGTGAAAAGGTCAGTGTGTCTGGTCAGTTAAAACATGGTGAACACAAATAAAAAGATCATATCTCCAGATTAACAGTATTTAAAATACAACAACTATAATTAATGATTTCTAACATAGGCACAAGCCCAGAAACATTGGTGGAAAGGCACAGTCAATTAAATAAACTGCAGTATTTGATGGGCACTTTATTTTACCAACACTTGAAGGATGAAAAGGCAAAATTGACATCGGTAGCATTTGAACTCAGAAATATCTAAAGGCATTTTGTCTACCATTCTACTAATTCTGTGATCCACCATCCTCATATAACTATGATTGAGCAAATGAGGAAGCCTTTGTGCGGTAGCCTGACCTACTAGAATTAGCTGCCAATTTTCCCTCCGATTGTACACCCTGCCACCTTAAGAAAAAACAAAGAATACATTGAATAAATGCAGTCCCAGATGTACAAAAGGGCAAGATGGTCAGTCTATAGTGTTCAATTAGAGGTGACCTGAAGGGACTAAACAATAGCAACAATGATTGATGATAATAAAAATGCAAATATTCTCAATAAGTTAGGACGTAAAAATCTCCAACAATGTACAGTAGAAAAAATGATTACAACAAAGTTTTGGTGTTTAAGGTGTCTTTGATCAATGACCAAGGAAACGGTCAGATGGTAAAATGATTGATCCGATCAACTGTGGAGAAAGACTGATGGAAAACAAGTGAAATACAATCTTGCATTAGTTCAAGGAAATCCTGTGCTTTTCTTTGCAAGATCATTCTGTATAATTTGGTAAAGTGACAGGATGAAACAAGAACAACATTTATTTCCCTAGAACATGCAATGTTATCTTTTATACCACACACATACATATACATATATCTGACATCATCTTATCATCAATGTGTATTTCTGTAAGACAGAAAAGAAACAGACAGGCAAATTAAAGTTCTTCTTTAGTTTTGTCAATCCACTTCTTCATTGAGTGAATGTCTTTATTGATTTCCTCTGTATCATGGAATGGTAATGAACTGGTAAAAAGAAGAGAGAAAAGAAAGATAAAAATATTTGTATTTTCAGTTTATATTTAAGCATTTTTCAACTATGGAACAAATTAATTTTTAGAGAATTTTCAAGTATTGAAAGTAGTGGGAGAGGGCAATGTAGAGGATATAGTAAAGGCTGGAGAGAACTGAATCAAGCATCTTCCATTGGATATGTAATATTAGTATGCATGAGCAATGATGCACAGATGGACTGAGAGAAAAATTGGGCATTAGAAGAATCAGACGCAGTGTGCAAGAGAGGAGATTGTGTTGGTATGGACATGTGATTCAAATAGATGGTGACAATTGGGTGAAGAAGTGACAAGAGTTCCCAGTAGAAGTAAGCTGCAGAAGAGGAAAGCTTGGGCAAAAAGGACAATATAAAACTTAAAATAAAAAAAAATAAACTTAACCATGCCAATCCTATTTTTGCCCTTCCAAAGAGCCCTTCAGTTGAGTTAATGATCAACAACCTCTAGTGCTGGTGCCACAAAAAAGGCAAGGTAGTTCGCAATAGGAAGGACAACCCACTGTAGAAACCATGCTAAAAAAGGGTTGAGAGAACTTTTCTGTTGTGTCCAGGTCACGATAACCTCTCTAGTGTTGATAATGTGCATGATAAATGGCCTCAATAATTAACCAACCTGTAAAGTGGCTGGTTATAGGAAAAGTATCTAGCTGTAGAAAACCTGTCAAAAAAAAGGGGTTGAGAAGACTCTCCAGCTATGTCAAAGACATGACAACTTCCCTAGTGGTGGTACCACAATAAAATGCACTTAGTAGGGTGCAGGAACGTTTGTAAGTGAGATGCAAGCCCCTGGCCTATCTGAGCACTTGGTAGAATACAGGACCATATATAAGTAAGATGCAGGCCCCCAGGTCATCAGAATTATCAGTAGCTCTACTTGGGTACAGACCCAGTCTGTGATGACTCGTCCAACCCTTGCTAACATGGAAAATGGACATTAAATGGTGATGATGAATAACAGCAAAACTAAAGCGAGTTGTAAAAAAAACTATATTAATAGTTTACTCATGCAACAAATATTTCTTGGCTTTGTAAGAAAATTTAAATTTCTTTGATGCAGTTTTAAGAAATGTTAAGAATTACAAGGCATCCAGGCAAGGTAAGTGAAGATGACTATTGGAAGGTATAGTGAGAAAGCTTTTTAATATAGAGGTTATTTATGACAAGTGTGTAGAGTAGTCTCTTTTACAAATAAGTTATGATTATATCTTGTAGTTGTCATAGTGTTAGTGGTAATTGACTGATGGTCATTAACAAAGCTAGGAAGATTATACATTCATGGGAAAATCAAAGTTAATGGAAGAGTGGGCATACTGGATGGGTTACATTTGACATAAATGAGGAGAGTTCAGGCATGGGAAGAATAAGTTGTGAAAGAAACAAGAAAACACTCCATAATGTATGGCTCTAAAAGTGGTTTTACCACTTCAAAATCTGTTTGTTATCGTATTTCTATTTTGAAAATATTCAGTAATTTGGAGGGATTTAGTAATATAACTAACTTTCCTATTAACCCTTTAGCATTCACATTACTCTATATATACTATTATATTTTCATGGTAAAGGCTTTACCTCGCATAATATCGAATCTATGAGATTTTGAAAGTATTTATTTTGAGAACAATACCTTAACATCAGTATGAGTGGCCAATTACAGCCAGTTTCAACAGAAAGAGGTAGAGAATTCTGGCCAGTTTGAACATTAAAGGGTTAAGCTAGTGTTTAAAGCATAGCTTATCAAATTATGAAAATTCTTTTAAGTAAATATAAACCATTTAAAACAAAGTTTTGCATCATAGAACCAGAGGTGGTTTCATGGAGTTTTGCATCAAAAAGTTTAATTGAGACATGAATTAAAAACAAAATATTTACCTAATGATGGCAGCAGATACTTTGTCAACATATCCACCTGAAAACATATAGAAACACCATCAGCACAAGAGTATAAGAACAAGATTACAATGTTATTCCTTTATACATTTATATTAAGTAAAAACTATTATATTTCCATGTGTCAAGTTTAGAATAAATATACTGCAATCTTGCATATCATAAAAGGTGGCTAAAAATGTTAACTCTAGGTTCTAAAACATTTCTTCTAAAAGAACCCCCATCACAGGGTTCACAAGGCTAACTCCTGTTTTAGTAAGGAAATGGCCTTAAAATGCTTGTTGTTTAGTTGATAGTTTCCTTAATTAGAAAGGACACTTATTACAAGAGCTATAAACATGAAACTTAGGTTACAATTTACGAGAAATGAGTTTAACTTCTCTTTACTTGTGTCGGTAATGAGTTAAATGGACTGGCTACTCAAAACATTTCTAGCAATTTGTAGTTGGATGCACTTTACAGCATGTATCAACCACATAGCCATGAAGTGGAAATGGTACTGCTACTATTACATAAGTTACTATGATGTTAGTAATAGAAAAAGATATTTCTTAAAATCCATAATCCATTACCTTATATTCCAAGAAGCCACATATCTGATAATCTTAACCACTCAGCTTCGAATATAATTATCTTACATGATATTTTTAGATAATTATTTGATGAAGGAGCAACAGGATATTACTGATCCACCCTTTATAAATATTACATGTAATAATCTATTGGTAATGAGTGAATTAGACAAAAATTATGCAAAAGCAATCTCTATAATAATGATTGTACTAGATTTGTTTGTCCATCTCTAATATTCTAAAATTTTCCAAATAAAGTGCTTTACTCAAGGGCACAATGCATTACCCAGTCTGGAAGTTTACCCCATGACCTTATCATTATGAGCCTTAACCACCAATTTATGCTCTTTCACATTACTGTCAATGATAAAAGTGTTAATCCTCCCATAATTTATACTTCAAAACAAAAAGTTGAAAACATCTTACCTGGTTTACAGAAGGTGTCACAGACTGCAGAACAAAGATGGCAGTACTTACAATACTGAAAAGGTAAAAGAATTATCATTATGCCAGTTTTTTCCAAACAACTCCTATACATAAGTTATTTATAACAAAACACTCTTCTTACCAGCAACCATTGTAAATTAGATGTATTTTAGTAGCACATTGCTGTTTACTTTTCATGTACAACACTTATGATATGATTTGAAATGGTGGCTAATTTAAAAAAAAATTCTTTATTGTTTAGTCAAAGAAGGCAAGCAGTGTCCATGACCTTTTTTAGGGCCTCTGGGACCAGTGAGAAACACGCCTCTAACTTGACCAAACCAATTTGATGTAGTGTATTTATAGTAAAAAATCCAACTTCAATAATAAGTATTGCTAGCTTTAAGTAATAACCTTAAATGAAAATCACAATAGTGATAGACAAGACTATAGTCACAAAATCACAAATCAATTTCCCAGTTTCCACTATAAAGTAAAATTTGGTAGTGTCAAAAGAAATAGGTTACTTACTTTACACATATCGCAGTTGGGTTTGTGAGCAGATTTTGTACAAGGACAGTCTTTATCACAAAGGGTACAGAACTAAAACAAAAACAGAATAAACATATTTAAAATTATGAAACTTGAAAACTAGAGAATTTATACTATAAAGTGATTTACAAGGAGTAATAGTGAATCCATTGAAATTTGATTGAAAGACAATGAGCTGATATATTTAAATTAATAATTTACACAGAAGAGATAACTGTGCTGGTTATTATGGACACATGATGTTAATAGATGAGAGTTTGTGAAAAAGTGCCCTGGGCTCTCAAAAGAAAATACGCTAGAAAAAAGCTAAAATGTAGCAAATTCACATCTGAGAATAAAAGATTGAGATAAATGATGAGATGGTTCAGGTCAGACTAGGTCCTTCCTTTTTTAGGACAGAGGGTAATTGAGATTTGGCAGTTATTTCTAAGTCTAAGTGACTACATAGAGGCTCTCACATTTGTTTGATATACTTTAGGATATTTAGTCCAGTGATCTACGATTCTTCCAACCTATCCCTTAAACCGGCTATATCTGGCAAGAATTCTCTCACCTCTTTCTGTTAAAACTGGCCGCTCCTACTTATGTTAAGGTATTGTTCTCAAAATAAATAACATCTCATAGATTCGATATTGTGTGAGGTAAAGCCTTTACCATGAAAATATAATAGTAAATATAGAGTAATGTAAATGGTAACAGTTAATATATGAAAATAATAAAGAAAGACAACTTTTGCCCCTGAATACTCAGAGAAATACATCTGGATTTTATAAAAAGCACTTTGTAAGCAACTTTAGATCATTACCATCATACAATAATATTTTGATTGATAAAGCATCTTTTGTCGAAGATAATGCTGATGTTTCTTTCATTTGTTAAAACTCTATATAATTAAATAGTTCTACACATTTAAATTATTATGAATTGCCAGAACAAGTGACAATCTAATTTTAATACAACAGGAAACAAAATTGCTTTAGAGAATTTATTCAAATGAAAATATAAGTTCTCATTAAATTTTATTATAAGACATTTTATTTCATAGAACCTCTGAATTTTCTCATAGAACCCTAGTAAACTCTATGGTCTACAGTCGACAGGTGCTTACAGTACAATGGATGTATTATGTTGTGGTAATTAGTGCAGCATTTTAAACCTTATTCCTGCATGTCGTAAGACGTAACCAAAAGGGTTTAACATCAGGATGGGCACCTGGTTATAAAACACTGCCTCAAAACTTCCCATCCAAGCTGTGCCAACAAAAAAAATAAATTTAAAAAAGCCGCTGTGCCCCAAGCCTTAAATTAAACATAGGCTATTTCAATGAAATTAAATAATTTTAAGATGTCATTTTGGTGAACATATTTGATGAATGGAATACTAAAAAGTTAAAGTAGAATAATATACAATGTCAGATGGAAAAAAAAATCAATAACTCATCAACATTGTTTTATGTCCATTTGCTATGTTGGCACAGGTTGAAGAAGACATTTTTGAGACAGTTGTTTATGCAGGGCTGCATTAGTGATGTCAAATGCAAAGTGAAGAAACACACACACACAGATTTATAAATACACACACATGTACGATGACAGGCATTTTACAGTTGCTGTTTACTACTCATAAGGCATTGGTCAGTTCAAGGCTATAGTAGAAGACATTTACCCAAGGTGACATGCAGTGGTATGAAACTGAAAAACCACATGGTTTCGAAACAAACTTCTGAGCTACACACACCCAGCCTGCATCTATTATGACTTTTAATCATTAATTTTCCAACAATAAAGGAGATAATTCGAAACAAATTTCTGCCTTAATTTGACTTCATCAGTGAAGCCTTGCTTTAAATTAGTTTTGCAATTCGCACCACATATTTTATAGTTCCATAACTCTATGATAGCTACACTCCCCCAAAGCATTACTAGACTGCAGTCATGCTAGGACACCTCCTTGAAGGGATATTAGCTGATCATATTGATCCCTATACTTTCTTTTTTCAGGTTTGATATCTATCTTATCTAACAACTAGATTACAAGACATAAACATACATGGACAGACACAAACACACATACATGTATGACAGGTTTCCGCACAGTGTCTGTCTACCAAGTTTCTCTCACAAGGCATTACTTAACCCGAGTCTACAGAAGATTAAACCCCAAACCACATGGTTGCAAAGTGAATTCCTTAATGATACAACCACATTGTTAAATAATTTATAATTAACCTTCCTGTTTTTGTAAGTCACTCATAATTATTGCTAGGTTCTGTTTTTCTCTCCAACTCAGCTCTTAATTTTTAATCCAAATTCATATCATTGGAACACTTTAGTTATTTTCCCTTAACTCATTTTTTTAACATCCTGTAATGATTTAATAGAAAATATCTAAAGACAGGTTTGTTAAGTCAAATGTTCATAGTATCTTTATAGATTGTAAATATTTGAAATATTAGAGCAAAGACTTTAAACTTTAATGTGAAGTAATCAGTGCTGTTTTGAACTTTACAAGAATGTTTTCCTAATATGGTTTCATGTGACAAGGACATTAAGAGTTAGGTAACATTTATAGATATAAATGGAATGGAAATTCCTCTGCTCTTTGTCAGGTTTTGTTTTTCATCGTGCAGGTTGTCCATAATCACCCTCTTCACCAAGCAAACTGGGTGGGATTGCCGGTTTAGTTGCAAATGACCTAGGTTGAACTGGGTTACATGTTAGCAACAGTACTAAAGAGTGACCTCTAACCCTTTCATTATCATATTTCTAATGAAAATATGCTGTCCATGATTTTCAAAATATTTTGAAAATAATCAACAATTTGGAGGAATTTAGCAATATAATTAACTTACTCATTATTTATCTGGTATTTGGAACAAAGATTCTTGCTCTTAAATGCAATGGAAAGTTTTTTTTAGACCAATATAAACACTTTTGATACCAAATCATCTGAAACCACCCCTAGTTCTACAATACAAAATGGTTTTGAAGTGTTTATGTTTATCTAAAAACCCCCCATCATAATTTTATGTAGGAATCAATGTTCCAAATGCCAGCATAAAAATGTTAAAGATATTTTACTAAATTCCTCCAAATTCTTGGTTATTTTCAAAATTATTTGAAAATTAGTGGCAGTGTCTTATATTACAAATATGGAAAAGAGAAGGTTAATCAATTCTTGCAGCAGTGGAAATATATTCTGTAAGAGGTTATTGAAATGAATATTTGTAGTAACATTTCAATTTTTTCTTTTTCCTTTCTTTTCCGAGTCAAGCATATAACTCAGAAACTTATGCGATTCTGTTCTAGCAAGCCAGCAAGGGAGCTGCAACATTAACCAGAGCTTAACCAGTTAAACATTAATAGCAGCCACTCAAACTACACACTACTGACTTTGAAAAGAACATGTTGAATAATGTGGTGCTGGGTTCATTGTGCCTGATGTTCATGGCTGGAATGCCTTTGTTAAGGATTGACCTGGAGTTAAACAACAACTTTTGAAGTATATAACTGATGGAAGAGCTATTACAACACTAGAGACAGTGGGTAAAAGAGGCATTAAACCCTTAAAGACTCTACATAGATTTCAGTCACTATATGTGTCTTATGTTTCTGGAGGCTCAGCAGACTGGAGCTTATCTCAGTTTCTTTGGTGTTAAACATGTACAAGAGTCCAAAGCAGGGTTAACACACAGCTGCTTCTCATACTCATTTTCAGACAAATTGACTGGAACAACATGAAATGAAGTGTTTTGCTCAAGAACACAATGTGCCACTTGGTCCAGGAATCAAACCCACATTACAATTGTAATCCCAACACCCTAACCACTAGGCCACACTCCATTATCTAAACAAGAATGTTAAATATGGAAATAGTTTACTCTTTATACATTCACTACTACCCAACATAGGAAGTATGTGTTTTCCCTGAAACAATTCTCTTTCTGATCACACATAACTACACAAGCATTAGTCATTTTGACATTCAAGACAGAGAAATACCGAAGAACCAAATCTCTAAGCACTAGACTTATTGTATCAAATCTTTTTTAGGCTAGACTGTCCCAGTCATGAACATTTTTCTTTCAGCTTTTAACCTATTTCCCCAACATGTATCACTGCCAGTTTTCTCTTTATTAACTACCCCAATCAATGAAATTGAAAGGCAAACAGATTTGTAAGCTATAGAAGATAAAAAAAGAACATTGTTTTGAACTTGATCCAGAATAGTACTCACACACACCCTCATATATATATATATATATATATATATATATAGCTGTTGATTTATAAATAGAAAAATAAAGATTTACTGATGAGATGACTCAATAAATGTAGCTGAGTGGTATTATATGTCATATGTATCTTGGCTAACTGAGTGAACCATGCAGTCTGGGTGAATTAGTCTTTGCTTCAGTCAAATTCGAGTGACAGTCAACCAAGATACATGACACACACACACATTATATATAATATATATATACATATTTATATTTGAAAAAAAAAAAAGGAGACAAATGACTTCACTGGTGGTTGGTTTGTTATTGATAATAGTTCTAGTAGGTCCTTGTTAACAAGTGCTTTTGGCAGCAGATCCATGAGGGAGAAAATGTGGAGCATGCCCAGTTTTCCATGCTAGTATGCATTGGTTGGACAAAAGAGGTGTATCAGGGGCAATTATGCAAGTTGGACATGGATGAGGTGAGTGGGATATATAACAGGTAAGATGGGGGTAAGACTAGGAAGGGTGAATTGGAAAGAGGGTAGATGATTGATGCAGACAAGTGTGTTCAACATGTTTGTTCCAACCTGTGCATATGGGAAGTCAGGTTTGCTGCAGTACAGCATAATGTCAGAGATCTCAATCCTGTCATCTTTGAAAGGTTTAAATGTGCAAAGTCAGCTTTTATCACTTCATCCCAAGCTTTCCTAGGTCTTCCTTTTCCATACTTTCCATCGACTTGAGCGCCCTTCCTTTTTTTTATAGTTCTTGATCACCACATGCATTACATGTCCATACTGCAGCAATCTCCTTTTCTGCACACAGCACCTGACCCCTCCTATGCTCAATTTCTCTCTCAGTTAATTGACACCTTGCCATTCAAGCACACTACTATTACACATTCATCAAAGCATGTAAGCATCATTTCTTTAACTTCAGCCCTCATTTGCAATTGAGTATGCATCATGTTTTCGCTAAGGGTTTTAGGTGTTCATGAAGTTTTGAGCAGACACAGACATCCTTGCAACCTTCCTGCCTTTGATCCAGCAAAACATCCAGAAAGTGATAGTAGGACGGAAAGAGGGCTGCAGCAGCATTGGGTTGGTACTGACTTTATCAACTCCAAAAGAATGAAAGGTAATGTGGACCTCAGCAGCATTTAAACTCAGAATACAGAATGTTTAGAACACACAGTTTGATGCAAATGATTCACCTTTTTAAAACATTTGAAAACTTTTAATTCAATTTTTTTTATGTAATTGGTAAAAAGAATTGCCAGATGTTAAATAAAAACTAGACATTTCTTTTACATCTACCACTGTGTATTATGCAAATACAGTTGATAGTTCTTTATCTGAAATTCGAAAACTTCCAAAATGTTTAATTCCACAAATTTAAAAAAACTTTTTGATACTAAACTGCTCTTGTTCTATGATATACTAAGCTGTTTATTTTAAAGTTTATATTTATCTAAACATTTTCCATCATAATTTTAAGTAACAACCATGTTCCAATCATTAACTTAATCATAACCAATTTCTTGATTATTTTAAAAATTATTTTTCATTAGAAATATGATAAACGGGTTAAATAAATTTAACTAGTTTAGTGGGGATTTTTTAAAAATATCAAACAGTGAAAAAATGTTTTGTTAAAATTATTTCACTATTTTATAACTTTAGTTCATTTTATATATTCTTAATTGTTTAACACTTATTTTGATGACTTGGAGTAAAACAGCATTTTCACTATCATAAAAGTGGTTTCCACATAAATTTGCTGTTCCATAATGTAAAAATAATTTGATTTGCTGTAGATTACCCATAATACTTTGGTGATGGTGATCAAAGTATTGACCACAAATTCTAGCTATGCATGTCTAACATGCTCCATTTCTTTAAAATTTTATCTATATAACTGTATAGCCTTTTTGTCAGGTTGTCAAAAATGTTTTTTTTAGAATTCATAGAATACAAATAATACAAATATAAGACAAAAATGCGGGAAGGGGTATTCTAAAATGCATCCATTAACACCAGATATCAGTATTCTTTCAAAATTGTTGTCAATCTTTGTGTATGTGTATAATCCTCAAACATAGCTCTAATAAAGTTTAGTGAAGAAAAATATTACTTGTTCCAAACAGTAGGCTATGTACTAGTTGCTATAACAGTTTTGTCCTCATTTATTTCAAAGTATTATTGCTAGAGCAGTATTATTATCATTTTCGGTAGTGTCGGACATGCTTTGCAACATATAGTTACGTCCCTTTGTGTTCTGAGTTCAAATCCTTTCACCCTTATGGGGGTTGATGTAATCAACTTTCCCTTCTCCCTAAATCACAAACCATTATCATTGATAGCATTCATTTGAAAAAATGAAAGGATATCATTGAACATTAATACTGCCATTATGCGAATAATATATTCTGGTCATCTGGGTCCTCCAGCCTCACAGCAACAGACCACTATGCTCTTCCATCTTTCTCTGTCAAGGCCTGGTGCTTGGAACCAGTTTGTGCCACACCTGTGCAGGTCATCGTTTAGGGTGGATTTCCAAGTCTTCTTTGGCCTACCATGACATTGCAGTTCTTGATAGTATATTGTCCTTCATTTACAGGACATACCCTGCCAGCTGCATTCTTCTGTCTTTCATGAAGCACATCCTCGTTTATGATCTTGTCTTGCCATCTGATGCCCAAGATCTTTTGGAGGCATCTTTGTTGGAAAGTATCAAGTTGTTGTTCAGGTCTGGCAGTATTCTTCCATGTGTCAGCAGCATAGGATGTTGTTGAGATAACAACTGACCAGAACATAGTTTGTTTTATAAGTATTTAAAGAAAAAAAAGGGTCGCGTAGAGGTGACTCAATCTTTAATATTTATTTAGCAGCTATTTCTAGTTTAACACGACTACTCCTTTTTAACTTCTTCAATGTGAGCAGAAATAAGAATTATTTTATTATTTATTTTGATCTTATAAAATATAAACCAGTAACTCACAAAATAAACGCAACCATGCCTCTCCTGGTCTTGATGGTGTTACGTACCTGCTTCTTGTATGTGGTGGGTACTTCCTTCTGCACCAGTTATCACGCTTCTTCCAATTCTGTCTGAACAACAGTGCTACTCCAGAACAGTGGAAAACTGCCAGTGTCATTCCTCTGTTCAAAAAGGGTGACCGCACATCACCTGTGAACTATCGTCCAGTCAGTCTTACTAGTTGCATCGCCAAACTGATGGAATCCTGTGTCAGAGAAACACTTTGGAACTTCTGGAGCTCTCACAGTCTTATCCGGCCCTCGCAATTTGGATTTATCCCCAACTCCAGCTGCTGTGATCAACTTATAGAGTTTCTTGAGGACAACACCCGGATCACTGATGGCGGCTCATGGGTGGATGTTGTTTACCTTGACTTTGCGAAAGCCTTCAATTCTGTGCCACACAAAAGGCTTATGGCAAAACTCTCTGCAATGGGTGTGAAGGATGATCTTTTTAACTGGTTGAAGTCCTTCATTCTCAGTCGAAGAGAGGTAGTCACGGTTCTGGGACAGCATTCCTCACCATATGAGAAGTCATCTGGTGTACCACAGGGATCTGTTCTTGGCCCCCTTTTGTTTGTGGCATATATTAATGACATAGATGCCAACTTAAAGAATGCCACGGTACTAAAGTACGCAGATGACATCAAGCTGTACCTTGAGATAAAAAACACAGATCCTGAACACTATAGATCTTGCTTGCAGTCTGACCTGGACACAATGCAACAATGGATCTCAGACTGGCAACTCAAGCTAGCTGTGGACAAGTGCACCACCATGCATTTTGGGAGTAAAAACCCAGCGTCCACATACTCCCTCCACAGCACTAATATCAAGAAGTCTTCTTGTGAACGTCACCTGGGCATTACGGTCAACAGCAATTTGCGTTGGACGAAGCACGTCTCTAAAATTGTCAAGAGGGCCGAGGGTGTCTTAGCATCACTCTGCAAGACCTTTGTCAGCTGCTCTCCAGATATCTATTTAAGGCTGTACATGGCTATGGTGCGGCCACACTTAGAATTTGCATCACCAGTCTGGAAGCCCTATCTTGCTCAGAACATTGACCGCCTGGAAACTGTTCAGAGATGTGCAACCAAGCGAATAGCCTCCATCAGGCATCTACCATACTCTGAGCGCCTTGCTTCCCTGGGCATGGATACATTGAAGCTCATACGCCTGGCAACTGACTTGGTAAACACCCACAAAATTGTTAACCATCTTGCCAACAACAACCCTGAGTACCTTTTTGATTTCCATGTGTCTAACACACGTGGACATGCCCACAAAGTCAGAAAACAGCACAGTGCCCATGACTTTCGGAAACATTTTTTCACGCTCAGAGTTGCTGAAGCATGGAACAAACTACCTGCATCAGTTGTTAGCTGTCGAGACACTGCATCCTTTAAGGCCTCCATGCTTCCCGAGATCCGCCAACACTACAGCTAATGTTCCCCTCCATACACATACACACATGTATACCATGACTCATACACTATTCACTTCCCTGACATTTGTGTATTATTCTCTGTACTATACATACACCTTTGACGAGTTGTAGTGCACCTGAGCACTTTACACAATAATTTCATTATTATTATTATTATTATTTTTCAGAACCAAGAACTCAGGCAAATTTCTTAGTCATGCTTGCGTCTACAGAGCAATGTAAGGCTGTGGTGATTGCATAAACTGGAAATCTACGGGAATTATTGATTATGGAGATCCACGATAAGAATCTAGATGATAAATAGTGATTTCTAACTTAGTTACAACTTTTTGAAGAGGATCAAATCGATACCGGCCCATATCTTATTGACCCCGGAATGATTAAAAGCAAAAATAACATTAACGGAACTGAGTTCATCGTAAATAATTGTTTCTACTTTAGGCACAAGGCCAGCAATTATCCAGTGCATTACTGGTACTTTATTTTATCGACCCCGTAAGGATGAAAGGCAAAGTCAACCTCGGCGGGATTTGAACTCAGATCGTAAAGGGACGTAACTATGCTGGAAAGCATGGCGTCCGACCCTCCACCGATACTGCCACTAGGCCAGCAAGTTTGTTTGGGGGGAAGGATCGGGTGATAAGTCGATTACATAGACTCCGGTGCTTGGCTGTTACGTTTACTTTCTTGACCACGGCGAGATTTGAACTCAAAATGTAAAGAGCCGGAACAAATATCTTAAGGCTTTATTTTTTCTGGATTCTGCCAATCCATCGCCCCTGAACTCAACGTAGATGTTGATTTCTATGAGGCAGGCGTCATCAAATTCGGAATAGAGTCGATTATATCGACGTCAGTACTTGGTTGATGCTTTATATTATCGACCCCAGAACGCTGCAAGCACAGGATTTGAACTCAGAACATAAAAAAGACAGTAGCTGCAAAGTCCAAGGCAATAATATAAGTAGTTTCTAATGCAGGTATGAAGTTTGATAGGGAATTAGGCCGACATGGAAATAAGACGTTATGACGACTATGCAAGTTTCAAAGCTTGTACGAGAAACACAGTGATTCTCAACGGTAATCGAAAGCAGATCGCTGGTAAAGTTTGAAAGGAACGAACGACCTTCTGCACTGCGGCGTTCATCAGGAAAAGACAAAAGTCAATACTGAAATTAGTCACTATCATTTTTAGAGGATATATAAACCAGTATCGTAACCATTGCTACATAAAATATCTATTTAGAAGAAAAGAATTTAACAAATGTTAACGTTAGTTGGAACATGTAGTGCGGGATAGGAGCACCAATAGACTAGAGATAGGTTAAATAACAAATATACAGATATGTGAACTTTTGTGTGCCTATAACGATTTTAAGAAGCGTCATATTCAAATTTTGTTTGAATAATGATTTAACAAATACGAAAATGTTTGTGTACAGTGAGATAGGTATATGGTTTTGTGAGGTATACAGAAATTTACAGTTAAATTAAGAAGCATAGATCTTTCAATCATAAGCTTTACACATGTTAAGGAATTTTAAGATTCGTACAGAGATTAAGAAATAGAAACAATGACAAGTTTTCAGGAGATATTTACAAAAGGAATATGCAGAACAAAAACTCGCAGGGTTCATCAGTCGAATAAGATCAGCAACACATTGTAAAGGAACAATGATATACAGATTTAAGGGTTTTTATTTTCTGGGTATATTTCTTTAACTAGGTATAAGCTGAACTGATCGATTGAAAGGACGGCAATATTATTAGCACTATTCTATCGATTCAGTAGTATATTATTATTGGTACTTTGATCGATTGAACTATTATGACTCGCAGTTTTTTTTTCATCGATTACTGTAGATTATTGGTAAATTACTTCACCGGTGCCAGATTGATATTATGGCGGAATTCGAACACAAGAGATTGCAGTCACCAAACCAGACACAGAGGCATTACTCAACACGGCTGCTAATCTGTTCATATTTCCAGATGTGTAAGCAAAAAATTAAAAAGAAAAGTTATTCCTTATATATATGTGTGCGTGTGTAGATAATGCACATTGCATTTGAAAAATTAAGTTATCAAGTTAATTGAGAAATTAAATTATACATTTTTATATAATAAAATAATATTGGACTATTTTATGTTCTATATCGAGTTTTGTGTTTCACTAATACTTCAGTCTTGAATTTCCGATCAAATTATATAATGTTTATGATTTGTAAACGGAACAAATCAATAAAAAAGGGTCAGATGTCGATCTCAAGAATTATCAGACAGAAAAATCAATAAAACGAGAGCAATGACAAGTGGGCAAAATAAACAAAAACGATACGTTTGAACTGGAGGAATGTCAAAACCAAGATAAAACCAGAACCAGAGTTATTTTTAGAGAAGATGAAGTGAGAAAGGAAAATTTTTTATCGATGTTGGTTTGAACACTTACCTTGCAATATTCACAGTAGCCGCAAACAGAACCCCGGGCATATTTTAATTTCTCGTCGTCAACTTTAACAGGTTCCTCTGTATTTTTTCCATCCGAACTCTCTGTTTTTACGTCAGCTTCTTCTGCCTTAATCAAATTTGTAAAACACGTGAGAAAAAGAAAACCTGCAAAAAGATAGCGGAACACCATGCTTCCAAATTTTTCTCTGCAAGTAAGCAATCGTGAAGTAAGTATTACGGGGTTATCTCCCTCTTCTCTCAGCGCTTCACCGCAATGCGAGTGTTCAAGTGTGTAATCAGTGTCAGTTAACGTGGGTCGTTTCTATTGGCTGCTATATGGCACCTCAGCAAGTCGACTCAAGCAATTTTATGCTAATCAAGATATATAGAGCTGAAAGTAACTACTTCTTAACCGTCTTTCTGTATTTCTCTCTTTATTAGTTCACCGCCCCGATCCCTGAAACATGGTTAGTCACATAACGTTAACAACCATATACTAATTTAACTTGAGCATTGTTAAAATCGACATTAAAGAAATTAAATCTAGTAGTGTGAATAATGATAAGGAATTTTTCAACCTAAAAACAATTTCTATATGGAATGCCCCCCACCCCTACACCACACCTAGAATTAAGAATGAAACCCGGAAATTAATTACGTAGATTATTGTCTATCAAGGTCAATCTAGAGATATTGGGAGCAATGAAAGCTTTCTTCCTTTAGTAACAAAAAAGGTTAAGAACCGATATTTTATGATGTAGTTTGAGGAAAATTTGACTGATATTTCTAGCAAGTTGAGTAACGACATAGACCCCAAAGTTGGACTACTTTTGAACTAAAACCTGACATAAAATAACACATCAAACTTAAGTTAGAGAATGCTCTTCAATGACTGACAGCCTACCTAGTGCTGGTGCAATGATGAGGTGCACCAAATACACTCTGTGAGTAGCTTGGTGTTAAGAGTGGCTTCCAGCTGTAGAAACCATGCCAAAGGGTTGCAAGGGCCCTTCAGTTATAAGATAACCTCCATAGTGCTGGAGCCACGAAAATGCATCAAGGACACCCTGTAATGTGGTTGGTGATAGGAAAGACTAGAAATCATGCCAGAAAAGGGTTGAGAGGACTCTTCAGTTGTGTCAACCTTTCTAGTGTTGGGGCCACAATAAAACACATCCAGTACACTGGGTAAAATGGTTGGTGTTAGGAGGGGCATCAAGCTGAAGAAAAAGGGTAGAGACGAATGTTCAGTTGTGTCAATGACATAGCAACCTCCTTCATGTTGGTGCCTTGATAAAATGCATGGTGCACTCTGTAAAGTGCAAGAATGTATGTAAGCGGGATGCAGCCCCTGACTCATTTGAGAAACCAGTGGCGTTGATTAAATAGTTATTGTGATGACCTACCCAACTCTTGCGAGCAGAGAAAGCAGATGTTAGACCAGGCATGTCAAACTGAGGGTCCCCCAAGGGCCACATGGGTCACATAAGTGTTGTCTGAGGGCCACACATGACAACTAATTGTGCACATTACAACTAATTTTATCAAGATAAAACATACTCTCACTGTAAATATCTTTGTGTGGGCTGCAGGTGTGCTTGTAAGGGCTGCATGTTTGTCATGCCTGTGTTAGATGATGATATACATACAGGTTTCTGATTTATATATAACTACTCTTTATTGTCTATTTAATATTCTGTTTACTAATTTATTTATTCAATTATTTATTTTTGTACATACCTGGGGTTTGATAAGGGGTTAAGTATCCTATGAACGAGTCATGTATTTTTGAACATATACTAGGGCTGAGGGGTCTAAATAATTTGTGGAACCCTGACATGGAGGCTTTCCTTGTTTATCAATGAAAGTGAATTTATCTCTACTATTTGGAGATTTATAAGTGTTGTGAGAGATTACGACATAGGTTTAACATGTAGGTGGAGGCACGTGGCCTAGTGGTAAGGGTGTTGTACTTACGATCATAATGTCATGGGTTCGATTCCTGGGTTGTGTGTTGTGTTCTTGAGCAAAACACTTCATTTCATGTTGCTCCAGTATATTCTGCTGAAAATGAGTACCAGCAATAGGCGTCTTAGAAACAGCAGCTAAAAAGCTGTGCTAGAAATAACAGCTAAATTTGAGGAACCACATGGAGTTCCATAGGTATGCTACAAATAGCAGCTACATCAGCTAAACAGGGGAGGAACCTTATGGTGGTCCATAGGTGTGCTAGAAATAGCATCACAATAGGGGGAAACTCAATGTGGTCCATAGATGTACTAGAAATAGCAGCTACATCACTTAATTGTATTACGAAAATAGTATTGCGGTAACGAAAAAAATCTAAATAAGCCTACAAGGTAAAAATAAAAAATGGTCATCACGGGCCACTCTGACTGGTCTGGCGGGCCGGATTGTGGCCTGTGGGCCGCCTGTTGCACGCCCCTATAGTCTTTTCTCCTGTCCATTAAAAAATATTTATTGTTAATTCTTTCATTTAATTAATCCTTTCAACAACACACCTGTATGAAAGTGTTGAAAATTAAATTTCCATCTTAAACTAAAATCTCATTATTAGATGAAAAATAATACTAGATTTCAACAGGGGCGACCTTATGTTGGTCCATAGGTGCACCAGAAATAGCAGTTAAAAAGGGGAAACATTATGTGGGTGCATAGGTGTGCTAGAAATAGCAGCTAAATAAGGGGTACCACATGATGGACCATAAACAGACCAGAAATAGCAGCTACATCATTTAAAAATGGGGAACCTCATGGTAGCCCATATGTGTGCTAGAAACAGCGCTAAATAGGGGTAACCTCATGGTAGTCCATAGGTGTACTAGAAATAGCAGCTGAATAGGGGGAACCTCAATGTGGTCCATAGATGTACTAGAAATAGTAGCCACATCAGCTAAACAGATTCAACCTCATGGTGGTCTAATGTGTGCTAGAAATAGCAGCTAAATAGAGGGAACCACACGGATGTCCACAATAGCAACGAAATGGGGGTAACCTCATGATGGTCCATATGTGTGCTAGAAATAGCAGCTATATAGGGGAAATCTCATGGTGGTACATAGGTGTGCTAGAAATAACAGTTAAATGGGGGGAAACCTCAATGTAGTCCATATGTGTGCTAAAAATAGCAGCTAAAATGGGGGAACCTCATAGTGGTCCAAAGATGTGGTAGATATAACAGCTACATCAACTAAACAGGGGGAACCTCATAGTGGTCCATAGGTATGCTAGAAATAGCAGCTAAACAGGGATAACCTCATGGTGGTCCAAAGGTGTGTTAGCAATAGTAGCTAAATTTGTGTGTGCAACAAATAGCAGCTACGTCAGCTAAAGAGGGGGGGAACCTTATGGTGGTCCATAGGTGTGCTTGAAATAGCAGCAAAATAGGGGAAAATCTTGGAGATCCAAATGTGTGCTAGAAATAGCAGCTTAATGATAGGAACCTGGCAGTGGTCTATAGGTGTGTTAGAAATAGCAGCTAAATAAGGGGAATCTCATAATAGTCCATAGGTGTGCTAGAATTAGCAGCTACATGAGCTAAATAAGGGAAACCTTATGGTGGTCCAGAGGTGTGCTAGATATAGCAGCTAAATATGAGGAAACTCATGATCGTCCATATGAGTGCTAGAAATAGCAGCGAAATAGGGGAACCTCATGGAGGTTCATAGATGTGCTAAAAATAGCAGCTGAATAGGGGAAGCTCATTGTGGCCCAAAGATATGCTAGAAATAGTAGCTAAATAGAGGAACCTCAAGGTGGTCCATACGTGTGCTAGAAATAGCAGCTAAATAGGAGGAACCACATGGTGGTCCATAGGTGTGCTAGAAATAGCAGCTAAATAAAGGAACCTCAATGTGGTCCATATGTGTGTTAGAAATAGCAACTAAAAGGGTGGTCCAAAGTTGTGCTAGAAATAGCAGCTACATCAACTAAACTGGGCGAACCTCACAGTGGTCCCTAGATATGCTAGAAATAGCCGCTAAATAGGGATAACTTCATGGTGGTCTAAAGGTGTGTTAGAAACAGTAGCTAAATTTGAGGAATCTCATGGAGGTCCATAGGTATGCTACAAATAGCAGCTACATCAGCTAAACAGAGAAGGAACCTTATGGTGGTCCATAGGTGTGCTAGAAATAGCATCAAAATATGGGGAAACTCAATGTGGTCCATAGATGTACTAGAAATAGCAGCTACATCACCTAATTGTATTACGAAAATAGTATTGCGGTAACGAACAAATTCTAAATAAGCCTACAAGGTAAAAATTAAAAATGATCATCGCGGGCCACTCTGACTGGTCTGGCGGGCCGGATTGTGGCCTGTGGGCCGCCTGTTGCACGCCCCTGTTCTATAGTCTTTATAGTGATCCACAGATATACTAGAAATAGCAGCTAAATATCGGTACCTCATGGTGGTCCATTTGTGTGCTAGGAATAGTAGCTACTTAGAAGGAACCTCATGTTGGTCCTATTGTGTGCTAGAAATAGCAGGGAACCTCATGGCGGTCCATTGGTGTGCTAGAATTAGCAGCTACATCAGCTAAACTGGGGGTACTTGATGCTCATTAGGTGTGCTAGAAGTAGCAGCTAAATAGGGGGAACTTCATGGTGGTCCCTATCCTTATGGTGGTCCATAGGTGTGCTAGAACTAGCAGCTACCTCAGCTAAATAGGGGGTACCTCATTGTGCTCCATTGCTGTACTCCAGTCCTGGGGCTAAACAACATCAGTCCTGGGGCTAAACAATATCAGTGCTGGGGCTAAACAATATCAGTGCTGGGGCAAAACAACATCTCTTCTGGGGCTAAACGTCTGTCCTGGGTCTGAAGAACATCTGTCCTGGGGCTAAACAACATTTGTTCTGGGGCTGTGGATTGGCAGTATCAGCACAACATCATACACTATGCTTTGCAGCATATAGTTACATCCTTTTATGGCTTAATTTCAAATCCCACAAGGTTTACTTTGCCTTACTGTCATCCAGTGCTGGACTCCAAAAGAAACTGTGTTCTTGCTTTGGGCCAGGGTCCCATACTATGGTCCCGCACCTATCCTTCCTCATAGTGGCATCATCCAGTATCGGGCCTCTCAACTATGGTTACGTTGTGTGGTGGGTTAGGTGCAGACAGCTGGCATGTACCTCCTCATGGTGGTGCCATCTGATACTGGGCCACAAAGCTATGGCTATGCTGTGAGATGGGTTAGGCTCCTCGTATCAGTGCCATCCAGTACTGGGATCCAACTGGTCACTTGGCATGGTGGTTCCATCCAACACCAGGCCCCTACAAAAAGGTGTTTTCGTACTGAGAAAGTTTCATCGCATGGTGGAGTCACATGTGATTATCCGGTTTCATATTGAGAAGTGTCCATCACATGGAGAGGGCCCGGCTCCAAACTGGTGTGCTGCTGAGAGGGGTTCAGTGCGATTAACTGGCCTGTCCCTTCTCATAGTGGTGTCACCAGTGCTAGGTTCCAAAACCATTGGTCTGCTGTGAGATGGGTTCAATGCAGCCAACTGGCCTCTCCCTCTTTATAGTGGAGTCATGTAGCATCCAATACCTGAACTAAGGGTCTGCTGTGTGAAGAGTTTGGCGCGACCAACTGGCCTGTCCCTCCTCATAGCAATGCTATCCAGTCCCAGGCTGCCAGGGTCCAGTTTCGTATTGAGAAGTGTCCTTCACGTGGAGAGTGTCTGGCTTTGAAACTGGGGTGTTGCTGTGAGAAGTGTTTGGTGCGGCCAACTGCCCTGTCCCTCCTCATAGGGGTATCGTTGGTCTCTTTGCATAATGGTGCCATCTAACGCCAGGCTCCCAAACTGTGTTCTGCACCTGTCCATCCTCATAGCAGTGTCATACAGTATTGGGCACCCAAACTGTGGTAATGTTGTGTGATGGGTTTTGCATGGCCAACTGGCCACCCTTCCTCATAGCAGTGCCACCCAGTACCAGGCCCCAAAACTGAGGCCACACTGAGATGCGTTAGACTCCTCGTATTGGTGCCATCCAGTACCGGGCTTGAAAGCTATGGTTCCACTGTGTGATGGGTTGGGCTCCGAATACATGGTTCCATTGTGAGACAGGTTTGGCACAGCCAACTGGCCTGTCCCTCCTCATAACAGCCATCCATTTCCACACTGTAACACGGTTGGTGTTAGGAAGGGCATCTGCTATAAAATGGTGCATCCAATATGACAGGCTTAGAGTGACGCTAGAAATAGCACTAAAAACCTGTCTAAATCTGAGTTTGATTATATATATATATATATATATATATATATATATATATATATTTAAATGTATAGGAAAGAAAAACCACTAGGTGTGAAGTATAGATTAGAAGTGAAGAATTTAATCAAATTTCATTCATTAACACATGTTTCAATACAGTATCAGTCTATGAGTGTTGGTTGCATATTAATATTATTATTATGCCCATTCACTAGCAATACGTTAAATACTACATTTCATCAGAAATATTACATTTTAATAGTTACCTTTTAATCCGAGTGGAAAGCTGTAAGAATATTTTTACTGCAAGTTGCAGTGACTTCACCTCAAACTTTGAAATCTTTCTAATGAAATACAGTATTTAACATATTGCTAGTGAATGGGCATAATAATAATATCAATATGCAACCAGCACTCATAGACTTATATTGTATTGAAACATGTCATAAAGAATGAACTTTGATTAAATTCTTCACTTCTAATCTACACTTCACGCCTAGTGGTTTGTTTTTCCTATACATTTAAATATATTATTACTCTGTGATCTTCCACCTGGATTCTGTACTTTGATCTCTCTTTTTGGACTATTACCATACCTCATGTAAAGACCATGTTGAGAAAAAACTTTAGTAAGCAATCTTATTTTTGTTTGCACACTGATCTACAAAAACAAATTTTACCGTACATATCTTCATATATATATATATATATATATATATATATATATGAAGATATGCATATGAAGATATACATACACACATACTATGTGTATCCTGGTTTATATATATAGATACACCATGTTTCTGCATGCTGTATGAGGTAACTAGAATTGGCCTCAGTAAAAACGTTTAGTCATAAAACACTGTCTCAAAATGGTTCGTCTAACCCATGACAGCTTGAGTAGATGTATTATTAATGATGATGATAATATATATATATATGGTACTTCTATTTCTTTCTCATACGATCTGCTGGAAATATCAACAAAATCCTTCTCAAATTACACCCTACCATCTTGTAAAAGCAGGGACCTATTGGATAATGTAGTACTAGGTGTGCAATAATCAAGCCAAGTATGTGATAGTCATTGCTGAAACATTTTTTGTCATATGTCTGCTTAGTCAGGGCTGACTGGGGGGTTTAAACAACAACGTACATGATCACTTCAATGAGGACTGATTTTTCTCCTTATTACCACATCCCACTATGTTATGAAATCACAACTATTCTCTTTTAGTTAGGTTTCTTGAAAAATATTGCTTTGGTAAATCTTCCTGATAGGGAATATTTTTTGCTGGAAGGCTTTAAGGAAGTCAAAATGTTTAAATGTTGCTTTCTTCATTTCTTTACTATATTTCAAATACCTATAATTTTCAAATAATTTTGAAAATAATCTAGAATTTAGAGAGATTTAATAATGGTTTCTTATATAGGCACAAGGCCAACACTTTTGGGGAAGGGGAAAGTCGATTAAATCAACCCAGTGCGTGACTGGTACTTTATTTTATGCACCCTGTAAGGATGAAAGGCAAAGTTAACCTCGGTGGGATTTGAACTCAGATCCTAAAGGACCGTAACTCTATGCTGCAAAGCATGGCGTCCAACCCTCTACCGATACTGCCAATCCACTACCCTAGAGGGATTTAATAATACTACTAATTTTCTCATTATGAAGCTGTTGTTTAGAACAAAACTTAACAAATGTTCTTACATAAAATTATAATGGAAGGTTATTAAATAAATATAAACACTTTAAAATAAATTGTTTTATATCATAAAATCAGAGGTAGTTTTGGGGCAGTTTGGTATCAAAAATGTGAAGGCGTGTGGCTGAGTGGTTAGAGAATTGGATTCACAATCGTAAGGTTGTGAGTTCGATTCCTGGACCAGGCGATGCGTTATGTCCTTGAGCAAGACACTTTATTTCACGTTGCTCCTTCTACCTGGAGTTGCGACCGATAGATAGTATTAGCAATTGGAAAGACCAACGGAAACATTGTTCCCTCGGTCCGATTTGACGAAAGTCGATCGTCCTTTGGTATCAAAGAGGTAAGCTGATTGTTGAAACCTTACACTGAAGAGATATTTATGCATATTGTATCCCAAGAATAGTAAAATAATATATGAAGTTGTTACATAAAAGCATAGAAGCAATGTGAAGTTATCAACAAGAATTGAAACTTTTCAATATTAAACAGAAAGCAATTATAATAATAAAAAATATTTTATTCAATTGGGTGGGCAGGGGGAAGCAAGCAGATAATTTGTGCAAATATAATTGCAATAAAAAAGGGGATATGAAATTTATTTTATTTGAAAAACCAGTATAAATTTTGAGTAAATTAATACTCCATTAGTAATTAGTAATGGTTTAAGAACAAATCAGTTATTGAAATGTATTTGAGAGCTGGAAGGTTAGGTTTTGGATTAAATAAACTCAGATTATTTGAGAATTAAAAAAGGTACCAATGAAACCAGTTACAAAAGCATAGTTTTATTTTTACACATTTTGCCTTTTCTCATAAATTTTTAACTTTCATTTGTTTTTCAGTTGAATAAAGCAAATGACTGTGGCAGGAAAATATTGAAGTTGTATGAAATAACAATGGAAAAAAAAGTGAATGTTGCAAAATATTTTCTTTGAAATATTTCAGAAAGACAGATTACAGACTATGAAATCAATAAGCTTCATAGACAATGATATAATTCATGGAACTGGCCAATTTCATAGTGAATATATTTACACATTAGGTTTTATAGTTAATTATTGCTTGGTATAAAATAAAACAAAATTACCAGAACATGTTAAAAAAATTAATGTTTGAAACAAAATGAATACTTCCATCATCTTTAATAGCACTCTTACTATTAGCAAAATAGTTTTAAATATGTTAGTGGTGTCAGATTGAAAGAAGTAGCAGCAAAGCTTGTTTGAAAAACAACAGTTATTCATTCAAGAACCTTTTGAGGCATTAGAATGGAAGACAAAATATATATATTTTTAATAACATTCAGAACAATATGGCTTATAACTAACAGCAATGCAGTCATTAACACTAATTACAGGCTCCCACACTGGAGTATATAACAAAAGCTTTAGTTCACTTTATATTTGTAGAAGTTTCCCTAAATAAATGACAATATATACTCTTCTCTTTTTGTTTGCTTTTGCTTCACTTTCACAAGATACTGTTTGAATCTGTTGAATTTCCAATTCAAACAAATTTGATAAAGTTTTTTTTTCCTGACAACCTATCAAAATAATCACCAGAGTACTAAAAGTATAGAATAAAAAAAATAACAACAAAAAAAATTAGACTACTAGTAAATATGATCCATCATATTTGAAACCTTGAAAGAAGTTTGAAAACCGAAGAAGCCAATCAACAGATCAGACCAAGTAAACAATATTTTCAATGGTCTTTTCATTGCTGATACTATCTACCAGTCACAACTCCTGGCAGAAAGAATTGGCTTTTAAAATCAGAATGCATAGGACTGAATCAGATACCAACTTGTTAACAATTCTGCTAAACTGCTATCCTTGTATTGGTACTTTTTTTTTATCAACTCTGAAAGAACGAAAACAAAGTGGACATCACCAGGATTTGAACCCAGAACACAGTTAGCTGGAACAAATACCAAGGAATTTAATTCAACACCCTAACGACTGCCAATTTGATGCACAGGAGTTCACCTTGGCTTTTAACAAATATTTTGTCACCCTATATATAATCAAGCAGAACAAGAGAGAGAAATTCATTGTTAGGAAGTTAGTCTGAAACTATTGAACTTGCTTAAGATCTTTTCTGCTTTTATCTGATTGATTTTTTTTAAACAATTACATATGTATCTTTATTGATAAACACTGTTTATATATTAGTATATAAACATAATCTATATAAAAAGGTGGAAAGTGTGGGAGAAGATACACATACTCAATCACACACATTAACAAAGGGTGTTCAAGTTTCCCTCTGATAATTTTTTAGGCAAGCCAACACACTTGTAGCATTTCCACAAGTGTTAGTGAAGCTAAGGTGCTGGAATAATCAAGCACACTCTCAGGCATCACCTGATATATTTTATCTATTGAACTAATACCTATCTCTTCTAAAGGGTTGATATTTGAAGTGACAGCAGTAGACAGAGGATTGGTAAGGATTATTTTCTCAATGATTCAAACACAGGATGTAATTAAACATAAGTTTTTAAAAATAAATATGCCATTTGTATATTTAACAATAGCATATTTTGAACAAAAAATGCATATTTAATAGATTTTGAGCTCTAATGTTTTAAGTTCTACCAAACCAAGTAATAAACTCAAGCTAGAAGTGAGAATTAGTCTATAAAAAGAAACAACAGCTAAGAGGGTATTGAATATTCCTATTTATTTAGAACAATTATCCAAAATAAACACTAGTAATAAAATATTAAATGAGCCTCAGTCAGTTTTGAAGATGAGTGTTGATAAATGGAACTACCTACACATTAGATTAAAATGTAAGTGGCTTAGTATTCCACAGACACATGTAATTTAATGGAGATTCAGCACGACAAAGCTGACTCTTAAAATAACAGGTATATTCCATCTGATGGGCTTGAAAACAGTTTCTATAATAATAATAGTGAAATATTGTGTACAGTGCTCAGGTGCACTACAACTCATCAAAAAGTGTATGTATAGTACATAGGTTTTCTCCAAAGCTGTACTGATTCTGCCAATGATGCCACACTAGTGGTGATGATTTGAATATCCAATACTATCTACTTGGTTCTTTGGTAAAAGACTCTTGTCAAGATGCTGTAAAATGGGACTGGAAATTCATGATTGTGACTCAAACCTCTTAACCATTTAGACATGCTGTATCCATCACAGTGTAACCCAAACCAGAACATCATGGTTGGGAAGTACATTTTGAAACTATACAGCCATGCTACATCCATGAAATACCAGTAATACAATGAAATTAATTCAATTGACTATATTCTACCCCCTACAAAAATTGATCCAATGCTAAGTCAAAAGACAATTAATAAATAATGATTTGAAATTTTGTGGAAATACTGAAACAATTTATAATCAACTATAGTACATGTTTTATAGACTCTGGTGGGGGCTTAAGACATATCACTAAATACTGCAGTGTATTTAATTCGCCACTTTACTGTTTCTGCTATTTATCACACTAACAATAATTTCTAATTTAGGCACAAGAAGAGTCAATTCTGGATATGGTAAAGTCAATTAAACTGACCCCAATTCTTGATTGGTACTTTATTTTATCAACTTCAGGGAAGATGAAAGGCAAAGTTGAGCTTGGTGGGATTTGAGCTAAGAACATAAAGAACTGTCACTAAATGTTGCAAAGCATTTTCTCCAAAGCTGTACTGATTCTGCCAATGATGCCACACTAGTGGTGATGATTTGAATATCCAATACTAATTAATTTATTGATCATGGAAGGATGAAAAGCAAAATCAGTTTTGGTGGGATTCAAATTAACTAAACAACACAAAGTATTTATTTCATGCTATACTGACTTTGTTATTTATAACCCTAATAATTATAATCAGAGGGTGACATCACTGAGTTTAAAAAATGTACCAAAAGCTGATGTGGACCTATGACAAGGTTAGAAAGGGCTGCCTTAAATAAGTCCTATACTCATCCAAGTGCCTGACAAGCAGGCAGTGAGTTAGCATTGGTAGATATACCACTCATGCCACCAGCCTACTACCCCAACCCGTAAGTCCTTCTTTAGGAGGCTATAGGGAAAGGTTGTGAACCATATGTGTGTGACACAAGAGGTGAACTGTGAACCACCTTAAACAATACAGGCCAGTGATCCTCTACACAAAAATAGATAAAGCCCACTGGTGATGGCTATGTGTGAAAGGGACAGGTCAGGAAAACTGGGAGTCCCTAGTGTTAGAAGTTGCAGAGTGGCAATGACAATAAGATGGTTGCTAGAACCAGTGAATCGATGACAATGATTTTTGGTCCTGCTATCATGTCTGGGTAGACCTATTCATGTGTACCACGTCCCACTCCAAGTGAAGGGGATAGCCCTAGAAAAGTCAAGGGGGAAGGTGAAAATGGGCACAGCATACTTTAAGTTGGCAAGGAGAGACGCTCTTGAGACAAAGAAACAGGACAGACTGAACAAAGCTCTGCAACCCCATCCTCTGCCATATATCTAATGCCCAAATTTTCCCTGGCTTTTTCATTCACAAATTTGACTGAAAAGTAGCCTACCGGTGCATAACCAAGGGAAACTGACCCTCTATACTCTGACAAGAGTGAAGAGTCAATATAGTATTTAATTATAATTATTTCTTTATTAGCCACAAGGTCTCAAAGACGTAGGAACATTTAAAATGGGATAAATAACAGTGAACAGTGAGGCATTACTGTGTGTAAAAACAAAATGAGGAAATGGAAATGTCAAAAAATAACCAAGAAAAGTCCTCAATAGGCGAGGGGCCAATCAAGGAATCCTACAGATCCCTGATTCCCTGTTTGTAGCAGCTGATGCTCATTTGTTGCTCAGTATATACTTTCTGCTTATTTTCATTCCTGTGATGATAGCCTCCTCCCATCATCATCATTCGAAAAGCAGTTGGAGGAGGAAGGGAGGAATATGGGTGATGGATATTTGTTATTTGTGTGGGTGTTGTTCTGAAGGGAATAGCCACTCCTGTTGAACCCCTTCAATGTCTACATTGTGGCCTGGGTGGTGCAGATGCTAATTTTGTTGCTGCTGCTCTTGTTGCTGTAGCTGATGTTGTGATGTTGATTTCCACCACTCTTGCCTCAGGACAGAAAGCTATTTGGCTCTCCTTCCCTTTACCCCATATCTTATTCAAGCCCATCTTACAAATAGCTGAGGTCAAGGATCTTTGCAATGTTCCTTGGTGTAAGCAGCATCTGTACCTATATTCTTAGGTCAGACCAGTTTCTGTAGGCCATAGATCCTTGTTCTCCAAAATCATAGTAAAATATTTTCCATTGATTTTTGGTAGGACATTTGTCAAAGTTGTCTTAGTTACTCACTGCCCCATATAAAATAGTAGTAATAAATATTTATCGAAGAAGCATGTATATCTGGCTAACTTCCAAACCTTCTCTTCAATGACGTATATGGCTACCACCACACAATATTATCTTGCCTTTCCTACATGACATATAGAATCTCACACTTCCTACATACATATTTCTGCTTGTGCTGGGATATGGTTATCAACCCTTCCCTTCTTTTTATTAATATAACTATATCTCAGCGACATTCTTTTTTATATTTACTTTTTCTGCTTCTGAAGCCAGTTTGACTCTATTAAACAGTCTTTATGTTTGAGGCTGAAGTTCTGTTTGTCTGCTAATGAAGGTTCAATCCATGTTTGGCCATGGAAGACATTGATTTGTGTGTATTTTTTTCAAATAAACTTTGCAAGGATTATTTTGGGGATGTTGCCCTAGTGGGGCTTGAAAGAAAAGAACTGATCAATTTCTCATAATTGTGGTTGATTCCACAACAAAATAAAAACAACATAATTCACAATAATAAATCCCTAAAAGGGTAAACAAAATAATAATTCTTAAATTTACAGGGTGAAGTGAAATGCATCTGAAGATGTCAGCAGTCATAATAATGATAATAACAACAGTAATGATATTTAATTTATGCACAAGGCCTGCAATTTTGGTGAAGGGGGAAGTTGATTATATAGATCCCAGTTATATGAATGGTACTTTAGATTATCAATCCCAGAAGGATGAAAGGCAAAGTTGACCTCAATGGGATTTAAACACAGAATATAAACAATTATAACTAAATGTTGCAAAACATTTTGCCTGATGCTGAACCCTTTAGCATTTAAACTGGCCATATCTGGCCAGAATTCTCTCACTTCTTTCTGTTCAAACCAGACATAACTGGCCACTCATACTGATGTTAAGGTATTGTTCTCAAAATAAATACCAAAATCTCATAGATTCGATATTATGTGAGATAATTATGTGAGGTAAAGTCTTTACTGCGAAAATATAATAGTAAATATAATAGTAAATATAAAGTCCCGTCTAACCCATGCTAGCATGGAAGAACGGACGTAAAATGGTGATGATGATGATGATGATGAAAGTAATGTAAATGTTAAAGGGTTAAATGATTCTGCCAATCCTCCACCCTCAATGATAATAAAAATACAAATAATAATTTCTTATCATTTATAATAATGAACACAAACTAACAGTAAGCTATTTAAATATGGAGGAAATTAAAACTATTTTCAAAATGTGGCTCCAGGTTTTATTTCACTGCATGATATCTGGACGTTAAACGATGAAGATGAGGATGTTGATGATGATGAGTGTATGTATATATATATGTATGTTTCTGTACACAATGTAAACTAGTGTTGAATTGCATCTTTTTATGTAAAAAAAACAGTGTGTGTAGTCAGATACTCACTGGCTGAACCCTTCCAAACTTATAAGTGCCACGTAGTTTGCACTGGAGTGGACATGTGATACATATGAATGATGATCATTGGATAAGAAATCCTAGTGGAAGAAAGCTGCAGTAGAGGAAGACCAAGGGAGATCTGGGAGATCTGGGCTGATGTGGTGAGAGCTGATTTTAAAATGCTGAAGCTCACAGAGGAGATGATAAAGAAATGCAATGAGTGGAGGAAAGCTGTACTGAAAAGGACTCATCCAAACATGCAAGCATGGAAAAACGGATGTAAAATAATTATGATGATGATGACAACTGTATTAAAGGGTAGCTTTAAACTAACTAATATAATTTGTTTAAAGGAAATGAAAAGAGCTGATCATCAAGTTGGACCAAGGAAATTATGTAGACAAAGGTGCAGGTGTGGTTGTGTGATTAAGTATTTCATTTCACAACCACGTGGTTTTGGGTTCAGTACCACTATGGCACCTTGGACAAGTGTTTGCTACTGTAGTCTTTGGTAGAACAATGCCTTGTGAAGTAAATTTGGCAGACAGAAACCATGTGGAAGCCCATCATATATGTGTGAGTGTGTCTGTGTGTGTTTGTCTATGTCCTGTAGTTTAGCATTTTGACAAAAAAGATATATTTTTAGTCTCATATGTAAATCCTGTATTCACTTCTTGCTCCTGTTTCAGTCATTTCACTGACCTATCCTCTCAATGTGTTAGGCAAAAGGAGATAAGAAAAATCAAGTATATTTTAACCTTCTGGGGGATGAATTTTTTATGAATTGCTTCCCTTGAAACTGTATTAAGGGAGATTACTCTATCGGCACATTAAGTCACCTGCAATGCCAAGAGGGCTAAAATTAATATAGGTGCAAGTTAACAAGTTTGTTTTGCAACCAAATGGTTTTAGGTTTAGTCCCATGGCATGGTACCTTGAGCAATTATCTTCTACTATAGCTCTGGGTTAACTCAGAGGTTCTCAAACCTTTTGGGCCACCGCCCCCTCGTGGCCACATAGTACCCTCAGCATCCCCAACCCTATTTCCAGAGAGACCTGCCTACACACAAATTGTAAATAATATATAATAAATAAAATCGTTAATTTATATATAATAAATAATATAATATATACTATGTATAAATAAATATTATATATATTTTATTTTACTATATTTATATATCATATGCATCATTTGATATTTAGTATACTATTATATCATCTCTACTGCCTCCATCACCTGCTGGACTTTCTCAACACCCACTTTGAGAACCTCTAGGTTAACTAATGCCTCAAAAGTGAAATTAGGTAAACAGAAACTGCAGAAGGCTTATCATATGTGTTTGTGTGTGTTTATATTTTCTGTTCTCCTATGTTTTTGTATCCCATAGATTAGCAGTTCAACAAATAGAGATTGATAAAATAAGTACCAGACTTTTAAAAAAAATACTATGGTTGATATAATCACCTAAAAACCTTGAAGGCAGCGGTAGTAAAAGATTAAAAGAATAATTTACATCAAATTCTCTCTCTGGTTTTCTGGTTTCAAAAGCATTCTTGAATATTTGTTTACACACTTATCAAGCTCCCTTATTTCCCAATTTCAGTTTTCTTTAAATTTCTGCTGCATACCATATGAGAAAGACAAAATATGAACACAAAAGGAATTATAGTATTACAAGCCTAGTATATGTCAGGGGCAGTGGAAGCATTTCTGAAAGTTGGGGGAAGGGGGAATTTGGTCAATTTACTTGTAGTGATTAGTTTAGCTGTTATTATCAAATATCAACCAAGATATAAAAAAAACTTTGATATGTTATAAACATAACATGTACATAAATTGTAGTGCATATACAAATATATGTGTGTGTTGGTAGTTTGGGGAGAAAAATGTAATTATTGGGACAATAGGGGGGGGGGTGCACGTCCCCTTAGTTCCGCTGCCCCTGTATGTGTGCCTGTGCATATATATATATAAAGTCGTTCTATAACAGTTTATACACCATTTCCGAGAACAATTTGTTTTACCTCAAACGGATCATCAGTTTGGTTTAAATGAGATATCATGGAAAAGGAAGGCGATGGCACAAATAAACATGCACAGAAGATATGTTGTGGAACTACTTCTACCAAGAATATCTTCTGTGCATGTTTATTTGTGCCATTGCCTTTCTTTTCCATGTTATCTCATTTAAACTGAGCTGATGATCTGTTTGAGTTGAAACAAATTGTTCTCGAATATAGTGTGTTAACTGTTGTGGAACTACTTCTACCAAACTCGTCCCATGAACTGAGTGCTCTACTACTGTAGATATCATCCACCATCATTCTACCACTATGTATATATATATATATATATATATATATATATATATAATCAAATATACAGATGGAAAAATGAGCTTTTAAATCATTTTAAATTCCTTACACATGTTTCAAGATAGTTGTACATCAAATTATTCAAATAACGTTGGGTGTAAATTCGTATAATCAATAACTATGCACAATAATATATAGGCATATTTTTGCACTTTTCCATTTTCAGAGGAATAACAAAAAAAAAACAACAACATTAAATTGAAGCAGAATGTGTCCAAAATTTAATTCGAAACTTACACGGGATGGGAGACCTTCCAAGTCGATCCATTGGCATGTCGTACCTAGCTAAAAGTAAACTCCTCTACTTAGCTTTTGTAGACCTGAAGAAAGCGTTTGACAGAGTCCCCTGCTCCATTATCTGGTGGGCTCTTAGAAAACTAGGTGTAGATGAATGGCTTGTGAGAGCTATACAAGCTATGTATAATGAAACAGTCAGTAAGGTTTGAATTAACAATGAATATTGTGAAGAATTTAGTGTAAAAGTTGGCGTTCATCAAGGCTCTGTTCTTAACCGCCTCTTATTTATTATTGCCTTTCAGACTATAACAGAGGAGTTCAAGACCGGCTGCCCATGGGAAGTCCTATACACAGATGATCTAACGCTCATAGCTGAATCAATGGCTGAACTAGAGAAGAAATTCGAAACATGGAAGCATAGCCTAGAATCAAAAAGCCTTAAAGTTAACTTGTCTAAGACCAAAGTTCTAGTTTGTAGAAATGAAAATAGGGTACAGGTGCCCTCAGGGAAATGGCCATGCTCAGTGTGTAGGAAAGGAGTAGGCAGAAATTCCATTTTATGTCCCAAATGCAAAGTATGGGTACATAAAAGATGTAGTGGGATCACAGGTAAACTATCTAAGAACGTAGACTTTATATGTGGCCAATGCTCAGGTGCAATAAGTAGCAAGTGTCCAAAGGATACTAGCTCCTTCTATTGCCCAGATGGTTCTATAGAAATAGTAGACACTTTTCGTTACCTGGGTGACGAATCAGCAGTGGTGGAGGGTGTTCTGAAAGTACAGTAGCCAGAGTCAGAACAGGATGGAAAAAGTTCAGAGAGCTTATACCGCTGTTGGCCACAAAAGGTTTCTCTCTAAAAATGAAAGGCAGATTGTATGATGCCTGTATACGAACAGCAATGCTACATGGCAGTGAAACATGGGCATTACGTGCAGAGGACTTGCGTAGACTGGAAAGGAATGAAGCATGCATGCTCCGTTGGATGTGAAATAGTAATATACGTGAACGGCAAAGCATAAATAAACTAAGTGAGAAATTAGAAATAAGAGGGATCAGATGCTGTTTACTTGAGAGAAGACTACGTTGGTATGGTCACGTGATGCGCATGAAAGACGACAGCTGCATAAAAAAGTGCAGGCGATCAAAATTGATGGTAGTTACGGAATAGGTAGACCCAGAAAAACCTGGGATGATCTGATAAATTCCAACCTCACACACTTACATCTCTCTAAGACAATGTCTCTGGACCGAGATCTTTGGCGTTTCGCAGTAATACAGAAGACCCGCCTTGCCTATGTACAAAGCGAAACCTACAGTCAGTAGGCACCTCTCAACCAAATATACACCCCAATCCACTACCCCTACCCTATCCTCCCACTCCCACAAAAGCACGAGAAAATGAGATCAAGATCGTGTAGGTGTCACGACAAAAAACACACACAGTCCACGCTGTAATGTGGCCGTGTAGGTAACACGGTAAAAAGTTCCCAGTTCCACACTGTAAATGTGGTTGGTGTTAGGAAGGGCATCCAGCCGTAGAAAACCTGCCAGATAGTCCTATATGAGTGAGACACCGTCACTCGTCTAGCCTTGCCCCAAGTGGGACAACTCCCTTCTAACCCATGCTAGCGTGGAAAATGGACATTAAACGAAGATGATGATGATATATATATATATATATAATATATATATATATATTATATATATATATAATGTATATATATATAATGTATATATATATATATATATATATATATATATAATGTGTATATATATATATAAATATATATATATATATATAATGTGTATATATATATATATATATAATGTATATATATATAATGTATATATATATATATAATTCAAGCATGTTTTACAACGTGAGTACCAGAAACAGGAGGTATTCAAGATTGCGAGGCAGTGTGTCAGAGATAGTTGCGATGTCATTGGAGAGAAGTGTATCCGGAATGATAAAGGTGAGCTTGCCCTCACAAGTGCTGAGAAGAAAGATGCATGGAAGAGTCATTATGATAGATTACTAAATGAGGAGAATGCATGGGGAGAAGAGACCCTACCCCAAGTAGACACTATAGAGGGACCAGCAGTACAAGTCAGCAGCAGCGTAGTAAGTAAGGCAATCAAAGATATGAAGATGGGGAAGGCAACCGGTCCATCGGGTATAGCTGCCGAGATGCTGAAGGCATCTGGGTCTGTAGGTCACACTATAACCACACGTATCGTTAACCAGGTAATACTAGAAGGGGCCATACCAAAAGATTGGTGCAGTAGCATCATTGCCAACTGCTACAAAGGTAAAGGCGATGCACTAGATAGAGGAAACTATAGAGGTATAAAGTTAATGGACCAGGTCATGAAAGTAACAGAAAGAGTTATAGCACAGCTGATTAGGGACCGGGTGAATATAGACGAGATGCAATTTGGGTTTGTACCAGGAAGAGGCACCACTGATGCCCTCTTCCTTGTGAGGCAATTACAGGAAAAGTACCTAGCTAAAAGTAAGCCACTCTACTTGGCATTTGTCGACCTTGAGAAAGCCTTTGACAGAGTTCCACGTGCTGTAATCTGGTGGGCTCTTAGAAAACTAGGAGTAGATGAATGGCTTGTGAAAGCAGTACAAGCCATGTATAGGGGAGCAGTCAGCAAAGTTAGGATTAGCAATGAGTATAGCGAGGAATTTAGCGTACAGGTTGGGGTCCACCAGGGCTCTGTTCTTAGCCCTCTCCTGTTCATCATAGTCCTGCAGGCAATAACGGAGGAGTTTAAGACCGGATGCCCATGGGAACTCCTGTATGCTGATGACCTCGCACTCATAGCTGAATCTATGGTAGAACTAAAGAATAAATTCCAAACCTGGAAGCAGGGACTAGAGAGAAAGGGTCTCAAAGTCAACATGACAAAGACTAAGGTCCTTGTAAGTAGACGAGAAAACAGAACCCAGATCCCCTCAGGGAAATGGCCTTGCTCAGTATGTAGGAAAGGTGTAGGTAGGAACTCCATTCTCTGCCCCAAATGCAAACAATGGGTACACAAGAGATGTAGCGGGATCTCAGGAAGCTTAATTAAGAATGTAGGATTCACATGCAGCAGCTGTGCTGAAACAGCAAGCAGCAAACAGCCACAGGAAACAAGTACCACCAATCTCTGGGAGGGCCCTGTAGAAACAGTAGACAGCTTCTGCTACCTAGGTGACTGAATTAGCAACGGAGGTGGGTGTTCAGAAAGTACAATAACTAGGGTAAGAACGGGATGGAAGAAGTTTAGGGAACTACTACCACTGCTAGCTGCAAAAGGCTTCTCCCTCAGTATGATGCGTGTATCCGAACAGCGATGTTGCATGGTAGTGAGACCTGGGCGCTGAAGGTGGAAGACTTACATAGATTAGAGAGAAACGAAGCCTGCATGCTCCGATGGATGTGTAACAGTAATATACGTGAACGACAAAGCATAAATGAATTGAGAGAGAGACTGAGCATAAGAGGAATCAAATGCTGTGTGCAGGAGAGGCGGTTGCGCTGGTATGGACATGTGATGCGTATGAAGGATGACAGCTGCATAAAAAGGTGCAGAGCACTAGAAGTTGATGGAAACCGTGGAGTGGGGAGACCCAAGATGACCTGGGATGAGGTGATAAAAGCCGACCTTACCCAATTACACCTCTCAAAGACAATGACACACGACCGTGACTTCTGGCGTCACACAGTAATACAGAGTACCCGACCTCCCATGGGTACATGCTGAAGCATATAAACAATATACCCCCACACCCCCCACCGCAAGGTGGTCATGGAGGTGCCACGGCAAAAAAGCACCCAGCCCACACTGTAAAGTGGACGTGTAGGCGCCACGAAAAAGCACCCAGCACTCACTGTAAATGAGGTTGGTGTTAGGAAGGGCATCCAGCTGTAGAAATCAAGCCAGATCAGTTCCTGTATGAGCAAGGCATGGTCAGCTGACCAGACACTGCACACAACAGGACAACCCGTCTAACCCATGCTAGCGTGGAAGAACGGACGTAAAACGGTGATGATGATGATGATGATATATATATATAATGTGTATATATATATATATAAATATATATAATGTATATATATATAAATATATATAATGTATATATATATAAATATATATATATAATGTGTATATATATATATATATATATATATAATGTGTATATATATATATATATATATAATGTGTATATATATATATATATATATATAATGTGTATATATATATATATATATATATATAATGTGTATATATATATATATATATATATATATATATAATGTGTATATATATATATATATATATATAATGTGTATATATATATATATATATATATAATGTGTATATATATATATATATATATATATAATGTGTATATATATATATATATATATATAATGTGTATATATATATATATATATATATATATATATATATATATATATATATATATATATATATATATATATATATATATATTATATATATATATATATATAATATATATATATATATAATATTATATATATATATATATAATATTATATATATATATATATAATATTATATATATATATATATATATGTATATGTATATATATATAAATAAGCCACATGGCTTAGTGGTTAGGGCATTGGCCTTGCAATCGAAAGGTTGTGAGTTCAATTCTCAGACCGGGTGATGTGTTGTTTCCTTGAGCAAGACACTTTATTTCACATTGCTCCAGTTTACTCAGCTGTAGAAATGAGATGATAGGGACTGGGGTCCATATCATTCCACTCCACGTGGTCGTGTAGGTGCCGCGGCAAAAAAGCACCCAGCACTCACTGTAAATGAGGTTGGCATTAGGAAGGGCATCCAGCTGTAGAAATCAAGCCAGAATCAGTTCCCGTCCCACCCTTGCAAGCAGGGAAAAGTGGATGTAAAATGATGATGATGAATGATGATGATGATGATGATGATAATGTATATATATATATATATATATATATATTATATATATATAATATATATATTATATATATATATAATGTATATATATAATGTATATATATATATAATATATATATTATATATATAATGTATATATATATATATATATATAATGTATATATATTATAGATATATATATATATATATAATGTATATCATCATCATCATCATCATCAACGTTTAACGTCCGTGTTCCACGCTTGCATGGGTTTGGACGGGGGTAGTCCCACTTGAGGCAAGAGTGATTGTCTTGCTCGCATAGGACTGTCTGGCAGGTTTTCTACAGTTGGATGCCCTTCCTAACACCAACCACATTTACAGTGTGGGTCTGGGAGGTTTTTACCGTGTTGCCTACACGGCCACATTACAGCGTGGACTGTGTGTTTTTTGTCGTGACACCTACACGATCTCATTTGTTTCGGCCCGGATGGCGCGGCACCAACATAACTTTACATAGGACGGGGTGGTGTGGATGGGGTGGGGGTGGTGGTGGTGGGACGGGGTGTATTTTGTTAGAGATGCCTACTGGCAAGGCGGGTCTTCTCTGTTACTGAGTACCGCCAAAGGTCTCGGTCCAGTGACATTGTCTTGGAGAGGTGTAAGTGTGTGAGGTCGGAGTTTATCAGCTCGTCCCAGGTTTTTCTAGGTCTGCCTATTCCGTGGCTACCGTCTATCTTTATTGCCCTGCACTTTGTTATACAGCTATCGACTTTCATGCGCATCACGTGTCCATACCAACGTAGCCTTCTCTCGAGTAAACAACATCTGATCCCTCTTATCTCTAATTTTTTCCTTAGTTCGTTTATGCTTTGCCGTTCACGTATATTACTGTTACACATCCAGCGGAGCATGCAAGCTTCGTTCCTCTCTAGTCTGCGTATATCCTCTGCACACAATGCCCAGGTCTCACTGCCATGCAACATTGCTGTTCGTATGCAGGCATCGTACAACCTGCCTTTCATTTTTAGGGAGAACCCTTTAGCAGCTAATAGTGGTATAAGCTCTCTGAACTTTTTCCAACCAGTTCTGACTCTAGCTACAGTACTTTCAGAGCACCCTCCCCCACTGCTGATTTTATCGCCCAGGTAACGGAAGCTGTCCACTATTTCTATAGAACCCTCTGCGCAATTGAAAGAGCTAGTATTGTGTGGGCACTTGCTGCTACTTATTGCACCAGAACACCGGCCACATGTAAAATCTATGTTCTTAGTTAGCTTACCTGTGATCCCACTACATCTTTTATGCACCCATACTTTGCATTTAGGACACAAAATGGAGTTTCTACCTACGCCTTTCCTACACACCGAGCACGACCATTTCCCAGAAGGGACCGCCGCCTTGTTTTCTTTCCTACAAACTAGAACTTTGGTCTTAGCCAGGTTAATTTTAAGTCCTTTTGACTCTAGGCCGTGCTTCCATGTTTGGAATTTCTTCTCTAGCTCGGCCATTGATTCCGCTATGAGTGTCAGGTCGTCTGCGTATAGGAGTTCCCATGGGCAGCCTGTCTTGAACTCCTCTGTTATAGCCTGAAGGGCAATAATAAATAGTAGGGGGCTGAGAACAGAGCCCTGATGGACGCCAACTTTTACGCTAAACTCTTCACTATATTCGTTGTTAATTCTAACCTTGCTGACTGTTTCTTTATACATGGCTTGTATAGCCCTCACAAGCCATTCGTCAACGCCTAGTTTTCTAAGAGCCCACCAGATAATGGAGCGGGGGACTCTGTCGAAGGCTTTCTCCAAGTCGACAAAAGCTAAGTAGAGGGGTTTACCTTTAGCTAGGTACTTCTCCTGTAGTTGTCGTACTATGAAAAGAGCGTCTGTGGTACTTTTGCCTGACACAAACCCGAACTGCATTTCATCTAGGTCAATTCTCTCTCTGATTAGTTGCGCTATTACTTTTTCTGTGACCTTCATGACCTGGTCGATTAATTTAATGCCTCTATAGTTACTCCTATCTAGGGCGTCTCCTTTACCCTTATAACAGTTAACGATGATGCTGCTATGCCAGTCCTTCGGAACAGCCCCATTCTGTACGACTTGGTTAACTATGCGGGTGACCATGGTGTGTCCCACCGTGCCAGATGCCTTCAGCATCTCAGCAACTATTTCCGAAGGCCCAGCCGCCTTACCTGTCTTCATATCCTTGATTGCCTTACTTATTATACTCCCCTCGACTAACACTGCTGGTCCCTCTATTGGGTCGACATGGGGGAGACTGTCTTTCTCCCATTTATTCTCCTCATTTAGTAGCCTTTCATAGTGACACTTCCAAGCTGCCTTCTTATCAGTGTCGGTGATGGCAAGTATGCCATCATCGTTAAGTACACACTTCTCCCCGACAATATCACGGTTTTCCTTGACGCATTGCCTAGCAATCCTGAACACCTCACGTTTTTGGTCATCGCGTTGTAGGACATGCTTGAACTTTCTTTCCTCAGCTTCCCTTCTTGCTAAGTACACTTCTCTCCTAGCTTCCCTCCTGGCCACTTGATAGTCTACTCTACTTCCCCCATCCCGCCATACTTTCCAAGCCTGCTTTTTGGCCTTAATTGACTCCTCCACCTTACTGTTCCACCACCATGTTACTCTCCTCCTGCCTACAGGC
>OZ024741.1:360508522-360511022 GCA_964016885.1 Eledone cirrhosa
TATATTATATATATATATATTATTTATATATATTATATATAGGAACCAGTAAGACCCCGACGGCTGAGCTCAAGCCGTTTCGACGGCTAATTCTGGACTAAATAAAAATTTATCCTGGTATTTAAATAGCCGAGCTTCTCAAGGGGTAATTCCATATATGGTCAAAGTGATTGTCAGTAGTTAGTAGTAATTCAGTGATGGCAAATTAGTAGGGGAGATGGTGGCTATACCTGCCAGTAGGAGAAAAAAGGGGGAGGGGGTGGAGCAGACCCAATCATGCGTTGGTAGTGCTGGCTACAGCTGGGCAAGAGGTCAAAGAAGATACTGAGGAGGGGAGGGGGAGGAAGTCGAAACGGTAGGTAGAACAATGAGGGGTAAAAAGACTGAGAGTGAAGAAAAGCGAATAAGTGTAAAGAAAAAAGAATATATAAGCAAGTTCTACGACCTAAGTCTCTAGCTATTGTTAGGCTAGATAAATAAATAAATAAATAAAGAAAGAAAGAAATAAAGAAAGAAATAAAGAAATAACGAAATAAGTAAATAAACTAGGTGGGACAGAATAGGAAAGGACCCTTTTAAGAGGTATAAGTACGTAAATCATACGGTGACGGGTCAACAAGTGGGGTCCACCTGGTTCCTTACCACATTTCCTTCGTTATATTATATATATATATATATATAGTTGACAGTCCTATACGAGCAAGACAACCAATCTGGCCTCAAGTCGGAAAATTCCCGGCCAAACCCATAATATATATATATATATAATATATATAATATATAGTATATATATATAATATATATAATATATATAATATATATAATATATATAATATATAATATATATATATATATAATATATAATATATATAATATATACAATATATAATATATATATATATATATAATATATAATATATATATATATACAATATATAATATATATAATATATACAATATATAATATATACATATATAATATATATATATATATAATATATAATATATATATATATATATATTATAGGGTGGTGGCTTGGCAGTATCGGTAGAGGGTCGGACGCCATGCTTTCCAGCATAGTTACGTCCCTTTGCGGTCTGAGTTCAAATCCCACCGAGGTTAACTTTGCCTTTCATCCTTACAGGGTCGATAAAATAAAGTACCAGTAATGCACTGGGTAATTGATGGCCTTGTGCCAAAAGTAGAAACAATATATATATATATAATATAGACAATATATAATATATATATATATAATATATACATATATAATATATATATATATATAATATATATAATATATATATAATATATATAATATATATAATATATAATATATATATAATATATAATATATATAATATATATATCATCATCATCATCATCAACGTTTAACGTCCGTGTTCCACGCTTGCATGGGTTTGGACGGGGGTATTCCCACTTGAGGCAAGAGTGATTGTCTTGCTCGCATAGGACTGTCTGGCAGGTTTTCTACAGTTGGATGCCCTTCCTAACACCAACCACATTTACAGTGTGGGTCTGGGAGGTTTTTACCGTGTTGCCTACACGGCCACATTACAGCGTGGACTGTGTGTTTTTTTTTGTCGTGACACCTACACGATCTCATTTGTTTCGGCCTGGATGGCGCGGCACCAACATAACTTTACATACAACAGGGTGGTGTGGATGGGGTGGGGTTGGTGGGACGGGGTGTATTTTGTTAGAGATGCCTACTGACTGTAGTAGGTTTTACTATGTATTTAGGTAACGCGGGTCTTCTCTGTTACTGAGTACCGCCAAAGGTCTAGGTCCAGTGACATTGTCTTGGAGAGGTGTAAGTGTGTGAGGTCGGAGTTTATCAGCTCGTCCCAGGTTTTTCTAGGTCTGCCTATTCCGTGGCTACCGTCTATCTTTATTGCCCTGCACTTTGTTATACAGCTATCGACTTTCATGCGCATCACGTGTCCATACCAACGTAGCCTTCTCTCGAGTAAACAACATCTGATCCCTTTTATTTCTAATTTTTTCCTTAGTTCGTTTATGCTTTGCCGTTCACGTATATTACTGTTACACATCCAGCGGAGCATGCAAGCTTCGTTCCTCTCTAGTCTGCGTATATCCTCTGCACACAATGCCCAGGTCTCACTGCCATGCAACATTGCTGTTCGTATGCAGGCATCATACAACCTGCCTTTCATTTTTAGGGAGAACCCTTTAGCAGCTAATAGTGGTATAAACTCTCTGAACTTTTTCCAACCAGTTCTGACTCTAGCTACTGTACTTTCAGAGCACCCTCCCCCACTGCTGATTTTATCACCCAGGTAACGGAAGCTGTCCACTATTTCTATAGAACCCTCTGCGCAATTGAAAGAGCTAGTATTTTGTGGGCACTTGCTGCTACTTATTGCACCAGAGCACCGGCCACATGTAAAATCTATGTTCTTAGTTAGCTTACCTGTGATCCCACTACATCTTTTATGCACCCATACTTTGCATTTG
>OZ024741.1:360518522-360528522 GCA_964016885.1 Eledone cirrhosa
GTATGTCATTGGCTAATTTTCAACCAATCAGAGTAAGTGTTGATATATATATATATATATATATATATATATATATATATATATATATATATCAACACTTACTCTGATTGGTTGTGGTTACCTCCGATTCAACCCGGAATAACGTATATATATATATATATATATATATATATATACTATTCCCCCTCTCTCTATATATATCTTACGCTTTCGCTTTACACTCCTCCCCTTCAATAACACATTTCCCCCTCTCTATATATCTCTTCCACTGTTACTTACGCCTGTTTCTCTCTATCTGTTCCGTCTCTATATATATATCTCTCTTACTCTTTCGCTTTGCACTCCTCCCCTTCAATACCATCTCTCCCCCTCTCTATATATTTGTTACTCTATCGCTGCACGCTCCTCTCCTTCAATATATCAATTACACACGCTTTACACTCCTTTATCCCCAGCGCCCCTATATATACACCCCCCCCCCGCATCTATATTTTAATGTTCCGTTGCACCGTGAATATATGTGTCTATATATATATACATATATATTGTATATACACATTCATGTATGTGTATACACACTCATGTATGTATATACACTGGTTTTATGTGTGTATTGTAAATTTGTACTGTTAAAACACGAAACTAACATTCGATTGACACTTTGATTACCTGTACAGGCAATAGTTATTAGAATGCTGTTGAAGTGTGTATATATTTTTGGGGGACATCCTGTATATACACACATTATATATAATACAATAAACAGATAAATACACACATATATATATGAGCTTATTTAATTATAAATATTGTGAATTTTTAACTCAGTTCAATTATATATATATAAATGGCTTCTACAGGACTAGAACTGTTTCATTCGAAAGAAATCATCATAATATTGAGAGGGGGGACTAGATAAAATATTTCAAATCAAATGTGTATAAGTTATAAGTTAAAATGTATAAATAGAGACGATAGAATTAAATACAGACGAGAATCTCCCTTTAATGAAACAGCAGACGATAGAATTAAGGCAATTTAAATTTTAAACATTTGCATTTCATCGTTACGGGGTCGATAAAATAAAGTACCAGTAATACACTGTCACTATAAGTAGACGACTTTCAAATTGAATTGTTGGTTCCATTTCTTTAGTATTTTCAATTGTAGTTATCTACTTAAAAAGCGTTACACGGTTAGAGACATAATTGGTAAGTTATATCTTCCCTATTAAACCATTGCATTATTTCGCCTACAATAGAACAAAAATGAAATGTTCTTTAAAGAAACAGGAATATAACTTTATAAAAAAAAAAGTTGCATCCGCTTCTTTTATCATTGATAATTTTTTCGTTTTAATATTAATTGTTTTTTGTAGTTGTTTATATTAAAAATCTTACTGTAATATTTACTTAAACGAAGGCAGACATCTAAACTTATAGATTAATCTTGAGCGAAGGACTAGATAAATCTCTCTCTCTCTCTCTCTCTATATATATATATATATATATATATATATATAAACGAAGAATGATAACATTTCAAGCAAAGAGTTTAATTAGGTAATGACTTACAAATTTGTTTCAGTATATATTTAATATAATATTAATATATTTTGTAATATTATTAACTAATTATTATAATTAGCGCTTCAGGCTTTGTCTATATACTGAAACAAATTTGTAAGTCATTACCTAATTAAACTCTTTGCTTGAAATTTTATCACTCTTCGTTTTGAATTTCTCCTAAGTATTCAATACTCTGTTGAGAAATACATTTTACATAAACAGTCTTTGTACCATTTATACGGTATTAATTACTTATATTTATATATATATATATATATATATATATATATATATATATATATATATATATATATATAGCGTATGATTAGAACTGTGTTTATTATTAATATTTTAATGGATTTAATGAAAAATTTTAGCTGTTCATATATATATTCTAAAACTGCGCGAAATCGTGAATCCGCGATAGTTGAACCGCCAAGTAGCGAGGTATCACTGTATATATGTTTAAATATATAGTGTAGCTGTGATGTATCTCGCGAGTGAATCGAGACCTGTCACTGATTTTGGTGTCCCCACTGCCGATGTGAATGAGCAACGCTGCACTTGTGAATTGGGTCTTGATGTTGCAGGCAGTTCATATACTTACAATGATGCGGTCCCACAAGCTTGTTCACATTCCTGTGCTAATAATCTAGATGGGCGTATTAAATTGGATGTGAAAGCAGCTTACCGGATGCGGAATCGGGAGAAGTTGAGACAAAAACAGGCCGATTATAGAGCTGTGAATTTTGCTAAATTAACACAAAAACAGGCCAAGTATAGATGTTCAAAACGGTATGAGTTGGCAAACAAGCAGGCCAAGTATAGATCTGCAAATTCAGCTATTATATCTCAAAAGCAAGCCGAGCGTAGAGCTTCTAAACGTACCGAGTTGGCTAAAGAGCAGACCAAGTACAGATCTGCAAATATCTTATTGCACAAACAATAATTCTGCACAAATGTTGCTCCATTATTTTGGCAGTATTGGTAGAGGGTCGGATGCCATGCTTTCCAGCATAGTTACGTCCCTTTACGATCTGAGTTCAAATCCTGCCGAGGTTGACTTTGCCTTTCATCCTTACGGGGTAGATAAAATAAAGTACCAGTAATGCACTGGGTAATTGCTGGCCTTGTGCCTAAAGTAGAAACAATTATTAGATCTAATGTTGCAACGATACAGTTAAATGTTGTCTGTGTATTTTAAAAAAGATTTGCTTATAATCTTTTCAAATTTCATTACGCCAATGATTCAAGCTCAAATTGACATTATCTAAAAAATTGTACAAACAGCGGTGGATTAGCAGTAGTGAACAGATAAATCAGTCAATTTATTAAGATTGACTTGGCATCAATCAGCAAGACCTTCATTAGCTGCTCTCCAGCCATCTATTTAAAGCTGTATACATCTATGGTACGAATACACTTGGAGTTCGCGTCATCAGTCTGGAACCCCTATCTTGCTCAGAACATTGACCTCCTGGAAACTGTTCAGAGACATGCAACCAAGCGCATACCCTCCATCAGACACCTACCATACCCTGAATATTTTGCTTCCCTCTGACAATGGACTTGGTAAACACCCACAAAGTTATTAACCATCCGACCAACAACAACCCCGAACACCTTTTTGATCTCCATGTGTCTAACACGTGGACATGCCTACAAAGTCAGAAAACAACACAGCTCCCATGACTTTAGGAAATATTTCTTCATGCTCAGAGTTGCTGAAGGATGGAACAAACTTCCTGCATCAGTTGTTAGCTGATGACACACTGCATCCTTTAAAACCATCATACATTCCGAAATACACCAAAACTACACCTGATGTCCCCCTTCCATACACATGCACATATGTGTATATCATGACTCATGCACTGTTCTTTTTTCCTGACGTTTTTATATTACCCTATGTATTATATATGCACTTTTGATGAGTTGTAGTGCACCTCAGCATTGTACACAATATTTTCATTATTATTATCATTATTATTATTACACTCATTGATCCATTTTGCACTAACTCTGCATCAAGCACCCTCACCTAAATATTAACCAATCAAGGATCCAATACAGCTATCTGTTGGATGAGTATTGTATAGTGCCAAAAACGAAACCAATCAGTTTAGCAGAAAGTTTCCAGACAAGAAACACGCATATTTTGCTATCCTCAAACACGTTTACACATGGCATGAAATATAACTAATCCGAGATGGCTAGGTTTCATCTTCTAACTGGATATACGAAATCCATTATGTCTTGACAACAACATGAGGTAACATTATGTTATTCACAGACACACTTTGTACACTGTTCCATATCAGAATGTATTTCCTTCGTCACATTCACAAACAGTATTGAAAATATGTTCTTCGGCAAATAAAAATGTTTTGTTCATAATATTTCAACTAGCGATTGCTCTACTCCACGCACGACCACCATAAATTAATGACCAGCTCAACACAAGTATTGGTAGAGCGTCAGACACCATGCTTTGCAGTATTGTTATGGTCCTTTGCATTCTAAGTTCAAATCCTGCCGAGGTTAACTTCGACTTTCATACTTACTAATTCGATAAAATAAAGTACCAGTAATGGACTGCCGTAATGGATTTGTGCCGAAAAATAGAAACACTATTAATGTGCAATAAGAGCAAAATATAACGACATTGCTCAATTATTTTATCTAATGTTGTAATAACACAAGGAAATGTTGTTTGTGTATTTTTTTTTATATTTGCTCATAGGCTTTTACAATTTCGCTCAGCCAACAACTATTAAAAAGTGAGTTGCTTAAGATAACAATTTAATCACAAATTGTTGCTATCTTTTAATACACTCCAACAAGTCATCAAATTATGTACAATAAAAACAAATCTTATTAATTTGCTCAGGGAATATAAAGAAAATGTATATACACTGATAATTGCAATTGTATGTAAATATTTTGTTTTTGTATTGTTTATTTTATGTTTTCTATTATGTATAATATATTGATTTAATATTGATTGTTTTTTGTAGTTGTTTATATTAAAAGTCTGAAAATATTTTTATACATCTTACACTAATATTTATAAGATAATTTATAATAACAATTACATAATCTAATTACATTACAACGATAATTTATTATTAATATATATCCTCTTTAACTAGAGTTATTACAAGCGTTGCCTTAAAAAAATATTAAACTAGACATGAAAAATGCGCAAGCTCAAAAGTGCCACAGAATGTTATAATAAACCTTCAAAAGTGTGGGACTAGAGTTGTTGCTAAAAAATATTGTAATCATTATATATCGTACATTCTGTGGCATCCTTTATAAAAATAGCTTAAACCAACGAAGTCTTTATTTTTACGCTATTTCACTTAGTTAATTCTTAGAGTGTAACATATAAAAATAAATACATCTATGTTTAATGTAATAACAGCTATAAATAATTACGTAATATTATTATCATATACTCATAGTAACAAAATAATTGTGTTGAAAATTAATATGATGCTTATATGAACGATCAAATCTATAATGATAATTTCTTAAATATACTAATAGTAAAATAATTTAGTTATCTATTGTTACATTTTCATAGAACTATAATATTAACAATCGTATTGCATTATCAAATTTTTATCACTACAAACTTTCATATTGGAATTACCTTAAGCCACTTATTATTACTTCGCTTTCGTACTTTTACAGCTGTAGATATTGCGCTGTATCTTATATCTAATATCAATATCTCATGGTAATTTGCATGCAGTGTAAAATAGGTTTATTAATAACTTTAATATGAAATGTATTATACAGGGCTGCGGAGTCGGCCAAAAATTGACTGGCTCCAACTCAGGATCCGATATTCCCTTATTTCCTAAATTTCAGCTCCGCAGCTCTGTTATTATATTAATTAATTTATTTTATAGTTGTAAATCATATTTTTATATGTTACACTCTAAGAATTAACTAAGTGAAATAGCGTAAAAATAAAGGCTTCGTTGGTTTAAGCTATTTTTATAAAGGATGCCACAGAATGTACGATATATAATGATTACAATATTTTTTAGCAACAACTCTAGTCCCACACTTTTGAAGGTTTATTATAACATTCTGTGGCACTTTTGAGCTTGCGCATTTTTCATGTCTAGTTTAAGATTGTTGGGTTACAACGAGTAAATATTTTATAACAGATATAAAAGCACTCGACAGTTTCTGGAGTAGGTTTACGATATTAAACAAATGGAAACTATATTTATAAAACCATATTTATTTCGTTATATATATTTCTGGGATATCATATTATGTATGTGTATGTATGTATGTGTGTGCATATGTATGTATAGTATAGTTTATACCGAGAGACATACATACATGTATGTGTGTATATATATATATATATATGTATACGCACGTGTGTATGTGTAGATATATATATGTGTGTATGTGTATGCCTGTGTGTGTGTATATTTGTGTGTTTGTGTTTTTTCTTGTTGTGTATATATATATATATATATATATATATACACACATATATGTATGTATATATATATATATATATATATATATATATACATACATATATGTGTGTATATATATATATATATATATATATATATATATATATACATACACAACAAGAAAAAACACAAACACACAAATATACACACACACAGGCATACACATACACACACATATATGTATCTACACATACACACGTGCGTATACATATATATATATATATATACACACATACATGTATGTATGTCTCTCGGTATAAACTATACTATACATACATATACATACATATGCACACACATACATACATACACATACATACACACACACAAACACATACATACACACATATATACATATACACACACATACATATATATACACATATATATATACATATATATATATATATATATATACATATATATATATATATACATATATATATATACACATACACATATACAAGCACACACGCATACATACACATACATACATACAAATAAGTACACATAAACACATATGCACAAACACGCACTCGTTCGCACACATACATGTGTCTATAATATAGTGGGACAAATTTTAAACTGGGCCTGATAGAGGATTAAAATAATTAATATCACTACTAAGTTATTAATATTATCATCAAGTAATTAATTACTATTTATTATTTACTATTTACCATTCACTATTCGTTACCTATCTTTTATCTATTCATTACCTAATCATTCACTCATTAATTAATAAATAAATGAATGAGTTAACTAACAAACAAACAAACAGATAAACAAATAAACAAGTAAATAAATAAATAAATAAATAAATAAATAAATAAATAAATAAATAGATAAATAAATAAATAAATAAAGTAACTAAATAAATAAATAAATAAATAAATAAATATACAAATAAATAGATAAATAAATCTCGAACGTGTGCGTGCAGCAGTTCATAACTGCACGTATGCAAACATGAGCAGGTATATACGTGAATTTGTGTGTGCGGCCACGGAACTTTACTCAGAGGCATACAACACAATATATAAGACCTGGAGGGGAGGAAAGAAGGTAATAATGAGAGATAGAGGGGAGGAAAGAAGGTAATAATGAGAGATGGAGGGACGGAAGTGGGATGGGGGACGGGGGTGGGGTGGTGATATGGGGGGGGGTCAGTCGGGGGGCCGGGGGGTCTGTAGTTTTTGTAACTTGCATAGTTCTTGTGCATGCAATTAGGGGAGTGTTCCGAGATCTTGTTGAGGAGAGGGCCTTTGGCGAATAGAATCTCATAGCTCTCGGAGATACATAGGTCACAGCAATTATGGCCTTCCGTGTAGGATCGCGCTCTCTGGAGTAGTCTCCATTGGGTCTTGAAGAGGATGGAGTTCCTTTTAAGGTGCCAGATGTGGGCGGCGAGTGTAGTTTGGTTAGATTTGTCTGGGCGCCGGAACGAATGTGTGTGGGCGTACCAGCGAGTCTTAAAACTGTTAGAAGTCATCCCGATGTACGAGTTTCTTTTTTCATCGGGGCCTGAGAGTACATCGCATATATAGACGAGATCTTTTTTTAGACAGTTGTTGTTGAGAGGGCAGGTAGTCTTATCAGGGCAATTGCAATTGCCATCGGTTGCTGGATGGGCTTCGGAAAAAGTAGACTTATTTAGCTTCTTGATGTTATTGTTGGCTAAGTTCCTAGCTAGATTAGGTGTGGTAGAGTAAGAGAGTCTAATGGTATTCTTATTAAGGATTGTATAGTACCTATGTTGGGTGGGGAAGTGTTTTTGTAAGAGAGTGAAGAAAATTTTAGCTACAGGTGTTGAAACTTCGCGGGTGAAGGGGGGGGGGGGGTTGTACCAGCTAATGTGCCTTCGCCTATTCTTCCTGGGTGGGCGTGGGGCTATACTAAGGTAGGTGATCTTATCTCTAAAGCCGCTGCGGGCCAGGACCTCGTTGTAATAGGGGGCTGCTGCTCTAAAGATATCTTCATTGGCGGCGAGGCTAGATATCCTAATAGAGACACTTTTCACTAGGTTGTCTAATATATTTTTGGGGTGGTTAGAATTAACGTCTATATATCTAAGGGATTCATTAGGTTTGTGGTACGGGTAGTAAAGGGAAGTTTCTAAGTCGAGGGTAACGTCTAGGAAGTTAGCTTTAGTTAAGTTCGAATCTAAGGTAATCCTAAGGCCTAAGTTTTTAAAGAAGGTGTAAAGGTTTTTCCTGAACCCATCCGTGGTCCTGGGGTTGATTTTGTGGAGGGCAAAGAGGCCGTCATCTCGGTAGAGACCGCCGGAGAGGCCTGTGAAGAGGGTCTTCAACCTGTGGAGGATGAACAGACCCACAAGGTCACTTATTTCAGCTGAGTCGCTAGCACCCATGCTAACGTCGAAGGGGGTCTCAGATTTTTTGTTGATCCAGTGGGATCTGTCATGGTAAAGAAAAGTCTTACGTGCATGGAGGATCACATCCTGCTCGGCTTCGGTGATTGTGGTTAAGTTCCTGGCGAAGTTAATCGCGTCAATCAGCAGGCTCTCTGATATGGAGGCGTAGTAATCCTCGATGTCTAGCTGCAGGAAGCGGGTGTTGCTTTTGTCGGGAAAGTCCCGGAACCATGTGATTGCCTCTGATGTCCTATTCCAGAGTGGGAGGGGTGAGGCAGCACGTAGTCTAGGTAGAATCCTGTCCAGGATCTTCTTACTGACGGATCCTATGTCAGACTTGGTCGGGTTAATCAGCCGGACCGACGGTTTATTGTAGAAGTTGTTCTTGTGGTCTTTCAGGGTGAAGTGTGGGGACTTTACCCTCAGAGGTTCTGTCCGGTCTTCCAGTTTAAGGGAAGTGGCGATCTTCTTTCCGGCTATGTTTGTTTCAGTCAAAGTAGTGTCATCAACTTTTTTGTACTTTGCTGTCATGGCATTATCAGCAAGCTTGTTGTAGGTGTCGGGAATAACCGCATAAGTGTTTTTAGTTTTGTCTGAAGGGACGTGGAGGTACGGGGAACTTTTCATTTCCAGAAGTTTCTCGTTTGGAAAGGTATGTTGATTTTCCTGAATTTAATATTTTTGATCATTTGAAAGAGTTCTTCTTCAAATGGTTCAAGTAGGCTGTTGGTGGATGGAGCCTTATTAGATTTAAAGCCGTACATCTCGTTATTGGTAGATGCTACATCAGGGTGGTCGAAAAAGAACGATCTCCATCTAATTCGTTTGATGACTTCATCAGTCCGTCTAATGAGGGTTTTTAGGTACTGTTTCCTTGGTGGGATAGGAATGTTCTTCAAGGAGGTATTGAGGTCGATTCTTGTCAGCATATTTTCTTGAGGATGGTTATAAGGGCAGTAGGGTGTGCTTGGATACGTAGGTCCCGAGTTGAGTCGGGGATAACCACAGTAAGTAAGGTACTCAATACATGGCAGAGTAAAAAAAATGTTTATTGTATAGAAGGAGCTTCTACAGGACTACTACTGTTTCATTCAGATGAAATCTTCAGGAAGCTGGGTGTTATATTAAGTTCTGGTATTTATACATTTAGGTAGTGGTAAGGGAGGGGTGGTGGCTGGGGGTAGGGGGGGGGGTAGGATGGTATTTAGATACACAGGACCACAACATGGCACAGGCCGTTTTTTCTTTGGGGAGTGGTCAATTAGACAGAGTGCTTTTTTGAAATAAATAAATAAGTAAATAAATAAATAAATAAATGAATAAATAGATAAATGAATAAATAAATAAAGAAATAAATAAAAAAAAAAAAAAATAAAAACCCCACGAATAGTAATTCAACAGATATATAGTAGGGAAATTTTTTTTAGGTGGGTTGGTAATAGAAGATAAACAGACTGAGGTGAGTGGTCAAGTTAACATACAAGCCACAGGTGCCCAGAGTGTTTTTGTAGAATGGAAAGAATAAAATATATTTACATACTCACAAC
>OZ024741.1:360548504-360583504 GCA_964016885.1 Eledone cirrhosa
GGGTTAGATCCTGAGCAAGACAGTTGGATAGCATCCATGAGCTTGGCTGGTCACGCTTGGAGATCCAGCCGGATCAGTTGGAGACGGTTGCTTCTGACAGGATCCACTGGAGGGAGTGTTTGAGGACTCTGTCCCCACGACCCTCTCAGGAATAAGTGGGCAAAGAAAAGAAGAAGTATATGGCCATAGCTGTATCCTGTCTTCTTTCCTAGAAGACAGGATACAGTAGAATAAGTGAACAAAGAAGAAAAAGAAGTGATGATGATGTTGGTAGTAGCAGTAACAGTGATGATCATGGTGGTGGTGGTGATAGTGGTAGTAGAGGTAACAGTGATGATGATGGTACTGGTACTGATGGTATTTGAAATAAATATACACATCAAGTCAATGTACAGTAATAACATTTGCTGCTAACAATCCCAAATTGATGTAAGTTAACTTTCTATTCTATTTGATTCATATAGGAGAGGATTGAATGTTAGCCCTTCGGCATTTAAACCAGCCATATCTGGCCAGAATTTTCTCACCTCTTTCTGTTCAAACCAACCATAACTGGCCGCTCATACTGACGTTAAGGTATTGTTCTCAAAATAAATAACATCAAAATCTCATAGATTCGATATTATGTGAGATAATTATATAAGATAAAGCTGTTACCACAAAAATACAATAGTATATATAGAGTAATGTAAATGATAAAGGGTTAGTTCTACAGACTACCACAACCAAATTACCATTAACATCTCTCTTAGAGGCCCCACTCGGTCACAAATGACCATTGTTTTGTACCTAGAAAGTTTCCCTCTGAGGCACAAGCCTGGGCAAGGTTTGTTTTATGGAAGACCAGTAGTCGCCCATACACACTAGCCTCCCCCCTCCATGCCACCAATGAGGTCCAAGGGAAAGGCAATGACCGATACAGCTTGGCACCAGTGACGTTGCAACTAATTTCTACATCTGAGTAAACTGGGGCAATGTGAAATAAAGTGTCTTGCTCAAGGACACAATGCATCATCCGGTCCAAGAATCGAAATCACAACCTCTCAATTGTAAGCCCAATGCTCTAACCACTAAGCCATGAGCCTAGTAGTTATAGTAGGATTTAGGACTCACAATCATAAGGGCATGGATTGGATTCCTGAGCAAGGCAACATAATGAGAAAGATGCTTCGTTTTCACATTGTTTTTCATTATAGTACTGAAGACCCTATCATTAAAACACAAATGAAATCTTCTATGAGATATAATCTCATACAAGGCCAGGTAAACTTACACAGGTGTGAACTGTATGAACAATAACATCTATACCAGAGTTTCAAAAACTATTTACACCATAACCCCCTAAAGGAATTCTTGACCTTTCATCAACCCTCAGGCATGTATAAAAACAAATAAACCAGTAAACAATAATAAATTAACAGACAATAAAAATTAATTATATATTTAAAAAGAAAAACAACATAAACCTGTACAAGCAAGTTGCATTTTATTGTATTATGTTGTGTACTTTTGGGTGGTGGTTTGGCAGTATCGGTAGAGCATTAGACACCATGCTTTGCAGCATAGAGTTATGTCTCTTTACGTTCTGAGTTCAAATCTCACCGAGGTTAGCGTTACCTTTCATCTTTATGGGGTTGATAAAATAAAGTACAAGTAATACACTGGGGTAATTGCCAGCCTTATGCCAAAAGTAGAAACATTACTGGGCAGTGGATTGGCAGTATCGGTAGAGGGTCAAACGCTATGCTTTGCAGCATAGAGTTACGGCCCTTTACAGTCTGAGTTCAAATCCCACGGAGGTTAACTTTGCCCTTTCATCCTTACGAGGTCTATAAAATAAAGTACCAGTAATGCACTGAGATAATTGCTGGCCTTGTGCCAAAAGTTGAAAGTATTATGTTATGTATTTTTATTTCTGATACAAATATCAAGTTTTGGTCCAAAAGTTCAATCAACTCCCCCTCCTCACCTGGGTAGACCCATTAAGCCCTAACTGCATCATGGACCCCTGATCTACACTAAGAGCCATGAGCCAATGAATAAGCATCTACAGGGTTTCCCGTTATGCCAGAAATAGCAGCCAAATCCCTAAAAAGATGAGATGGTCATGGATGGAATGCCTTAGATCATATGTTTACTTGATTAGGATTGACCTGGGGTTATATGCCTCTATATGGCTCTATATGCTCACTTACCTGTACAAAATAGCAGTCAAATCTCCCTCATCTTATACTTGACTGTATTTAAAAAAAGGACACTCTGAGTAACATAATCCTAGACATACTATGTAGCTATAAAAGACAAGCTGGCCAAAGTTGAAATATGTTTGATAAGAAATCTGCCAGATCAAGGCTGGTCTAGGACTAAACACGCACACATGCACACACCAGAGGTAGTTGAACTGGTATGGACCCACCCAATAATTATATCTTTCTCTCCAAACTACCACAAAAACACACATCTATTTGTATATGCACTATAATTTATGTACATGTTATGTTTATCGCATATCAAAGTTTTTTTTATATCTTTGGTTGATAATAATAATAATAATGAAATATTGTGTACAGTGCTCAGGTGCACTACAACTCATCAAAAGTGTATGTATAGTACATAGGGTAATGTACAAACGTCAGGAAAATGAACAGTGCATGAGTCATGATATACACAGGTGTGCATGTGTATAGAAGGGGTACATCAGGTGTAGTTTTGGCGAATTTCGGGAAGCATGAGGGTTTTAAAGGATGCAGTGTCTCGGCAGCTAACAACTGACGCAGGCAGTTTGTTCCATGCTTCAGCAACTCTGAGCGTGAAAAAATGTTTCCGAAAGTCATGGGAGCTGTGCTGTTTTCTGATTTTGTAGGCATGTCCACGTGTGTTAGACACATGGAGATCAAAGGTGCTCAGGGTTGTTGTTGGCAAGATGGTTAATAACTTGATATTTGATAATAATAGCTAAATTAATCACTACAACTAAATTGACCAAATTTTCCCCCCTCCCTAATTCAAAAATGCTTCCACCACACCTGCACACACAGAACATATGGGCAAGGCACCGTCATCTGACTTGTCTGTCTAGTTTCGGAATGTGTTAACCTTTCAATACAAACATGGAAAATAGACAGAAAACAGTGACAATGATGATGATTATGATCACAATGGTACATATATATATATATGGAGGCACATGGCTTAGTGGTTAGAGTATTGGCCTTGCAATCGAAAGGTTGCGAGTTCAATTCTCAGACCGGGTGATGTGTTGTTTCCTTGAGCAAGACACTTTATTTCACATTGCTCCAGTTTACTCAGCTGTAGAAATGAGATGATAGGGACTGGGGTCCCTATTATTCCACTGCAAAGTGGTCGTGGAGGTGCCACGGCAAAAAAGCACCCAGCCCACACTGTAAAGTGGACGTGTAGGTGCCACGGCAAAAAAAGCACCCAGCACTCACTGTGAATGAGGTTGGTGTTAGGAAGGGCATCCAGCTGTAGAAATCAAGCCAGAATCAGTTCCCGTCCCACCCTTGCAAGCAGGGAAAAGTGGATGTAATGATGATGATGATGATGATAGAAATACATTCATAATCATCCTCACCATCACCGTTTAACAGCCATTTTTCCATATTAGCATGGGTTAGATGAGTTGTCCTATTTGAGGGAAGTCAGATCAGGTGACTGTCTAGCTCATACAGAACTGTTTCTGGCTTGGTTTCTACTGCTAGATGCCTTTCCTAATACCAACTACATTTATAGTGTGGACAGCACAGAGAGAGAGAGAGAGAAATGGCTTCTACAGGGGGCTTTTCTGATGATTTCCTTTGAATGAAACAGTTCTAGTCCTGTAGAAGCCATTTCTATATTGAATTTTGTATATACTCTGCTATCTATTTTGTACCTTACTTACTGTGATTACCCCCAATTGAACCCGGCACTCACACACACACACATATATATCATCATCATCATACGTCCGCTTTTCCCTGCTTGCAAGGGTGGCACGGGAAATGATTCTGGCTTGATTTCTACAGCTGGATGCCCTTCCTAACACCAACCTCATTCACAGTGAGTGCTGGGTGCTTTTTTTTGCCGTGGCGCCTACATGACCACTTTACAGTGTGGGCTGGGTGCTTTTTTGCCGTGGCACCTCCACGACCACTTTGCAGTGGAATAATAGGGACCCCAGTCCCTATCATCTCATTTCTACAGCTGAGTAAACTGGAGCAATGTGAAATAAAGTGTCTTGCTCAAGGAAACAACACATCACCCGGTCTGAGAATTGAACTCACAACCTTTCGATTGCAAGCCCAATGCTCTAACCACTAAGCCATGTGCCTTCACACACATATATATGTATGCGTGTATGTGTGCGTGTATGTGTGCGTGCGTGCGTGTGTATATAAACATGGTATTTCTAAGAGGAGCAGAAGCGTACCACAGTTAAATAAAACAATCAATACAGTAAAGTTAGATACATATTTCTTATAGAAATTACTCCACTTGTTTGAAATTATCAGGTATGGTGATTACAAGGTATATAAGCCAATGAATGAACACCTATGAGGTCACTCAACCTGCCAGAAATAACAGCCAAACATCCTTTCAATCACACTTAAAAAAAATGGTAAGATGTTTGATAATGTAATCATGAAATACACACACTATCTGTAAATTAAAGTTGGGATGGTTACAGCTGGAACACTCCTAGGTCTGTTGGAGGTGATTTAAAGGTGGAGCAAACACCTCTACACTTTTACTCCACCTTCTTTCCTATTCCTCTCACCAATCCACTCAACAGTTTCTTAGTTCTAAACTAGGGGCTCTCAAATTTGTTGGGCTACCACCCCCACTCATGGTCACATAATACCCTCAGCACTTCCCCACCCCTACTTCCAGAGAGACCTACCTACATGCAAATTGTAAATAATATATAATAAATAATATAATATATACTATGTATCAATAAATATTATATATTTTTTATTTATATGTATCATTTGATATTTAATATACTATGAGATCATCTCTACTGCCATCCCCATTGTTCCCTTAGGCCCCAGCACTTATCTGGGCCTTCTCAATCCCCCCTGGGGTTGGGTGTAACGCCCACTTTGAGAACCTTTGTTCTAAACTCTACTCCTAGACATTTCTCATGTAGCTGTCAGTCATTTCATTATTATATTTCTAATGAAAAACACTACCTATGATTTTCAAATAATTTAGGAAATAATCAAAAGTTTGAAGGGATTCTGTAATATAACTTTCCCATTATTTAGCGGGTGTTTGGGACATAACTTAACAAAAGTTCCTACATAAAATTATGATGGAAGGTCTTTTGATAAATATAAACACTTTAAAATAACTTTGATCATAGAATCAGATGTACTGGCTGTTTGGTATTAGAAGGGTTTAGGGGTTGGAGTAGTGGAGTTCCATGTTCCATGACAGTTATATGCCATTTAAGGGTTCTGAACTGAGAACCGTTTTCAGCTGTTGATGTTCCATAGAGAACCAAGTTGATAGAGCACTGAACTACTGACTGAAAGGGGAGTGGTTCATGTCGAATCACAGGCACTACACAGTCCCTCTCTAAGGAAGTTTTAAGTTTCATACTGGTAAAATATGCTCTGGCATAGCTGTATGGTTAAGGAGTTTGCTCCATAGCCACGTGGTTTTGAGTTCAGTCCCAGGGTATCTTTTCTTATACAGTCGGGTTGACTTGTGAGTAAAATTTGGTAGATGAAAACTGTAACAGCCTATCATACATGTATGCATATATGTATGTGTGTGTATGTTTGTATGTATGTATATAAATGTGTGTGTGTATCTGTGTATTTATTCATGTTTACTGTTTGTTTATGTCCATAACTTAGTGGTACAACAAAAAGAATTGAATAAAATAAGACTTGAAAAAAAATAAGTGCTGGGATTGATAGGATTGGCTTAATCCTTTCAAGGCAGTGCCTTAGCATGGCCACAGTCTAACGACTGAAACCAGTAAAACAATAGAATAATCCATGAAACCACTTATAAATTATTATAATACTAGTGTATTCCTGCTGTCAAAAATGATTTAATAATTATAGAGAATGGTGCATCTGTGCAAAATAACTGATCAAGCCATTGATGAATTTCTTGCCTAAAGACATCACACTTTGTATTTAATAATATAATATTATATTTTGTTGTTATATATCGGAAGGGTTGTGTTGTTCTAATATCGCCAGAAAAATATAGTAAAACACACTCATTATTTTGATCTTAACCAAAAGACTATGACCAATAATTTGTAAATATGATAGTGCGTGCTACTCACTGAAAACGATGAACCACAACAGTATAGACAATTCTCTCATAAAAATAAACAGATTTTAGCCCTTGATATATATCATCACTGTTTAACACCTATTTTTCATGCATGCATATGTTAGATGGGTTGACACTTTATAAAGCTAGACATGTCAGGTGACTACTCCATTTTGGGGCTTGGTTTTCTACAGATGAATGCCCTTCATTGCAGTGTGGACAGGATGCTTTGTTGTGTTAATAACACAACCACCTTAGAGGATGTTCTGGGTAAATTATATCATGCCACTAATATATATATCAGGACAGAACCAGTTTTAAAATAGTTAGACAACAGAGTACTCGATATTTGGGATAGTAGAGTATGGCTATATTAGAAAGAGTCAGGGTCTAGCTGTCGAAATGGCAAGAGCTCAGCCGTCGGGCCCCAACTCTTTCTAACACACACACAGGCATTTGCAAAGCTAGTAGATGTGAAATGTAGGTATCATTTCAAACTTCTCATTAAATATTTTAAGAATCAATACTAAATACAAATGATTTATACATGGTTTATGAGTATATACATGTACATTTAGTGTAAGAGAACAAAATAAAATAAATTAGATTTGAGGTGAGTAGGACCATACCAACTAGCCTACCTGTCCATCTTCTCTGTTTTAACGTGTGGGGTGTCTGTTTACGTTTGTGTCTTTGTATGTTTGTGTCAAGTAATCTAACAGTTCGACAAAAATGAAATGAGATCGACAAAATAAGTACCAGACTTGAAAAAAAAAATTACTGGGGTCGATATGATCGACGAAATCAAGGCGGTGCCCCAACACACCCGTAGTCTACTGGTTGAAACAAATAACAGAATGAAATAGATATTTTAGTAAATAAAAAGAATATAAAAAATACCTTTCTTCGACGCGATCTAAATTTCTTTTCATTCTTAGTAGAAGACGGAATAATTTCTTCAACCGTGACTTCGACACTTGGAGATGTCTGGCATTGCTTATTATAGTCGGAGCTTCCTTTATGTTCGGAAGTTTCTGTACATTCCAGGTTTACACTTTGGTAACCGTCATATGACTTTCGCTTGCCACTATTCAATCTAGTGGTTTCACACGTTTCTTGACACTCTGCAGACAACTCTTCGATTTTTTCTGCTTCTTCTTGAACATGTTGGTAAGAGGGTTTCTTTGCAGGGAAAGGAAGCGCATGTTTTAAGTTCGTGATTTTAGAATTGTGAGACACTGTCGGTGAGGAGCCCGACATTTTGTATATGTTTGAGCGACTAATTCCAGTATCAACTTCGTCATATCCTTGTTTTATTGACATGGTGGAAACAGAGGAATTGAGTGTTTTGTTTTCAAACCTGTTAACATTTATTGGTTCGTTAGAGATAGATGTATCAGTTACACTAGCACAGTAAACGCCTGTTGTTGACATCTCTACTTCACTTTCATCACAGATCTCTTTCAGTTTAGAATATGGTGCATGACTCCAAACAGGCCTGATGTATCTCTTGTGGAAACCTACAGCTGTATCCCAGATTTTATGCCACATTATAAAAGATACAAAAAAATAAGGGTCACGTTACGCAATACATTGAATTGTTGTTACATTTGCTCATAAATAAATGTCAGCAACACGAACTCGAAATGGAAGAAAGAAAATAGCTGTTGCTTAAAATATGTTTTCTTTCCTGTCTTCTGAGACAAATATATCAATCAGCATGTGAGAGAAGATCGAACCCAACAGATATAATCCACCTGTAACTCCTCTGACAGTTGATTCAACAACGAAAAAACAATAAATTCGACATGACTATGATTCTTTTTACTGTCAATCGGTAAAACCCAAGAATGAATAATATAAATAAAAGCTAAACAGAACAGGTATGGTGCAGAGACAGTAAAATCAATGAACTGATATATAAACCATTACGTTGACACTCCACGTGCTTTAAGAAGAAAAGGAAACAAAAACAGGGCTGAGACAAGAAATCAACTGCTAGCTTGTTGAAGTTTTCTTCTTTCTTTCCGTGTAATAAAATGCAATCATCGTATTTTGTCTTCTTTCCTTTCTTTTTGTGGTGCATGTGATTTTCAACGTCTGCGACAGTGCTACGCTTATTTACAAGCGACCATGATCCGGTTGGTAGACAGGAGTCGACGATGTCTTCTGTTTAAATGTGTGATATTATGTACACATATGTGTAATATATCTACAGATGGGAGCAGTGAAGCAATGTTAAGTGGCGGCAGTATAACGAATGCAATGTCCTGTTAGTGCCAACTCCACTACCATAACCACTACTACATATGTTAAATAGACATGTAAGCCACACCCACCTGCTCTGCTACTACTACTATTACTACCACCACAACTACTAATAATGATACTTTTAAAATTGAGCTATAGCACAGCCAATGTTTATCAACAGGTTCACAGACAAGTCGACTAAATAGATTCAAGGTTCATAAATAAAAACAAAAAATTGTATTAGAAACAAAAAAAAAACGAAAACCAAAACAAAAAAAGCCCAGTGTATGTTAATATCGCTCCCAAGTATACACCTATTTTCTCACTGCTAGACCTGTTATTTATCATTCGTTATATTAGCACTGTTGTTAGCGATGTATTATTAGAATCAGCAGAAAGGAAATCTGAAATGCATACGTTTGGTTGATTTCTATTATATTTTTCTTTTTCTCTCAGTTCTGTCTTTCCAACATAATAGACGCGCGTGTATATGTGTATGTATATATATATATATATATATATATATTATATATATATATATATATACATACACATATACACGCGCGTCTATTATGTTGGAAAGACAGAACTGAGAGAAAAATATAATATATATATATATATAATATTTTCTATACTTTTCATTTATAAATATATATATATATGTATATATATACATATATATGTGTGTGTGTGTGTGCAAAATGTGAACAGATAAAACAGCAAAACGATACAGTACAATGAAGATATATATTCGTGGCATTTCTTATTACAAGAGTAAGAGAGAACAATTTTAAATAAATACTCAATACAAATGAGTAGAAATGTTATAAATATTTTATTAGTTAACTGTGACCAGTTATGTGAAAGAGAGAAACAAAGATTTCTCTGTGAGGATTAAATAATGTTAATAATAATAATTGTTACTACTTTTAGCACCAGGTTAGCGATGATTCCAGTGCATTACTGGTACTTTGTTTTATCGACCCCGTAAGGATGAAAGGCAAAGTTAACTTCGGCGGGATTTTAACTCAGACCGTAAAGGGGCGTAACTCTATGCTGCAAAGCATGGCGTCCGACCAATGATATACCTTGTGATTGGAATTTGATAGATGGAAACTACAAAAGCTCGTTTTATAACACACACACACACACACATACACACACACATATATATATATATATATAGAAGTAAAGAAACATTGTTTGATCGCCGAGACCATCTGCTCGAGGTCTGCCTCAGCCGAGCCCCCTCTGTCTACCCGCTGGCCTACTTGTCATATGGAGTCCCGAGCATGCTCCTTGCTGCTGACATGATCATACCTTCAGCTACTGGGGTCCAACAGGGTGACCCTTTAGGCCCCCCTCCCCCTCCTCTTTGCTTTTGGTATAGACCACATTGCACGGAATATCACGGCCCCTCTCAATATTTGGTACCTGGATGATGCCGTGTTGAGCGGGTCCGTGGAGAGTGTCTGCCACGACCTGCAATTGGTGGTTCCTACTCTGACGAAAATCAGCCTCGAGGTCAACTCGTCCAAGTCCAAGGTGGTGAATATCATCGCTTTGCAGCCTCCATCTCGGACGTGTGATCTATCCTCCTCCAGGTACAGATGACATCTTTGGGTCACCGATCCATCTGCCGGCCATCCGCTCCACCATCATGTCTAAGCTCCAGCAGCTCAAGACCCTCACGAGCAGACTGGGCATGACTGACGTCCACCCAGCCCTCTTCCTGTTGAGGAACTGCTTCGTCATGCCGAAGCTCCTCAACACTCTTCGTAGCGCTCCTGGTTACAGCCATGCATATCTCTCCTTGCTGACTTCGACACTTGTATCCGAGTGGCAGCTGAGGAGATATGCAAAGTCGTGTTTGAAGACTTTGTATGGCAACAGGCCACCTTACCTGTTAGATATGGTGGCCTTGGCCTCCGGTCCCCGGTCTCGCTGGCTTTGCCGGCGTTTTATTCGTCGGTAACCTCATGCTGCGTCCTCGTCGACAGGGTTCTCCTAAACACAATGGAACCCATTGTGATCGAGGAACGCGAGGCCGCCTGCGAGACGTGGAACCGGCTCGGACTCAGCCCAGTAGACGTCTCTTCTCCTTCTCTCCCTGTTGACGTCAAGTCCCCCCCAGACTGTTTGGGGTGCCATCGCGTGCAACCTGGCCTTGGACAGGCTAGTGCACCAGCTCGACGAGCACCACCTTGCATGTTTTAGCGCAGCCTCGCAACCTCACAGCGGTGCCTGGCTCCATGCCTTACCCTCCTCCTCCACTAGCACACAGCTGGACAATGATAGCCCGAGCACCGGGGTCTCCAGATCTGTGAGTCACACAAATGTAGCTGCGGATCCCCCTCACCATCCTCCGGGGAAACGCCTTCACTATTCTGTCCGCCGGGGCCGTGGAGCAGCCAGCGCATGGGACCCCATTTGCTCATAATGGTGAGAGATGGGGAGGGCGAGAGAGATGGAGGCGATGACAGTGGGAGTTCGGTTCCTCTGTATTCGTACCTGGTGTACGTGCGTGTGTACTTCTATTCATTCGATATGACAGTAACTTGAGATCAACATACATACCTAGGTTACGACAAAGAAAATACTATATCTGCGTCATGTACCAATAATAAATGCGGCGACAAACTATTTAAAGACGGCATATCTAGTCACTTGTAATTCATTTGACTGCTGATTAGATACTGAACTAGGCAGAAAAACTCCGCTAAATTCATTTTAACTCAACTTCCAAAATATTTCCGATCACACGTGGTTTATGCACTGGCATAAAACATATTTTTACGAGAGACCCTACGCTACATTTTCAAAATGTTGGTAAAACATCAGTTAATGGAAGAAGCCAGTCCGAAAGTCTCAAATAAATTATTGATTGCAATAAATGAAATCTGGCTTTAATAATCAATAATGAAAAAAATCGACAAATTGCCTGTTTTACTTGATCTACTGATTGTAGTTATAAACAGACGTAAAACACTCTAAGAATCTTGTTCCTTAAAGTATTATCACTAAGGTATGAGACGGAGTGTCAATATTATAGAGAAGAGAGACGGTTTTAAATGTACATCGTTGATTTATTAAGTAATTGAACTTTCCACCTGCCTGATGAGAACAAGTCAAATGGTTATTATGTAATCACTTTGACGTCTTTGAAATACGTATAACAAGATTATATAGTAAACAAAGGATATACATTTAAAACTGTCTCTCTTCTTTAGCAGAATGGCTCGACGTTGCACGGGATTCTAAACATAGATTGGCATGTTTATCCCTCCTTTCTGAAACAGTACAGAGAAGTACGGAATACTTCGACCTCGAGATGGTGCCTACATTTTGTGCTTATAAAAAAAATTCGTCGTAGATTATCAGGGGTTTTTTCCGTGCGAAGAAAATCAATACTTTATCGCGAAATAAATACTTTTGTTTATATTTTGTTATTGTGTATGCAAAAATATCTGTACACGGATATATAATTATATATATATATATATATATTAAAATAACAGATTAAAGTTTAAGCAAAGAATCGCTGCTTTCATCCTTAACGGGATCTTCTGAAACTAAAAAAAAACAATCTGTGAACGCAGAAGTAAATATTTCGAAAAACATTACACACTATATATATATACACACATCATATATACATATATACACACACACATGCACATATTAGTTTAGTCTCATTCATTGGTAAAATTTATAAGATAGGTCTTCTCCATTTCACTTTACACCTCCGAGACAAGATGTTGCTACCTAATTGACACTCTCGACCATACCTAAATATGGAATGATACGCGATGCCTCCCCCCTTCCCACACACACACAGCCCCGGCGGTCAGAATGGAGACAGCGTTTCCCCGGAGGACGGCAAGGGAGACGCGCTGGAAAATCCACTCCAACTCGCGGGGCTCACATCTGCGGATGGCCAGCTCAGCGCCTATGGTGGTGAGTAGGGAGGTAGCCCTAGGGCCGAGGACACCAGAAGTATCCACTGCCAGGGGTACAATCGCAAACCTGTCGGAGAGAGACCGGTATTTGAGGAGTTTAACCTCCTCAGCCTGACGTGCAGTAGAACCCGGGTTAGTCGCAGATTGCATCAGGTTGCGGCTGCAGAAAGTGTTGGTGCAAGTGGCATCCCAGACGAGGGGTTTGCCACCGCGGAACAGCAAGATTGTCATGCCATCTGGTCTTTTGCTGTCCTCTCGGTCCAGTCCCACCGGCTCGAGCTGGGAAGGGAAGCCTGCAGCGTCCAAGCCATGCTTTATGATCTCGTTGAGGGCAGCATGGCGTGGAAGGCGGCCGGCACTGTGGTGAAAGGAAAGCGGATGGAGGCTGAAAGAGTCCACGGTGGATCCGCAGCGACATTGGTGTGACTCGCAGATCCGGAGGCCGAGCCTCAAGGAAACACCGATGCGCAAGCTATTGTTGTCTAGCTGCGTGCCAGTGGAGAAGGAGAGCAGGGCATGGAGCCAAGGCCGCCATACCTGACAGGTAAAGTGGCCTGTTGCCATCCAATGTCGTCAAGCTTGACGTTGCATATCTCCTCGGCTGCTGCTCGGATACAAGTATCGAGGTCAGCGAGGAGAGATGTTTGGGTGTAACACGGAGCGCTGCGAAGGGTATAGAGGAGCTTCGGCATGTCGAAGAAGTTCCTCAACAGAAAGAGGGCTGAGTGGCCGTCGGTCAAGCCCAATCGGCTCGTGAGAGTCTGGAGTTGTTGAAGCTAGGACCTGATGGCGGAACGGATGGTCGGCGGGTGGATCGGTGACCCGAGGATGATGACATCCTCTTTGAGGGTCACCTGTACCTGGTGGAGAATGGACCGCACGTCCGAGACGGAGGCTGCAAAGCTCTCAGCATCGTGTCTGACATTCACCACCTCCGACTTGGCCGAGTTGACCTGGAGGCCGATTCCCGTCAGGGCAGGAACCACCGATTGTAGGTCATGGCAGACAGTCTGTACGGGCCCGCCCAACATAGCATCATCCAGATACCAAACATTGAGAGGGGCTGTGATACTCCGGGCGATGTGCTCTATACCAAGGGCAAATAGGAGGGACCCTAAAGGCTCGCCCTGTTGGACCCCAGTGGCCGAAGGTCTGATCGTATCAGCAGCAAGGAGCATGCTCGGGGCTCCATACGACAGGTAGGCCAGCGGGTAGGCAGAGGGGGCTCGGCTGAGGCAGGCATCGAGCAGATGGTCCCGGCGTGAGCAATTGAAGGCATTCCTCATGTCAAGCTTGACAATGAGGTGCCTGGAGTCCCTGGATGCCGGTCCCGGTTGGCAGCTGTTGAAGAACTGCCTGGTTGCATGTGCGGCCCCCTCACAGCCACCGGACACGCCGACACCTATAGCGTCATAATGTCGTAATGCAGACAGATATTATAAGGGCGCAACGTTATATCTATGTATCTATCTAAAAAGAAAGACTAAGAATTATAGAGAGAGATCGCTAAATCGTCTAATGCGGTCCCTAAGGCATTGAAAATTTGAAATATTCTTTGCTCAAAACACTCACAGGACCATAAGTATTACATGTGTAAAGTTTGAAAACAATCGGTTGGGTGGTTCTCGAGTCTTAGGGAGTCAGACAGACAGACAGACATTCTCTGTTTTAGATATATATATATATGGATAGGAAAACTTGAACCGTTAAGGTTAAATTTATAAAACACTTCGTATTTTATCTGATGAAAGCGTACCAAAGTTTTGGTACCTTTGAAATATATATAATAGAATAAATATGGTTTTATAAATATAGTTTCCATTTATTTAATATCATTGTATATTATACTCCAGAAAACTTGTCGAGTGCTCTGAATCAGTTATAAACATTTATATTTGTTGAATTACCAACAAATTGAATGTCGCTTCTGCTTATATATATATATATATATATATATATATATATATATATATATATATATTCGAGATTATCTCAAACATAACGTATATAATTTTAAATGTAATATGTGTGTGTGTTAATTTTTTATGGCTATTGGTGAGCTTTCTTTCTCTAAAGTTTCACCTGCACACTCACATGATCACCAGTCTTGTCTGGTGAGTATATAGATGAGACTCCTGAGTAACAAAGCTTAGCCATAATAAATGAATATTTCAACTTTACTTCGGTATTGAATTTTCATTCCTAAGTCCATAATAATTCACGTACTCTCAGGTCTTGAATAATTCTTCCTACCCCACGCTTATTAATTTGTCAGATTTCTCCCCCTAGCCGATTTTTATTCGATCTCCACCCCACCCCCGCTTATAAAATGTTTACTATTCTATCTCCGGCGAAATTTTATTCTAAGTGATTCATATTGATACAGCAGCTGGATAATCTAATAATTGTTTCTACTTTTGGCACAAGGCCAGGAATTACCCCAGTGCATTACTGGTACTTTATTTTATCGACCCCGTAAGGATGAAAGAATTTTATTTTACATTTAAAAATCATTATATATGACAAAAGAAGAACATTACAAGAAATCCCATATTTACGAACGTACACTATACAGTTACTGGTTTCCCAAGCCCCCCCCCCCCCCCATTATTGCCACCCCTCCTATTATTTGGTACCCGAGAGTGCCACCAAACTTTCCCCGTCTCTATGTCAATCACACAAAACTCTCTTTTAATCCCCCTCCCTGTATCTACTAAAAACCAAACTCTACTCCTTTCTATTTCTACCACGATACCGTCTCTCTTATCCCACTCTCTATATCTAAGACTAATACACTCTCTCACTCTCTATAAATATCTATACTTATCTCTCCCAGTCACCCCTAAACTCTCCCCCTCTCTAATTCTACTACACAGCACTCTCCATTATTCCTCTCTGTATATCTACAACCACTAAATTCTATCCCTCTCTATATCTAATGCACGGAACTCTCTTCTAATACCCCTCTCTAAATCAATTAACACCAAACTATCCCCCTCTGTATATCTACTACACGGAACTCTCTTCCAATCCCCCTTTCTATATTAATTACAACCAAACTCTCTCCCTCTCTATATCTACTACACGGAACTCTCTTCCAATCCCCCCTCTCTATATCTACTACATGGAACTCTCTATATTTATCAATACCTATCCCTATCAATCCTCTCACTCTATTCATTAACACCAAACTCTCCTCCTCTCAACATGAACCATACAACACTCTCTCCCAATCCCCCTCTATATCAATTAACACAACCCCCCTCTCTATATCTACTACATGAAACTCTCTTCTAATCCCCCTCTCTATATCTATGAGGACCAAACTCTCCCCCTCTCTATATCAACAACACAGAACTCTCTTCCAATACTCATCTTTATATCAAATAATCCCAAACTCTTCCCCCTCGCTATATCTACTATACCGAACTCTCTTCCAATACCCCTCTCTATATCAATTAACACCAAACTCTCCCCTTTCTATATCTACTACAGTATACTCTCTTCCACTCCCCCTCTCTATATCAATTAGCCCCAAACATTCCCCCTCTATATATCTATTACACGGAACTCTCTTCCAATACCCCTCTATATATCAATAAATATCAACCTCTCCCCCTCTCTATATCTATCAATACCTATCACTAGCAATCCTCTCACTCTATTCACTACCAACAAACTCTTCCTCTCTCTACATCAACCATACAACACTCTCTCCCAATCCCCCCTCTATATCAATTACCACTTGATATAGACGTGATTTACTTTGCTCCGGATTTTTACGGATTGTTGTAAAAAAAACTGAGTTTATTGATCAATTTAATAACATTGTTTGGTTTAGCCCCTTGCCTTGGCCGTCAGACGTTAAGTCAACAAATTTTCGCCCCTTTCTGGGGCGAAATTTTCAATTTTCATCTAAAAACTGTAGACTTGGTGGCAATGGATGCCATTTCCACCTCGCACACTGTCGTGAGTGCCACGCCCACTAAGAAAAGTGGTGGAGGGAAGGTAGGAGTACAAAGCTTGCAGCCGTCCCCCCTCGTATCATCGAAAAACGTGGAAAATATCGAAACCGCGAAACCAAACCCGGTAAATAATACCAGCACCAACAACAAGAACAATGACAACAACACCACAACCAACAACTGCAACAATATCAACACCAATATTACCAACAGTGACAGTAACACGAAAGACAACAACACCAAAACAACATTTGCACAGACCGTAAAAAAAAAAACGAACTATACACGCCAATAGACATAACAAATGCTAAACAACTATTACAAGACGCAAAACAATTCGTGACTTTTGGCGAAAACGGTGCTTTTAGCATCAATTCTCCACAGGAATTACGTAGAGAGGCTGTCCTGAAAACTGTGGTTTTCAGGACAATATCGAGCGTAACAAGAAAACCAGCTCAATTATCACAAAATGAAATTATCCTGGTTCTAAAAGACGCAATGAAGGACTTAACCTTCATACAAAAAGGTAAACTGTTTGGTAGCATTTCGGTGCTGATGAACAACCAGTCAACAGCTCAAAAGTATTCGATAGCACCCATTGTGTGCCCCCCGCTTCAACTTTTACCCCCACATACAGGGGAAAAAGGACACAAAGAATAAAAATAATGAGTATCACACCAAATGTAAACATTTGGTGGATACTATGTGGAATAATAAACTTTGACGAAGACAAGATAATTTCGGAGGTGTATTTGGTGGGACCACCGTAGAAGTTCTGGTGCAAATGAGCCCAGAACGAATAGCGAATATCCCACAACGCGTGCCTCTGGACGAGATAACTTATATAAACATTTCAGTGGAGGGAAGGCGGCCGTCATGTTACCACTGCTTAAGCAGGGGTCACCTGAGGGCTGCCTGTCCTCAATTAACGAGTAAAAAAAAAAAGGCTCTTCTGCCAACCCCGAACACAACAACACAACCACCACCACCACCACCACAACAACAACAACAACAACAACAACACGGAAAAATAACAACACAAAACACTGTTCTATCCAACCCCTCCCAACCTAAAACAAATACAAAAGCAACCACAACAAAACCCCAAAATATACCCCTCCCCAACAACACGGAAGAGGACTCTGTATCAACGTCACCCAGTGACGACGAGGGAGAACCCTTTCAAAAGGTGAAAAGAAAAAAAAAAAGGCACCACATTAACAAAAATGCCACAAACACACAACCACCAGCACAAACAGAACAAACATCACAAATAAAAAAAACCACCCCTCCCCAAAACATAACACGTACTACAAAACGCAAACACGCGCAAGAACAACAAACAAAAACAAACACAACACAACAAAAACTCTATACATACATTAACAAGAACAATAAAACGTTGATGAAAGCTATAGAAAATAACCCTTCGGTGGAAACCGAAGGGATCACTTTCACCTACGCAGCGAACAAACCGCACCTAATGATGATTAGGGTCCCAACGGAAACCTATGTAACTTTGAAAAAGAACCATCCAATGCATGTGGGGACCAACTGCACCAAACCACATAACAGCGTCCTATTGAGATGTTTCCCCACCCCCACACCAGACACCCATACCCCACCAAACACCCTAATCCCACCACACACTGATGTCCTCACCCCACCACAAACCACCACCCCACCAAACAACCCTTCCAACACCCCCATGGAAATTGTGCAGCCTGGCCCCCAGTAGACGAAGAGGTAAGTAATTTCCTTTCCTCTTCCTTTTTACCTCTTCAGCACCAACATGGCCAATATAAGAGTTGGATGTGTGAATGCACGCGGCTTGGGGATGTCCTGGAAACAGGGCAAACTCTTAAATGACCTCAGGTCGCACAGAGTGGATGTAATGGTTATTTGCGAGTCCAGGATCAGCAGCGAGCGCCAACTGGCCCCCATCTTCGACGACTTTGAGATCTACGCATCTCTCTGTCAGCCGAGGGGTGGGGGTGGGGTTGTCGTTCTGCTGCGAAAATACCTGGGTCTTGCCACACAGAAGGTACACCTGGACCCGGAGGGTCGACTGGTGGTTTTAGACGTCGGCAGTGGTGAAGGTGGAGCTTTCAGGCTGGTGGCAGCGTATGCCCCATCGGGGACACCGTGACCAGACTTCTTCCAACGCCTGGAGAATTTCCTGGGAACGTCTCGCTCCTTGCTTTTAGTGGGGGATTCGAATGGTATCCTGGATGCACGTTGGGACTATGTAGGGGCATGTCCCGATAGAGGGGGGTGTAACAGCCTCAAACGATTAATCGGCCGATTTGATCTGGCCGATAGATATCGACTGGATTTTCCGACTGTGCCACGGTGGACGTGGAGTAATCGCAGTGGAACATCCAGGTCGTACCTAGATAGGTTCCTAGTTAGAAATAAGGATAGGGACATATTAAGCTGTCCACGAATGTTCATGGTTGACTATTCGGATCACAAGTTGTTGACCGGAGTGGTCAACCTTGATAGAACTCATAGACAGGGACCCGGTTACTGGAAGCTAAACTTGTCTTTACCGACAAACAAAGCTTACAGTAAGCGGATTAGCACACTAGTTAAGCAGCGTTTTACGGGGGCAATTGTCAACAACAGGTGGTGGGGCTCTCTCAAGAGAGAAATTAGAATAGAATCGATAGGTTTTAGTCGGGAATTAGCATCAGATAGGAATAGAACTGAAAGGGAATTAACAAATAGAGTAGAAGAGGCGATTAGGAGTGGCAACGTGGCCGGCGTGCTGGCGTCAAGAACGGCCCTAGACCAGTTCTTTGATGCGAAGCACGAGGGCTGCGTTGTCAGGAGTAAAATACGTGCTCTGGGTAACGAGGGAGCCAATGCTGTTAGCTGGGCCCGAGTGACAGAGGCAAAAAGTGGAAACAAGTCCACGATTCGGTCTTTGAAGGACCAGGATGGACGCGTGATCCTTGAACCTGAGCGGATGAGCGCGGCCTTTCAACGGCGCTTTGCACGACTGTTCGGGAGGGGCGGCGGGCCGGCTGGGGCCATGGATTTCGGTCCATACCTCGAAGGTCTGGCGCGGCTCTCGGACGGGGAGGCGAAGTCCTGCGAGAGGCCGATTTCAGCCGCTGAAATAGTGGAAGCGCTGAGCCAATGCGGCAAACGCAAATCTCCGGGTCTCGATGGTCTACCATACGAACTTTATGTAGCGATGCCGGGCTTGTTCTCCGGTCTCCTCGAGGCGGTCTACTGCAACTGGCAACAGAACGGGAGAATTCCCAGTTCTGTGACCAAGGGCGTAGTCACGCTGGTGAGGAAGGACGAGAACAAGGGGGATGACATAGATAACTTCAGGCCCATAACTCTGCTAAACACAGAGTTAAAGATTTTGGCCAAGGTGTTAGCGAAGAGGTTGGCGCTTGTCGTCGGGAACCTGGTGGGAGAAGCGCAGACATGCGCAATCCCGTCCAGGTCTATACACGACAACCTCCACCTCATGCGATACATCGTAGAGAGGGTAGGGAACGAACCCGGCTTTGGTGGGGCCCTGATCAACTTGGATCAATCTAAAGCGTTCGATAGGGTTGACCATCGGTACCTGGATGCGGTGCTCGCGGCGGCAGGCTTCGGACCCGTTTTCAGGGGCTGGATTGCTGCAATGCACAGCAGCAACACCTGCTCGAGGGTCAAGGTGAACGGCTACCTCTCGGAGCCGTTCCAAATCACGCGATCCATTCGACAGGGATGCTCTCTCTCCTCCCTCCTGTATGTGCTGGCTCTCGAGCCACTACTGAGGAAGCTGGAGCTGTTGCAGGGCATCCCCTTGGAACTGGGATTGCGGAAAGCGGTGTCGGCCTACGCTGATGACGTGACAGTAATGGTGTCGTGCGCCTCGGAAATCGCGCAGATCGGCACCTTACTGGAGGAATATGAAAGGTTCACAGGAGCCAAGCTGAACCAGGACAAGTCCGTCGGTTTGCAACTCGGGACGTGGAGGGGCAAAACGATGCCCTCCGACGGCATCGTCGGACGCTGGACGGAGGGACCGGTGAAGCTGCTCGGGGTCTGGTTCGGACCGGACCTCCAGGTGGAGAAAAACTGGGACGAGGTAACGGGCAAGGTGTTTGCACTCGCCCAGAAGTGGGCCGAGTGCAAACTATCCCTGAAAGGTCGAGCGGAGGTGGCGAACGCTTATATAGCGTCCGTCATCTACTACCGCTTGACCGTCGTGCCTTGCCCAGAGAAAACACTCGCCAAAATGGAGCGCGCGCTCTTCCGATTTCTTTAGAAGAAGCGAGCTCCTTTGGTGAGAAGATCCATCTGCTGTCAACACCCTTCGAACGGAGGGCTGGGGATGCCGTGGCTGACGATGCGTAGACACGCATTAAGGCTACGGCACCTCCAGGTATTCCTCACCGGTCAGCCGGTGTGGGCCCTGTTTGTGAGGCGAGCCTTTCCGAGACTCGTCTCACTCACCGAGCTGCAATCCTGGGTCAAGCAAAGACCGAGAAAAGTGGGCGACTGGCACATTGAATGTGCCCAGGCGCTCACGGCCCTCTGGCAAGCGGATCCGGTAATCAGTGGAGACTCAACCTCAACATTCTATAGAGGGTTGATGCGCAGTAAGTGCGACGACGCTCTCGGAGAGGCTCTGGGCATGGAGGAAGACGAGCTGGCCAGTCTGTTCGGTAGGACGTTTGGCTCGGGACCGATGGACAACTTCCAAAAGTCCCTGGCTTGGCAATGTTACCGAGGAGCTCTACCCGTTCGGGGCAAGCTCTACAGACACGGGCGCCCGAGTAGGGACCCCTCGAAGAAGATCTGTCCAAGATGCGTGCGTGACGAGGAAACCGTCGCACACGCATTCGTACACTGCCCGGGCGTTGCTGACCTGTGGGGCTATGTAGAACGACTACTGTCGCGGGTGGGACCAATCCGGTTGACCACCGAGAACATTGTCACAATCAAACCGCCTCCCCCTTTCAAAAACGAAGGAGAGGCGGTTTTCCTCTGTGTGATAGCCATGGCGAAAGAAGTTGTATGGTGGACAAGGTTGAAAGGGCTGAGGTCAGACACCTATCTCTCCGGCCAACAACTGGTCTTTTTTTTCAAGTACCACTTTAGAAGAAGGATCAGAATGGAGAGAGAGGTGCTCTACCCCAGCAAGTTTTATGAAAGATGGGTGAAAGTAGCGAGAATGGCCCGAGTGAATGGGCCTTCTCTCTATATCAGCCTGTAGGTGAGAGAGGAGAAGAATGAGAAGAGGAAGGAAGCACCCGCTCTTTGTGCTCCTGAAGAGGAGGGTTGCACATTTTTTCGGGGGTGTGTGCGACCCATGCCAACGCCCCTCCCTATTGAGGACATCGATTGTTAAATTTAATTTGTTATGTTTTTTACACGTCTTTTTAAATGTATGTAAACTCCCCCCTTTGTATTTGTCCCAATCTTTGATGCCCTGGTGGCAAATAAATAGAAATATATATTTAATATACAACACTCTCCCAACCTTCCTCTCTCTATCAATTACCACAAAACTCTCCCCCTCTCTATATCTATATCTCCTATCTGTCTCTACATAACATGTACATAAATTGTAGCGCATATACAAATAGATGTGTGTTTTGGTAGTTTGGGGAGTACCAACATAAATACGATCGACTGTATCAAGTCAGCGCCCCAGCATGGCCACAATCTAATGACTGGAATCAGTAAAAAAAATTAATGAATATAAATGCATGCCTGTGTGTGCGCACATACACACACACACACCATATATTTTTGTTTTTGCTGGCTGAACATGAAAACAGCTAACGATTTTCTTCGAGAAATGTGTTGTTTACGTTAGGTAATTTATTCTACGAATGGCTGAAAGACACACATAATATCTTTTCACAATTTGTTTATGAAAGAATGGTAATGCATGCATTATCGTCATCAATATCCAAAACCTGAATTTTCCTCTACATACTAGCAGATATAAGTGTAATTGCTTATACCGAGATAATGTATTTTTTGTGTGATTTCTAACCCTCGCTGGTCTTCAATCTTCTCCCTGTATCAAACCTTGTTGTTATATCTATTTAATTATAACCAAGAGGCAGCATTACTACAATTCCAGACCTGCCAACCTCTAAAAACCCAAACTGGAAGTACCGTGCTCCAAAACGGGGAGAAATGAGGCAAAATAGGAAGATTTTACATAATGAACGAAATGGGTGGGAGATCTTCCCGTCTGACGGGGAGAGTTGACAGGTTTACAATTCAGTACCCCACCGCTACAACCAACTTTGTTTATTCATAAATTTCTAAATAATGTATATTTAATTTTTAATGAAAATTTCCAGTGTTTCAGTTTCCATGATGTAGATTACGATTATGTTGATGAAAGTAAAAAAAAAAAAAAAATGAATATTAATTACATTAAAAAATATATTCTTTCATTGTTGTTAATACTTTCATTTGTGTTTGTAGCAGCAGGTTAAATGTAAACACAAAATGTTTACCCTTATGCCTTGTTGGTAATAATATCAATCAGGATAATTGTTTCTACTTTTGGCACCAGGCCAGTAATTATCCCAATGCATTACTGATGCTGTATTTTATCGATCCCGTAAAGATGAAAAGCAAAGTTAACCTCGGCGGGATTTGAACTCAGATGGTAAAGGGGCATAACTCTATGCTGCAAAGCATGGCGTCCGACCCTCTACCAATACTGCCAATCTACCGCCCTATCAATCGGGATAATGCCATAGAGTTTGTACAGGAATGCAGTGTTTAATCTACAACTTAGAATTGCATAGAAACGAAAATTAAAAAAATAAAAATTCTTTAATATTTCATCAACATATTTTTCATGATCAACACTTTCGAAAATATATCTCTGCAAAATCTTATTAAAAAATATAGCAGAGTTGTTTGAGCATCGGGCTCTTTACGTTCTGAGTTCAAATCTCATCAAATTTAACCATTTTTTTTTATTCTTCCGAGGTTAACAAAATAAAATACCAGTTAGGTATAAGGTCGATATAATTGACTTACTCACCCACACACCAAAAAAAAAAAAAAAAAAAAAAAAAAAAAAAAAATGCTGGCATTGTGGTAAAATTAGAAACCTTTATTTAGAACATTATGAGGAAACAAAGTCGAAGTAGGAGTGCACTAAACTGTGATTCTGCCCAAGAGTTAATGGTGAGGGAAATGAGAACTTGTTTAGCAGAAAGATAATATTATGCCGTGTTGGCATAATATTAATTGTTTCTACTTTAGGCACAAGGCCAGCAATTACCCAGTGCATTACTGGTACTTTATTTTATCGACCCCGTAAGGATGAAAGGCAAAGTCAACCTCGGCGGGATTTGAACTCAGATCGTAAAGGGACGTAACTATGCTGAAAGCATGGCGTCCGACCCTCTACCGATACTGCCAATCCACCGTAAGAATGAATATTTGTTATTATTGTTGTTTTGTTGATAGCACACGAGGAGTGTCCCGCTAATTGTTATAGCGAGATTTGTAACGGTATATTAATTGTGAGAGAGAGGCAAAGTTAGACGGTTGTGTCTGTTTGTTGAAGTATATTTGTATTAAAGAGGAATGTAAGAAGTTGTAGTTCAGTTGTAGGTTTTGCAGCCACGAAAGAAGTATATCTGTTGCTGTAGTGATAAAAACTCTGGAAAGGATTTTTCCATATCACATTTAAAGGCTATGGCTATGGTAAAAATATTACAAGACCTTATAATATTTTACAAGTTTTATTTACAACCGATTGCAAAAGTTAAGCTGGATTAACATGTCAAACAAAAGAACAAACAAAATTAAGAGTTTCGAGAAGTAAAGAAAGGCGCTGTGACTGGCCGAATGAGGCCGACAGGCCTAAATGAAATCTTACCGTTATATAATGGTGTGTTGACTTCTTAGAGTCCAAAGCAGCAAGAGACTAGTTTAAACCAAAGAAGCGGGAAAAACTTTGAGCTGGTGGAAGTTGATATATATCCATATGCAGCTTACGATTAGTCTGACTTTAGCCAAATCACGCCTGGATAAATTATTTATACACGCCATGCAAGTAGCTCCACTACACTTGTGACATCTTTGTTTTAACATTGTAAATAAGGAAGTGACTTCAAAAAAAGAATTGAAAGCATGCACTAATTCAATTTACTGTAAACATAACTGTGTGTATCCAGTTTAAAATAGGTACACCATATCCCTGCATTTTGTAAGAAGCTACTAAAAGGGTTGATATCAGGAAGGTCATTCGGGTGTAAAACATTGCCTCAAAACGTCACATCCAACCCATGCCAGCATGAAAAAGTCAATATAAAAATGATGGTGATGATAATGATACCATGGTACCTAACGATAGTTCAATATTTGTTGATGGTAGGGAAAAGAATTATTTCTATTACATGTTGATCAGCAACTCTCACTTGTAACAGATTCGTTTCTTTGGCTCTATAAAATGGTAGTCATATTGGTGACATGACAAAAAGCTCCCAGCCCACCCTGTAAAGTGGTCGTGTTGGTGACACAACAAAAAACATCCAGCCCACCTTGTAAAGTAATCGTGTTGGTGACACAACAAAAAGCACCTGGCCGAACCTGTAAGGTGGTTGTGTTGGTTTACACAATAAAAAACACCCAGCCCACACATAAAATGATTGTGTTTGTGACCCAGCCCACCTAGTAAAGTGATCATGCTGGTGACACAACAAAAAGCACCCAGTCCACCCTGTAAAGTGGTCATGTTGGTGATACGACAAAAAGCACCCAGCCCGGACTGTAAAGGTGGTCATGTTGGTGACATGACAAAAACACCTAGACCAACCTGTAAGGTGGTCCTGCAGGTGACACAAAAAGTACCCTGTCCAACCTGTCAGCAGGTCATTTTGGTGCACTGATAAAAACACTGTAAATGTGGTTGGTATTAGGAAGGGCATCGATAGAAACCAAGCTAGAAACAGTTGTGTATGAGCAAGACACGGTCACCTGATCTTACTTGTCTCACAATGGGACAACTTGTCGAACCCTTTCAAGTATGGAAAATGGACGTTAAACAGTGATGATGATGATAAAATAAGTAAAACCCTATCCTTCTTTCCTTGCCTGTGTTAAGGAATAATAATAATAAAAAAAGATGCAACAACATACACAGATATATGAGGTAATATTTAAATAGAAACTATAAACTCTTTTATAGTCAGATAATTATAGATTTCTTTCAAAATTCATTATCTATGAAGACCACATAAAATGTTTCAGTTTGAGTTCAAATCAAAGACAGTGTCTTTCATTAGAAATGGGGTAATGAAAGGTTTCATCCTCCACAGCTATGAAACATGACAGAATATTTTGATTGTCATTTGTTGTTAAATACATCTCTTTTTCTTTGTGTGTCACTTCTGTTTTAGCGGTCAGCAAGGGTTGATGGTGAAATCTGAGTATTTTTTCTATGTACAAGCCTATATTCATGTACTTTTAATTTTCTGACAAGCAGGTTCTAGGGGTCCCAAATGTTCTGTAGCTCAGAGCCCTTAGTTGCTTTAATCTGATCAGCAGTATCTTCTAAGGGGACTGTTTACTCCTGCACCAAGTTACATTTGTTGGCATGCATTATGACAACTAATCCAAGTAATGACCTGACTAGAGACGAGGAGTTAGCACCAGATATTTATGAGTTCATTAATATTGATCATATTGCACTGATTCATACTTTGGCTGGAACATCTGCCCAGATAAAGTTTTCTTGTAAATATTTCATGAAAGTTTTCTATCAAAGGATCCAGTATGATTTGAAAAGGGCAGCAAGAGTAGATAATGTATTGGATCAGGGCTTGGACAATAACTGACAACTTCTCTATTGCTCGCCCTTTGAAAATGCACCCAGTACACCCTGTAAGGTGATTGATATTAGGAAGGGTACCATGCTGTAGAAACCATCTAGTGATGGTGATCTACATGATAACTGCACCTATTACTTGCTGTAAAGTAATTGGTGATAGGAAAGGCAACCAGCTGTAGAAAGTTTACCAAACAAAGGGTCAGGAAAACCCTTCAGTTGTGTCAAAGTCATGACAACCTCCCTAGTGCTGGTGTCACAATAAAATGATTTAGTAGAGTTTGAGATCATATGGAAGCAAGAGGTAGGCTCCTTGTCAATCTGAAAGGTCAGTTGCCCTGCTTGAGTACTGACTCAGTTTGCAAAAAGCCATCTAACTCTCACTAGAAGGGACGTAAAATGATGATGAAAATAATGGTGTAGCTCAAGGGAGAAATGAGGGATTGAAGCAGTTGAGATATAAATGTTTGTGCAACTATGTGCTTATTAAATGTTTCCAAGCCAACTTACATTCATTAATATTTGTATGTTTATTACAAATTTAAAAACACTTTCAATGACAAAAGCAGTACAATATCACAATCTTCCCATCCCAAGACAGTAATCCCCTAATCTGGGATGTGATCTACTGCAATACATCATTCTGCCCATTATCAACATCACATTCCATTTCCTTACTTTTGAAAAGAAAATGACCCTAACCTCAAAATATGAAATATAAGGTAAAAGTGTAAGCTATTGTTTTGTTTTGTTCTGTTTGTCTTACATTACTCTAGTTTTCACTCCTGTACTTCTCATTTGCATTGGACCAGTTCTCTTAAAACATTCCTATCAATATATATATATATATATATATATATATATATATATATATATATATATATATAAGTAGAAGGGATATTTAATTTGTTGGAAATCCGACAAATATAAATGTTTATAACTGATTCAGAACACTCAACAGAGTTCTGGAGTAAATAGTCAATGATATTAAATAAATGGAAACTATATTTATAAAACCATATTTATTTTATTATATATATTTCAAGGGCACCAAAACACTTTGGTACACTTTCTTCAGATAAAATACAAAGTTTGTTTTATAAATAGAGACATACCCAGGAAAATCATACCTTATCAGTTGAATATTCCCTGGATAGCTGATATTTTATCTGAAGAAAGCATACCAAAGTGTTTTGGTGCCCTTGAAATATATATAATAAAATAAGTATGGTTTTATAAATATAGTTTCCATTTATTTAATATCATTGTATATATATATGGAGGTACATGGCTTAGTGGTTAGAGCATTGGGCTAGCAATCGAAAGGTTGTGAGTTCAATTCTCAGACCGGATGATGTGTTGTTTCCTTGAGCAAGACACTTTATTTCACATTGCTCCATTTTACTCAGCTGTAGAAATGAGATGATAGGACTGGAGTCCCTATCATTCCACTGCAAAGTGGTCGTGGAGGTGCCACGGCAAAAAAGCACCCAGCACTCGCTGTAAATGAGGTTGGTGTTAGGAAGGGCATCCAGCTGTAGAAATCAAGCCAGAATCAGTTCCCGTCCCACCCTTGCAAGCAGGGAAAAGCGGACGTGAAATGATGATGATGATGATGATATATATATACGTATATATATATATATATATATATATAAGTTAGGTCACTCTCGAGTTCTACTGCTAACATGTAACCCAGTAGAACCTGTCTCATGGTCGGGTCGTCGGCGACTAAACCGGCAACCCCACCAAGCTTGCTTGGTGAGGCGGGTGATATTTGGACACCCTGCGGGATGAAATACAAGACCCGGCAAAAGCCGGAGGGACTCGGCAGCAGAGTCAGCAGCCATCCAAATAGTACTTTTTTTTTCACCTGGGAGTGAAAGACCCTCAGTTGTTGTCACAAAAAACACCTTTCTAGGAGGGGGAAACTCTGAAAAAAACCTGTGGTTTTGGAAGCATCCGATGATGTTGACCAGTTCTCCTTTTCGGGTAGTGTTTTCGATGCTCAGAGAGTGGGATTGGTCAAGTGAAAGGCCTTTCCCCACTTAAAGAACTTTCAAACCACAGGCATTGCTTGTTCTGGATATGTTACAGGTTCATGTGGCTGGCCGTAGCCTAAAAGTGCACTAAACTCCATAATCTGACAAGCGATTGCAGTACTCTTAGCAGAATTTGCAGCCATCATATATATATGTATATATATATATATATATATATATAATCATTGGATAAAGTGACAGGAAGCCAGATTGTTAGAATTCTTTTGAAGTTTTTTTTTTGCAGACACTATATATATTTCAATGGCTAGTAGAATCCCAGTGACATCATCAGGTACATTGTATAACATTCATAAAGGAATCACGGTAAACACAAACTGGGTACACGGAGACAAAAAATAAAAATAAAGTCGGAGATATTTGACTCAGGGGCAGTCTACATTTGGTTAGACTGACCACCCCTGAGGCAAATATCTCCAATTTTATTTTTATTTTTTGTCTCCATGTACCCAGTTTGTGTTTACCATGATTACTTTATAAATGTTATACAATGCCCCTGATGCTATTGCTGGAATTCTACTGGCCATTGAAATATATATAGTGTCTGCAATTATAACAACTTTAAAGGAATTCCAACAATCTAGCCTCCTGTCACTTTATTCAATAATAATTAGCTCTGTTCCCACACCACTAACAGAAACTTACATCAAAGATGATTGAGTTACTTTACGTTGAGTGCTTTTCATAACCAAACCTCTGATGTTGGTAAATGAATAGAAACAACATAGGCCAGAAAAGTCTTTTTAGTCTTGCTGGAGACAACACAACTGCTCTATTGCTGATGTCATGATAAATGCACCCAGTAAGTAATGTAAATTGCTTGGAAAATAAATGAATGAAGAGAACATAGGGTAGAGAAGATGTTTTAGTCTTGCCAGGGATAAGACAATCTTTCTTGTATTGGTGCCACAATAGAATGAAGTAGTTGGCTGTAGAAAGGGTATCCAACTGTGGAAACCATTCCCAAAATATGGGACATATGACTCAGACATTGTCAACTCATCCAACCTAGGCCAGTATGAGAAGATTTGAATAAGATTTAGCTACCTTTTCTAGCAGATCAAATGACCATTAGGATCCCTTGCTGCTGTTGTTAATAGTGGTTGGGAAGTGAAGGATTTTGATTATCACCAAGATTAAAAAAACAAAACAAAAACAACAGAATGTTCTGATTTTACTGCCTTATATTGACAATTTTAGTGTGAATAAGTAGTTTTATGATTGTTGGATGTCCACTTATCAAGGTTAGTTAACTTAACAATGCCTCCCCGCCTCTCTCTCTCACACACACATACAGACATGCGTATGAGTTTATACATATACACATGAACATGTGTGTATATGTAGTGAGGGTGGGGGGCTATATCTTTAAAACATACATAGTCTCACTAATGTTGGCAGGTTTACCCCAAGTTCTCACCAAAATTAGCCTTGGAAATAGAAAGAGTAATTTCAGGCTCATTAATTTTCATCAGTTTTTGCTAAATCTTGAGCTTCTGAGCAGCAGATAACAGCTTATAGCTATATAGGAAATGTTACTAATCTCCAGAATTCCTTCCACATCAAGACTGTCTTCATCAACATTTTACATCAATTGTTCTCCAAGTCTGCATGGTTTGGACAGGTCTTCTCTACTACAGAATCTTACTGCTTGTTGCAGTTTTTTTCATCTCTTTCATAAGATTCAGGATCCTGAGATTAGCCATCACCATATTTTACCTTGTCATCCTCAGTCTTCTTCTTCTGTGGACTCCGTTCATTTGGATCAGTTGGTACTTCATAATCTGTCATCCTTCACGTATATCAAGTGTCTCTCTTTGTACATTAGTCTTGATTCTTCTTATACCCAACCTTTTCCCTCAACTCACCTTAGAAGTGTTGTTCATGCACACTAATATTATACATTCAGTGAGGCATGCTATTTTCATTTCAATCTAGCCTTAGCACATCTTCTTCATCCAATGCCCATGTTTCACTACCATGCAGCATCATACTTTGTATGCAAGCATTATACAATCCCCCCTTATTCAGGAGAGGAATCTCCTATTTCTGACAGAGGCAAGAGTTCTCTTGCTTTAGAAATATAAATATACTAAGGTATAGTAATCTGCATAGTTTTCAAGCTGCATTTAATGAAAAGAGAAATTTTAGCAGTTGGTTAATACCATAATACAAATTAATTTACCCACTTATAAACTAAGTTGTATTTCCTATGTAGTTGTAAGCTTTTACTTTGTAGCGTAAAGTAGACACTAATGAAGGATAACAATCCTGAAACATCTCTTCCTGTTAACTTATAATACATTATTCAGAATTTAAGGCACATCCCACCAAGATATATTCCACAAGGCCATGTGTATTGTAAACAAATAACATACTTCTGTTTAGTGACATTTTTACTTCCCATGTCCCATTTAATATAAAGAGTGTGTGTGCGTATGTATGTGTGTGTGGTAAATGTGTATTTTCATACAATGGTGTAGCATTATTGGCTGTATTGGTAGAGTGTCAGACACCCTTCACGGGAGAGAGTTACGTCCCTTTACGTTCTGAGTTCAAATCCTGCTGAGGTTAGCTTTGCCTTTCATCTTTACAGGGTCGATAAAATAAAGTACCAGTAATACACTGAGATCAATTTAATCGACTTTACCTTTCCTCCAAAATTGTTGGCTTTGTGCCTAAATCAGAAACCATTATTATGGTGTTATTTCAATATAAAGTAGTGGTCACAACCAGGTAACCAAGGACGTAACCTCTTCAAGTGCTAAATAAATGAAAGATCTTCTAGGCTAGTGATTCTCAAATGGAAGGCACTTGGCTCCCACGAAAGGAATTTCAAATTCCAAGAGAGGAATTTTAGCCAAGGTATATTGAGAGAGAAATATCAATCATGGGAGGAATCTAAACTGGGAAAGAATGGTGAATATAGTGTATAAAGCAGATGAAATATTAATATACTCTATATAATGTGGAAAGTGATATAAGGTTAAACAATGCAAAATGGACGATAAGCTGAAACTAACGAAATATTTAGTTACCTGGTAATCTTTGTTTTTGTTGATGTTGTTTCTTTTGTCCTAATAGTTCAAGACTTAAAATTCCCTTCTTCAGAGTATAAGGAACTCAGAGAAAACTGTTCTGGTGTTTTCTCTTTGGAATTAAATTTATATTTAAATGTTATGAATCATTTTAGAAAGTTGACAAAAAGTAATTTGCTTTAAACCTTTAACATTTAAACTGGCCATATCCGGTCAGAATTCTCTCACCTCTTTCTGTTCAAACTGGTCATAACCGGCCACTCATACTGATATTAAGGTATTGTTCTCAAAATAAATAACATGAAAATCTCGTAGATTCGATATTATGTGAGATAATTATGTAAGATAAAGCCTTTACCACTAAAATACTATTGCATATGTAGAGTAATGTAAATGCTAAAGGGTTAATAAACCTGGGATTGCAAAGGAAAGAACATCACCTGGGTCTCTGAGAACCATTTTTGTAGACTGTTGTTTGACCTGCTAGAAATAGTAGCCAAATCTACCCCAACTTACACTTTACCATTTCCAGAACATGGGAGAAAAAAGGCAGGCTGATTACAGCTGGAATGCCTTTGATTATAGGTTTGCTCAATCAGGGTTGACAGGGCTAAACAACAGCCAGTGAGATGCATCACTAATGTATAATCCTAATCAAAATTTTAAAGCTATTTATAAATGTTTTTCCTGTGACACATATATACAATAGTTTCTTTCATCTCTCAATTATAGCTTCTGCTCTGTTAATTTGTTTTTCTTCTGAAATTATTACTTAGAGACAAATAAATACACACAACTGACTCAAGAATCACACTGATTCCCTGTCATAACTCTCTTTTCTTTCTCTTCTTTCTATCTAATGTTTTCTCCTTTTCAACACCTCCTCATCTATCGCTCACCCTTTCTCCTAACAATGGACTGAACCAGATCTGAGCCCCCCTCTCCCTATTATGTTGCGAGGGCCGGCATTAGGTCCAACTTTATCCAATACACCATACCATCTCCCATCTGTACACCAATCTTTCACCTCCAAGTCATTCGTTATTGACATCTATCACTCTCTATCACTCTCTACTGCTTAGTTCTGTTACTATTTATCACTCACTCTATCTCTGTCTAACCAGGAAACATGTAGCTGCTATCACTGTCTCTCTCTCCCATTATGTCCTCCTCTTTCACCCTCTTGCTCCAATCACTCTGTTTCTCCCATCATATGCTCTCTCTCTCTTCTTTCACTCTCTTGCCCTTGGTTTTTCTGTCATTGCTCTCGTTTCTATTTGCTCTCTTGCCTTAAACAAATGGAGATTAGATAGAATAATGAGAACTGTAGTAGTGAGTTAGAGTTAGGAAAGGCATCCAGCCATAAAAATCATGTAAAAATTGGAATGCATGAAGAAAAGGCTATTTCTAACCTGTCTAACAGGGCAGTAACTTGAAATAAGAACTGGTTTGGACTATTATAACCCCATCCAACTTATGGAAAGTGGATTTTAAATAATGATGTTGGTGGTATTGGTAGGGTGACAGTGTTGGCATTGTGATAGCAGCACTAACCATGTAATTGATATAACAGGAACTTGATATACGTTCTGGTCAGAGGGTTTTGGCAAGTAGGGCACTCATGGATATACCCCATTCTGGACAAGATCTACCAGTGAGACAACCCATGAATTAGGTGAGCTACATCTCCTTCCTCCTTGTATAATAAGTACACAAGACCCTATGGCACATGAGTACACAAGACCCTATGGCACACAAGTACATAAAACCCTACTGTCTCACTCACCCTAATATTGATAAATATATATGTAAAAAAAACATCAATAATGTGTTTTAATGCAATTAAAATACAAGTAGAGTTTTGGAATAGAAACAACTCAGTTTTGGATTGGGGACAATTTTTCTAATTATTGTAATTAAGAAATTTGGCCACAACAATAGAGAACAGATTAATAGTTTATAATTGTAAGCAATCGCGTAGTATATTTCTGGCTTAACAATTAAAAGTATGGATTGGTTAGGCTATATATTTTAATATTTACATAAATTATTGGAACAGATGTTTCACAATTGTTGTGGAATATTATAGGAAAGCATTTTTTGTTTTTTCTTTTTATCATTCCATTCTAATGCACCTGTGTCAAATATTATGGAGGGTGGAGAGCAGGAAGGGGGACTACTTGTTATAAATCAATGATTTTGAATTGGTGTTTTCATAGCTTGTTGATATTTGAAGTATGCGGAATGATAGGTTAAATTTAGGGACTGTCCCATGTCAGGAGACTCATCAGGCTAGAGTTTATATCAGTTCCATTACAGTTAAGGGACTGGCATTACAAGGCTTTCTTCTGGACATTATGTTAATGCATTGCAGGTTTAACCCTCAGCTGCAGTTGATACTTAATACTTATTTTCAGCTGAGTAAATTCGAGCAATGTGAAATGAAATTCTTTGTTCAAGAACACTACAAGCTGCCTGGGCCATGAGCCCAACACCTTAACCACTAGGCTACATATCTTTACTAAATGATATGGCTATAATTAATTGAAGTTGGTGAGAGTTTCACAACTGAATGTCCTGAGAAAAATGTAGTTTGTAATTATGGTATGGTATTCAAAGTGGCTCTTCTATAATTATTGTTACCAAGTGGCTATGAACAATTGAACTACAATATCAAACTTCCTATAGTTTATTTTCTCACACTATTTTGTCTCTCACTCTACTAGTTTTATAAATCCTACCAGGATGGATTTGAACCTGGAAAGTTCCTCTCCAAGGGGTAAGGCTGGGCAAGATGTTTTGTGAAAAACCTGCAGTTATCCTTGCAAATCAGTCTTGCCTCTCCACACCACTTATGTTGTCAGAAAAACAAAGGCCAATACAGCTTGGCACCAGTAACATCACAACTAATTTTTTCCACCTGGTTAGACTAGACATCACCTAGTTTGGGAATCAAACTCACAAGCTTTTTACTGTGAGCTCAACATCCTAACCACTAAGTTATATACCTTCACAGGAATGTGAAACTAGGCAGGATATATTTGCATTTATGTTATAAATTGTTTTTTATGTAGGAATGTTAGCTACTGGGTAAAAAAAAAACTACTACATGGTGGGGACAGTAGTAGAAGGTGTTCAAACTAAAGAAAGAAAGCTAAGGAAGTCATGGAATGGGATAAAGTTTGATTATCTCAGGAGCTAGTTCTCACAAATATTATGACACAGAACTAAGGAGAGTGGGAATACCAGCAATGAACTATATCATACCATCATTGAAAAATAGACATTAATCTTTTCATAGCCAAAATTAAGAATTTTGGATGGATTTAGAAAACATTATTAACTTTCTTCTTATTAAGCTGGTGTTTGGAGCATAGCTTAAAAGTTCTTACTTAAAATTATGTTAGCAGGTTTTTAGATAAATACAAACCTAGTTATTGATACTTCTTGCTCTGATCTCACTAATAAAATCACTAAGACTGCATTTTCTACCACACAGTTCACACTCATTCATGCCAAATCACGTTACAGGTATATAACCCTCTTCACTGCTTTGGCTATTTCCACAAGACTACTTCGCAACAAAAATATTCAGT
>OZ024741.1:360588504-360611004 GCA_964016885.1 Eledone cirrhosa
TTCATCTGAAGTTAATTTTTATTTTTTCCTCAAACACTGCAACAGAGAAAATATATCTTGAATTATTAAATGAAACATTGCAATAGATTTACACACTAACATACACACACATATATATACACACAAATACCTACATATATACACACACATAGACACATGTGTATATATATATATATACACACACACACAAAAACAAGATAGTGTAAGACAGAACAAAGGAGAGACAAAATAATAACAAAAGTAGTCACTGAGGAGGTCACAGAATGTGATGAAAGAGCTTTGATGACAATCAACAACTAAACAATCATTCAGTTATTAAACTAACCGACTGGGAAATTATAATAATAAATTGAAGTGAAATCCAACAGATGTGTGTATTTTTTATTGGCAGCATGACCTTCCCAATGTCTAACAATAACTCTTTCAACATGTTTTCAGATAAAACATATTGCAAACCAAATACAAAAACAAAGTATATATATATATATATAGAGAGAGAGAGAGAGAGAGAGAGAGAGAGAGAGAGAGAGAGAGAGAGAGAGAGAGAGAGAGAGAGAGAGAGAGAGAGAGAGAGAGAGAAGGTGAAGTTGCAAATAGCACGGAAAATATATTTTAGGGTCTGTTTTGTTTTTTTATCCTTTCTTTGATTCTTTTTCAATAATGTCACTTTGACGAATCAAAGAAAGGATAAAAAAAGAAAAACAGATCCTTAAATATATTTTCCATGCTATTTCCAACTTCACCTTGTCTCTATATCCACTGTTTTGTATAGAACCTTACTTCCCTTTTCTAATATATATATATATACATATATAATGAATTTGTAGTTTACTTAAAGCACAATTTTATTTATTTTCCATCCAAACCCGCATTGTTGTGGCTTTCAAACTTCGAATTATATATATATGTATATATTCTCACTGAAGTCTATATTTTTCTTGGTGCAATACTTGCTTATATATTCACACATGCTTGTTTATGGGGTTGTGAAATAAACACACTAATCTTGCAATGAATTATGGACTTATAAATAGTATATAGCGTCAATCTAATGTTAACTTTGACTGTTTTGATAACATCTGCAGAACTTCAAAGTACTTACCATTAATAACCATTATATATATATATATATATGTATATATATATATATAATGGTCTAACCCATGCTAGCATGGAAGAACGGATGTAAAGCGGTGATGATGATGATGATGATGATAAGGCTGGTGCCACAATAAAATACACCCAGTCTGCACTATAAAGCGACAGTGTTGGTGCCATCATAAAAAGCCACCAGTTAAACCTGTAAAGTGGTAGTACTGTGCTGTAAAAAAATGGTATAAACTGGTAAGCATTAGGAAAGGCATCCAGCCATAGAAACCATGACAAAAATGGAAGATATGAGCTGGAGGTAGCCACCAGACTGGTCTAACCACAGAACATGATAACCTATGCAAGCTTTGAAAATAGAAGTTAAATGATGATGATGATGATGATGATGATATATATATATATATATGAAAATATTATATGAATTCTTTCATATTACCTACTCTACTACTCCAAGTATTGAGTACTCTGGTGAGTATTCGGTCTAACTGGTTTTTACCACCACCATTCTGATATATATATATGAAAAGATTCAGGACCCCAACTGCCGGAACTCAGCCATTGGGGTCCTGAATCTTTTCATATTACGCATTCTACTACCCCAAGTATTGAGAACTCTGGTGGGTTATGGCCCATCTGGTTTTTTACCACACCCTATCTGATATATATATTTATATATAAATATATATATATATATATATATATATATATATATATATATATATATATATATATATATGCATAAATAAGAAACAGCTATCCCTGTATTAAAAACATGACTGTGTTCAAGGTTGACTTTTTTTTATTTTTTTTTTTTATTAAACATTATTATTTCTTTGTGTTTGGTTTGGAACATTAGCATTCCTAAATCCATAAGACTATTCAAGTTTTGAAACTTTCATAGCCTTATCTTAAAGAATAGAGATGATGGTAATAATGGTTTGTCCTTCGGGCACTTTGAAATGGTTACAAGGGATTATGGGAGTAAAATCTTCAACACTGGATTTAAATAATTATTCAATAGTTTATAATAATTAATTTTACGGTTTAAGGTTTAAGGTTTATAATAATTAATTTTACAGTTTTTAAGGTTTATAATAATTAATTTTACATATACAAACCAAAAATAAACCGACAGATACATGATAATGATGATGACTTACCATGACTTAACTCTTAAATGATTGTTTTAAATTTGGTGTTGAAGATTTTACTAATACTCCCACAATCTTTTGATACTACAGTGAAGCATGCAAACAACACACCATTATCACCCTCACGCTTATTCTTGAAGATGTGGCTGTGATTTAAGAATTCTAGTGTTCCAAACCAAACATAGATCTGATTTTAAAAATATGAAAAAACCTTAATAAAAATGATCAAACTTCAGCATAGTCATATTTTTAACACACACAAAGACACAAACATTTTATGAGTAACGCACACAAAAACAACAAACAAAATAAAATGATAATAGTAACAGATTTGGATTAAATTGACAAATCTATTGTTTTTATTTCATTTATCTGGAATTCAAAAAATATATTTTATCGTGACCAATATCTCAACTTTTTTAAGAGTATAAACTTAATAAACTAGTAAGAATAAACATTTTTGGAAGTAATAAGACATTTGTAGCAAACTAGAATGGGATTTACTTTGTCAAACTATGAAATCTTCACAAAAAGGTTTGCAATATTTCAAAAGAACAAATTATTTTTTCAAAATAAACAAAGTATTTTTTTAAATGTTTTTCTTTTTATCAAATTTAATTAAACCCATCACAGTTAAGAGATATAAATTACAGTATATACTCATCTATAAGTAACACCTTCATTATGGCATTTACACTGTACCCTATCATTATCTTTCAAAAGCTGGGTCAGATGGTGCTACAAAACTGGCTCAGCCACTTTTGAATGTGGTGAAACAAACCAGACTATGGAGGAGCCCTTCCTTTTCTGTTCTCTGTTACCCAACCCATGCAGATCTTGTAGATTTCAATGAAAATGCAAAGAGTTGTGTGGAAAGAGAGAAAGCTGTTGCATGACCATCATACTTGCTTCAAAGAAATAATTTTTAAAAAAATTAAAAAAAGAATATACCATATATTTTGAATTCAAGTTTTGTAGGTTCAGTAAATAAGTTACAGATTTATTTTTCACATAGTATTTTCACAGGAAAAAGATGCAACTTATACATGAGTATATACGGTATATGGAGTTTGGGAGACAGAAACCAAAACTTTTCTGCCCACCCCAAAGATAGCTTTGGAATTGACAAAACAAAATTATAAATTATCTGTTATACTTTATATAATTCAAGTTGTAAAGATGGCAAGGGCCAGAATGAGAACATTGGCTGAATTCTGAATTTTTACATATTTCAAATTTCAAGACATTTCTAGAAGACTCCAAACACTTGACAGCAATTAACTTTATAACATCAATTAAATAAATAAACTTAGCATCATTGACAACAAAAAAAAAAAACATAAGCTTCTTTGTATAATTTATTAAATAAGGAATGGAAGTCAGTATATATATCTTATCAGTCAAGCAGACTAATAATTTAGGAAAACTGGAGCATTGTAAGGTATGCAGCTATTTTAAAAGATGGAAGTGGCATAGCTCACAATTCAACATTTTATTAATGCATCAAAGTATAAAAGTGTGGAATTATGGTTTGTTGAGATCACATGAGGTCTTGGATTAGTTGAAATTACCTCATTTATGCTTCAGCTGTCAAAAAATGTTCATACTTATTTAATGGAAAATTATGGAATGTTTTAGAAGACAATAAACACAACAAAGTTATAATATAAATATTTAACATTGATTTTTTTTTTAACGTTTTTTTTTTGTTTTTTGTTTGTTTTTGTTTTCTCATATGAGACTCAGTAACATTACTCATCTGTATGTAGTATACAGAAATGTTATGTAGTTTTAGTTTCATGCAAGTATAGAAAATACAAAATTATGTCAAACTCATGAAATTTCAATGTACAAAGATCCACTGCAAAGTTAATAACAAATACAGCTTTATATTTATATTTTACATCTATTTTATAATATATATACACACATTTTCAATGAAGTTAACTTTCTCAGACTGAGTCTTTTTATGTCACTTTGAGAAAGTCCATATTTTGTGTCAGCTTTTTAAATGGGAGCTTATCAGAAGTTGCTGTTGACTCAAGTAATGAACCATTGAGAAAAACAAAGGACAATTTTACATATTTTTTTTAAATTTGTCACTTGAAAGCTCATCAAACATTAAAAATGTCAATTGCAATTAATCTAATTAACTTGTTTCTGTGGGAAACCAGATATAACTACATTTACTAATGACATACTTTTAATTTATACATTGAATTTGTTCTAGGCAAGAATGAATGTATTTATTTCCTGAAAAATATTGATTTTTTTTTCAAAATAAATAAAATTAACAACAGTGTTCCAGCATGGCCACAGCCTGTGGGCTGAAACAAGTACAAGAGTAAAAGAATAAATAAATGAATAAAATAATTAAGTTGGAAATCAATATATTTTCTATTTTACAAATGATCACCAACAAATTGCTATTTCAGACAAATTCATTTTTCTCTGAATTAGTACATAATTTAGACCTTTAATTAAATCACAGAAATTTTTTTCAAACCAGCTATTAAATATATGTACACAAGTCTTTGAAAAAAAATGCATGGATAAATAAATTGTTGATTTTCTGCTGCTGTGTCAGATTGTTGGTGTCATTCGCCTGATCAAGATCAGTTTCCAGGGCCCACCACAAGGTCGACAGACTTGGGCCTCAATTGACCCAAGTCATCTGCTCTATGACATAGCTGAGGATTCTCAGCTAGTGGGCCAACATCTCTTGGTGTCACACCACCCTTTCTCTTGTGCCATAACAAAGCTGTGAGATTCATTTCAGTATGCTTCAGATGTGGAGAGCTAGCTGGCAACAGACATTTTGACCCACCCAACTGAATATCAATCCCAATACAACCCTCCCACCAGGCACTAACCTCTTTTGGAGGAAGTGGTGTTCCTGAATTGGCTATGCACAGGTGTCAGCTGATTCAATGCAACCATGATACACTGGCGGCTGCAACCAGCAGCAGCTTGTGAGTGCGGCTCACCAGAGCAGACTACAAAACATATACTAAGTGAGTCCCTGGATCTCCCCCGGCCTGGAGTGTGGACATCACACACTCTAATCCCACTACTGTGAGGTAGTTACAACGCAGGACATCACACATCACATAATCACAGTGCAGCATCTCAAACGCAAGAAGAAGAAGTCTGTGAAATTTGTGATATTCTTTCATTCTTTTACTGGTTTTAGTCATAAGGCTATGGCCAAGCTAGGGCATTAGCAGGGAAAGTGGGCATTAAAATGATGATGATGATGATCATCATATCAACCCTAGGACCCATTTTTTCCACTTTGAGACTTATCTTATAGATTACTTTTTGTCAAACCACTAAATTATGGGACATAAATACTGACACAGATACACACACACACACACACACACACACACACACACAACACACACACACTCAAACAAATGTACATACATACAATGGGCTTTTGCAGTTTCTACCTTTCAAGTTCCACTCATAAGGCATTAGTCAACCCAGGTAGTGGGCGTTAGATTATTCCTGGCTTGGAAATCTATTACCTGTCAGAACATGTAGGTGACCCATACTAACCCAGCAACAAGGCTCGATGACTGCAGTCATGTGACTGTTCATGGTAACTATACTAACGCTAATCCTAATCTTAATTCTAACTCTAAATTTGATTCTAACATTAACTCCCACACACACACACCTTTCTACAGCTCTGCTTTCACCTAAACGAACAAAAAAACACAACATACATACCATTTTTAAACAAGTTGTATCTCAATTATTGTATTTTATTATATGCTAGCTTCTCCCTCCCAGCTCCCTATACCTTACTCTTCTTACCTTGCCCTGAGCCATATGCACAACAAAAAAACTACACAACCCACTATACATACAAATATCTTGCTTCAGATACCCCCAACACATTATATTTATATACACATATATATATATATATATATATATATATATATATATATATATATATATATATATATATATATATATATATATATACATATACACACATATACATATACACACATATACATATATGTGTGTCTCTCTCTCTCTATATATATATATATATACATATATAGAATCCTTCAGCTACATTTAATACTATGTCATTCAAATATAAAAATAGAATGGTTCTAGATACAAATAAGCCTCCAAATAACAAATACCTATATCATTATTAAGCCAACAATCTGTGGCTTGCCTTGTTGTTTAACAAATAATTAATGGCAATTGTATGAACTATTTTGTAACTATATTTTTAACAAGAATAAACTGTCTTTGTGTTTTAATAATCAAAATAATCAAGAATTATGGGAGGTTTAAACCTTTAACATTTACATTGCATTATATTTATTATTGTATTTTCACAGTAAAGGCTTTATCTTACATAATATCGAATCTATGAGATTTCAATATTATGTATTTTGTTAACAATACCTTAATGTTAGTATGGGCAGACGGTTACAGCTAGTTTGAACAGAGAGAGGTGAGAGAATTCAGTCCAGATATGGCTGGTTTAAATGCGAAAGGGTGAATAAGATAACTAACTTTCAACTTAATAGTGGTTTCTAATCTATTTTTCTGTGGAATATTCAACTAACATTATAAATATGGGGCTTCAGAATATTTATTGCCTCATTGTTTAATCTATTTTTCTGAGATACACTCATGATAAATTCACAAATTGTATGCTCAACTGATAGTACAACTAACTGCTTATTAAAATCAATGGAGGATCCGTCATTTTATCCAGTTAGTTATTTCCCCACCCTCTCTTCGATGAAGCTACATCTACACAATTCTCATTTAGAATTTCTTTCTTTTTTATATTAAAACAAAAATTAATTAACTTATTTATTTACTTATTATATATATATGTGTATATATACATACATACATACATACATACATACATACATACATACATACATACATGGTGGCTGCCAACTCGTTTTCGAGTACGGCCACTACTTTATATCCATGTAGGAGAACTCCTACCGATGCGCTGAACGAGTGACATTTTAGTCCAGCCAGCGACTTGAAAACTCTGGTACAAACACTACACTTGTGACAATTATTGACACATAGTGCTGGGCCCATGGAATCATGTGACGACAAGTGCAGAGAGATCTCCAGATATAAAGCAATGCCTGTGCCGTGAAGCTTTTATAGTGAGCAAAGGCACTGCACAAAGCCAGTCCCACTCTCTTAACCAAGATGATATTTACCAAAAAGAAGAACAAGTCAACATCATTGGATACCATCAGAGTTGCAGGTGTTATGTCAGTTTTCCTTCTCCTAGAATTCTGCCTTGACAAAGGCTAAGGGGTCATCTCTCCCGGTGATTTTGGATGGCCATTGACTCTTAAGAGCTCCTTTGCCCTTACATACATACATACATACATACATATATATATATATATTGTAAAAACTAACATTACTACAAGAATATATTTATGAAGCCATGTATCAATAGGTGTTATAGTTTTCAATAATAAAATTGCTTCAAAATATTTTATATTTGATATAAATTAAGTGAAATTAACCCTTTCATGACCGCATAGCTAATAAAATACACATTATTTCAATTAATTAATATAGAATTTTGAGGGATTTGCTAAAATTATTGATTATTTCATTACAAAGATGGTAACTTAACATATGGTCCTTATATAAAATGTTGCTGCAATATTTTATTTCAAATAAGAACCTTTTAAAATGGGTGATTTTGTTTCACAGAACCAGAGCTGGTTTTGGCCAGGCAAAACCAACCGGTAGGTGACCCAGGGGTAGACTCCAAGCAAGATGGTTGGTTTAACATGCATGAGCTTGGCTGGTTTCGCTTGGGGATCCAGCCAGATCAGTTGGAGACTGTTGCTTCTGACAGGACCCGCTAGAAGCAGTGTTTGAAGACGCTGCCTCCGATGACCACCCTAGGAATAAGTGGACAAAGAAGATAAGAAGGTATCAAAAGGGTTAAACTATGTTAAATATGAAACTAGGTTAAATATGAAATGTGGGTCCCATTTCAAATTATTTATGTATGGTTTACATGTATATATATATGTACATGTAGTGTACATGATGTACTTGTAACAGAACATAATGATTTCTACTATAGACACAAGGCCAGCAATTTTGGGGGAGGGGAAAGTTGATTAAATCGACCCTAGTGTGTGACTGTTACTTTATTTTATCAACCCTGTAAGGATGAGAGGCAAAGTCAACTTGGCAGGATTTGAAATCAGATCATAAAGGGCCGTAACTCTATGCTGCAAAGCATGGCATCCGACCCTCTACTGCTACTGCTAATCCACCGCTCTAAAGTAACAGAACATAAGAAAATAACTTCTTTTTTCTTCTGGCCTGGCTATTATTGCAATATAATGGCTAATCTACTTCACTATTTTGCTTGGCAACAACTCAATATTCATTTATTCTTTTCTATTATTCTTTCATTGGTTTCAATCATTAGCCTACGGTCATTGTGGGCCAGCACCTTCTATGGATTTACTTGATTATATCTATCCTAGTACTTTTCAAGTGTGGCACTTATTTTATCTCTTTTTGCTGAACCACTAAATTATGGGACATAAGCAAAGAGTTAATTAACACACATACACACACATATGTGTGTATGTATGTGTGTGTGTGTGTGTGTGTGTGTGTGTATATTCGTATATATATATATATATATATATATATATATGAGTTCCAGGTTCAGTCAAGGGTTAATCAAAATAAGTAAAGTATTCAATATATTAGTAGAGTGTAAACATCATGTTTAATATAGAAATGGCTTCTACAGGACTAGAACTGTTTCAGTCAACAGAAATCATCATAATTTCTAATGAATTTTTGAATGAACTAGTCCTGTAGAAGCCATTTCTTTATTAAACATTATATATATATATATATATATATATATATATATATATATATATATACACATACATACAGGGTGCGGATGATATTTGTTCGCAATTTTCAACTGCTAATTTTATGCAAATTGTTTTTACTTCCGTTGTCACTCTTGTCTTCATAAAAACAGTGACTATATTTCCATTATTTATTTTCAGAATAATTGATTATGAATAATTTTGAACCTCCAAATTTGTGAAAGAGACACAGAGTTCTTCTTGGAACCCGCGCCGGTAGGACAAATAAGGAAATTTCAGACTTTCTCAGCATCAGCAGAAGAATGGTGGAAAAGGTCAGAAAGGAATTGGAAGATTCAGGATTCGACTACGAAGCAACATCAGAGAGGAAAACACATGATCGATGATCTGACGCCTGCAGAACGCCCAAGTTCATCGCTGAAGTTCAGGATATCATCAACAATGAACCTAGCAAGTCGATGTGGGCCATTGCAAGGGAGAAAGGCATGGATGAAAAGCTCATTAGGCTGGTGGTACATGAAGACATTCGCTACGTTTCATACAAGATGAGGAAAGGACAATTTCTGTCAAAGGCGATGCAAGGAAAGCGACTGAAGCACGCAAAGAAGCTGATCAACAAGTTGAAACACCCACTGCTGCCAGACATGCTGTGGTTTTTCTCCAAGGAGAAAAACTTCTGCCACGACCAGAAGATCAACTCTTGGAACAACAGGTGGCTTGCTGTTTCATCCAAAGACATGTCCAGAGTCATGCAGACATAGTTTCCAGCGACAACATTGGTCTTAGGTATCGTCAACAGTCAAGGTAACGTCATGCCACTTCACTTCTTCCCTAAGGGCCTCAAGCTGAACACCAATGGCTACATCCACATTCTGAGCGAGGTAGTAAAGCCCTGGATTGACCAGGTAGCTGCAGGTAGGCCGTATGTGTGGCAGCAAAACTCAGCGCCCTGCCATACCAGCCAAAAGACCCAAGCCTGGCTGTCAGAGAACTTCGTCGACCACCCTTCACCTGACATCTGGCCTCCCAGCTCGCCTGACTGCAACCCTTCGACTTCTTTGTGTGAGGCGCAGTGGAACGAGACACCAACAGATCTAGCTGCAATACGAAAGACGATCTGAAGGCCAGGATCATAAGTCGGGGGACAGTGACGAAGGCCTGTAGCCGGTTCCGAGGCCGCCTTGAGGCCGTTATCAAAGCCAATGGCAGGTTTATCGAGTGAGATCAAAAGAACAAGTCATGAAGACAAACTGACCCAAGTTTGATAAATAAATCTTAAAAAATAAAACTACTGTGTTATTTTTTCCTAGACAGTAATCTTGCGAACAAATATCGTTCGCACCCTGTATATATATATATATATATATATAGATAGATAGATAGATAGATAGATATATAATCAATATATAAACACATTGAGCTAATTATGAAGATGTGCCAATTATATACTATCATATATAATTCTCTACTTTCCTTTGAGCATTGTATATTTAGTTTTACCTTTGCTGTCTCTCTCTCCCTCTCTCTCCATATATATATATATATATATATGGTGAGAAAAACCACAGACCCTCCATCTCAACTCACCTTTTGAAAAGCAGAAGAACTGTGAAACCGGTAAAGGAACCAAATAAATATATATATTTTTTAAAAAAATAAGACTCCAGTTGCATTTTCGATTTCATCTCTTTTTCTTTATACTTTCACTCGTGTAGGACACCTCGGTTATTTTTCATTTTGTAAAAAAAACCTCACTTTCTAATATATATATATATATGAAAAATGGCGTGCTGCATTGTTGCAAATGGGTTACATATGAATAAAATTAGAACAAGAAGAAGGACTGTCCGTCATCAGTGATCTTCCAACCATCATTGGTATTTCTTTGCATTAAAGACCATCTACCTCAGGCTGGTGCGAGCAATAACTAAACAAGTTATTGGGACAGGTAGAATTGGGTGTAGAAAGCGAGACATATAAACAAAGAGAGATGGTAATAGCAACGGAAAGAGAGGAAGAAGAGAAGCAAGTCTGTGATATCTGAGAACTTAAGTTCGATCAAATGGTGGACGAGAAGAGAAGACACGTCCAGACCCTGTGAAATGTGAGCGAGAAAAGGATTTCACATATAAGCAAAAGGGATATACAATTTGTTGGTAATTCAACAAATATAAATGTTTATAACTGATTCAAAGCACTCAACAGATTTTCTGGAGTATAATATTCAATGATATTAAATAAATGGAAACTATATTTATTCTATTATATATATTTAGGAAAAACTTGAACCGTTAAGTTCTTCTTTCCTGGCTATGTCAATATTTATAAAACAAACTTCGTATTTTATCTGATGAGAGCGTACCAAAGTTTTGGTACCCTTGAAATATATATAATAGAATAAATATGGTTTTATAAATATAGTTTCCATTTATTTAATATTATTGTATATATATATATATATATATATATATATATAATATATATATATATATATACATATACAACAGGTTTTCAAACAGTTTTCATTTACCAAATTTCATTCACAAGGCATTGGTCAACCCAAGGCTATAATAGAAGACACTTGCCAAAGGTGCCACACAGTAGGGGTGACCCTGAAAGCACATGGTTGCAAAGTGATCTCCTTAACCATACAGTTATGCCTGTGATTGACAAAATAGCAAACATTACATCTGCAGCCACTGTAATAGATTAGAGACATGAGCCTCATCTCTCTTTCTTTCTCTGTCTCTTCCCTGTCCCACTCTCTCTTTCTCTCATTGCAAGCAAAGTATCAAAGTATCAAAGCATCATAGTATCACAGTATCATGGTATCATGGTATCATGGTATCATGGTATCAAAGTACCATGGTATCATGGTATGGAATATGGAATGTGATAAGATGCCTGTTGGCAAATGTTTACCTCTCAGAAGGTGTCTGCTGTAAACAACATTACAAGAATGTCGGCACAGGGAAGAAAAACATTACAAACAAAACTAAACAATCTCAAAAAACAAAACAAAAAGCCCTAACACATCTCCCTCAGTGTTTAGTGCCAAGTAAACAGCTGTTAGGTTAAAGTTTCATTGTGAGTGAGTGAAAGACAAACCAGGTAAACAAAAATGATTAAAAACCCAAACAAAAATAAAATCAGGAAAAAAAGAAAAGAAACTAAAGGAACAAAACAAAATGGAAATTTAAGGTTTGTGATGTGTGTGGCATGTGTGGAAAGGAGTAACACTTTGGCATTTTCGAATGGAAATGTCGGATGGTTTCAAGGGTTTTATTATTTAGATTATATTTAAATAGAACTAGAATTAACGAGGAGATTGAAATCAAACTGATTTCACTTACTGTTCAAGTAAGACTGTGTGTGTGTGTTTGTGTGTGTCTGTGTGTTAATGTGTGTATGTATATGTGTGTTAATGTGTGTGTATGTATATGTGTGTGCGTTTGCGTTTATATGTGGGTCTGTATATGTGTGCTTATGTCTGTCTGTATATATGTGTGTGTGTTTATGTGTGTCAGTATATATGTGTGTGTGTTTATGTGTGTCTGTATATATGTGTGTGTTTATGGTGGTGGAGGAGTTGGTGGTGTTAGTGGTGTTGGTAGTGGTGTTGGTGGTGGTGTTGGTGGTGGTGGTGGTGTTGGTAGCGGTGGTGGTGTTGGTGATGGTGTTGGTGGTGGTGGTGTTGGTGGTGGTGGTGGTGGCGGCAGCTGTGGTGTTGGTGTTGGTGGTGGTTTTGGTGGTGATGTTGGTGTGGTGATGTTGGTGGTGGTGGTGGTGGTGATGTTGGTGTGGTGATGTTGGTGGTGGTGATGTTGGTGGTGGTGGTGGTGGTGGTGGTGGTGGTGGTGGTGGTGTTAGTGGTGGTGGTGTTGGTGGTGGTGGTGGTGTTGGTGGTGGTGGTGTTGGTGGCGGTGTTGGTGTTGGTGGTAGTGTTGGTGGTGTTGGTGGTGATGTTGGTGTTGGTGGTGGCAGCGGTGGTGTTGGTGGCGGTGGTGGTGTTGGTGGTGGTGGTGTTGGTGGTGGTGTTGGTGGTGGTATTGGTGGTGGTGGTGTTGGTGGTGGTGATGTTGGTGTTGGTGGTGGCAGCGGTGGTGTTGGTGGCGGTGGTGGTGTTGGTGTTGGTGGTGGTGGTGTTGGTGGTGTTGGTGTTGGTGGTGGTGGTGTTGGTGGTGTTGGTGATATTGGTGTTGGTGGTGGTGGTGTTGGTGGTGGTGGTGTAAATGATATAGGATACAGATAGGAACCTGAGGTATCTTGGAAGATGATTGTGGAATGGTGTAGAGTAATGGGGGGGGGGGACACAAGTGTAAAATTATAAATATGGATTATTATTATTATTATTATTATCTTATTAGTACAGTGGCTTTTCTTAAAGGCAAAGATGCAGAAGTGAAAACCAACCAAACAGTGTGTTCTGTCATTATTTCTGGCAATATTATTACAACAATATGCCGAGGTTAACTTTGCCTTTCATCCTTATGGGGTCGATAAAATAAAGTACCTGTAATACACTGGGTAATTGCTGGCCTTGTGCCAAAAGTAGAAACAATTATTACAACAATATGACCCTCCCCAAGTATAACAATATATATATATATTATTACAACAATATGACCCTCCCCAAGTATAACAATATATATATATATTATTACAACAATATGACCCTCCCCAAGTATAACAATATATATATATATATATATATTATTACAACAATATGACCCTCCCCAAGTATAACAATATATATATATATTATTACAACAATATGACCCTCCCCAAGTATAACAATATATATATATATTATTACAACAATATGACCCTCCCCAAGTATAACAATATATATATATATATTATTACAACAATATGACCCTCCCCAAGTATAACAATATATATATATATTATTACAACAATATGACCCTCCCCAAGTATAACAATATATATATATATTATTACAACAATATGACCCTCCCCAAGTATAACAATATATATATATATTATTACAACAATATGACCCTCCCCAAGTATAACAATATATATATATATTATTACAACAATATGACCCTCCCCAAGTATAACAATATATATATATATATTATTACAACAATATGACCCTCCCCAAGTATAACAATATATATATATATTATTACAACAATATGACCCTCCCCAAGTATAACAATATATATATATATTATTACAACAATATGACCCTCCCCAAGTATAACAATATATATATATATTATTACAACAATATGACCCTCCCCAAGTATAACAATATTTGTTTCAGCACACAACTTCATATCAAAAACCTTGCAAAATAAAAAAGATATTAATTTACCAAAATATATCCTTAGAAATGTGTAGTTATGTATGTGTATTTGTGTGTATGTATGTGTAGTTATGTAAGTGTGTATATGTCTATGTGTGTGTAGTTATGTATGTGTGTATGTGTGTAGTTATGTATGTGTATATGTGTGTAGTTATGTATATGTATATGTGTGTGTGTAGTTACATATGTGTGTGTAGTTATGTATGTGTATGTGTGTGTAGTTATGTATGTGTATGTGTGTGTAGCTATGTATGTGTATATGTGTGTATGTGTGTAGTTATGTATGTGTGTATGTGTATGTGTGTGTGTGTGTAATGTATGTGTGTATGTGTAGTTATATATGGGTGTATGTGTGTGTAGTTATGTATGTGTATGTGTGTACATGTGTATATGTGTACATGTGTGTATGTGAGTGTAGTTATGTATGTGTATATGGGTGTATGTGTGTAGTTATGTATGTGTATATGTGTACATGTGTGTATGTGAGTGTAGTTATGTATGTGTATATGCGTGTATGTGAGTGTAGTTATGTATGTGTATATGTGTACATGTGGGTATGTGAGTGTAGTTATGTATGTGTACATGTGGGTATGTGAGTGTAGTTATGTATGTGTATATGTGTGTATGTCAGTGTATGTGTGTATAGTTATATATGTGTATATGTATATATGTGTGTATGTGTGTGTGATAATGTATGTCCTGTACTTTAGTCTATGCTGTTCACTGACATGTGAGTTAATGAGAAAACATAAAGTGATTATGTGTCAAAGTTATGGAGCTACACAATACCACAGGGATCTGTTCTTGGTCCCCTTTTGTTTGTGGCATATATTAATGACATAGATGCCAACTTAAAGAATGCCACGGTACTGAAATATGCAGATGACATCAAGCTGTACCTTGAAATCAAAAGGACTGATCCTGAAATCTACAACTCTTTCCTACAATCAGACCTGGACACAATGCAGCAATGGATCACAGACTGGTAACTGAAGCTGGCTGTGGACAAGTGTACCACCATGCATTTTGGGAGGAAAAATCCAGCATCCACATACTCCCTCCACAACACTGATATCAAGAAGTCCTCTTGTGAACGTGACCTGGGCATTACTGTCAGCAGCGATTTGCGTTGGACAAAGCATGTCTCTAAGATTGTCAAGAAGGCTGAGGGTGTCTTGGCATCACTCAGCAAGACCTTTGTTAGCCGCTCTCCAGCCATCTATTTAAAGCTGTATACAGCTATGGTACGACCACATTTGGAATTCGCATCATCAGTCTGGAACCCCTATCTTGCTCAGAACATTGACCTCCTGGAAACTATTCAGAGACGTGCAACCAAGCGCATACCCTCCATCAGGGATCTACCATACTCTGAACGCCTTGCTTCCCTGGGCATGGATTCATTGAAGCTCCGACGTCTGGCAATGGACTTGGTAAACACCCACAAAGTTATTAACCATCTCGCCAACAACAACCCTGAGCACCTTTTTGATCTCCATGTGTCTAACACACGTGGATATGCCTACAAAATCAGAAAACAGCACAGCTCCCATGACTTTCGTAGACATTTTTTCACGCTCAGAGTTCCTGAAGCAGCGAACAAACTACCTGCGTCAGTTGTTAGCTGCCGAGACACTGCATCCTTTAAAACCCTCATGCTTCCCGAAATACGCCAAAACTACACCTGATGTACCCCTTCTATACACATGCACACATGTGTATATCATGACTCATGCACTGTTCATTTTCCTGACGTTTGTACATTACCCTATGTACTATACATACACTTTTTGATGAGTTGTAGTGCACCTGAGCACTGTACACAATATTTCATTATTATTATTATTATTATATTCTTTCACTGAGTTGTGGCCATACCTGGACACTGCCATTTAATCATAGTAATCAGTCCACTTATGAACAGTATTATTATATTATTTGAAGGTTTGCTATATACACCTACACTTTAGCTTTTAATAAAATAAAATAAAATAAAAATAAAAAAATAAATAAAAAAACAGAAATTAATTTTTTAAAATGGTTTCTAATTTAGACACTAGGCCAACAATATGGAGCTGGATGGAGGGAGGTGACTATATCGACCCCAGTACTTGACTTGTACTTTATTTTATCAACCCCCATAGGGATAAAAGGCAAAGTTGACCTGAATAGGGATTTGAATTTAGAACATAAAGAGTCTGAACAAATACCATGTGGCATTTTGTTTGATGCTTTAATGATTCTACAAATCTACTGCCTTAAATCGGAAATTAATAAAAAGACAATTATTAGCATGATCATTACACATAATCAATAGATATAATCATTGCATAGAATCAATACACATGATTATTATTATACATGGAATGATGAGAGTGTGTCACGGACAACCTGAATATTTCAGAGTCATGCATGTAAAAAGATCTCGCATAAATTTATCATTAAAATTTTCCCAGAAACATTGCAAAAGTTAAGGATATCTTAAATGAAAATTTCCAATAGAATACACAAACCTATGTGTTTCAATTAAGTTTTAAAATGTATTTAGTAACCTAGTTTTTTACCATTAATTTGATGTTTGGAACATAACTTAAAAGATTTTTTACACAAATTTAAATATAATCACTTTAAGACTAGTAGTTTCAAATAATTGTTTCTACTTTAGGCACAAGGCCAGCAATTACCCAGTACATTACTGGTACTTTATTTTATCGACCCCATAAGGATGAAAGGCAAAGTTAACCTCAGCGGGATTTGAACTCAGACTGTAAAGAGACGTAACTATGCTAGAAAGCATGGCGCCCAACCCTCTACCGATACTGCCAATTCACCGCTCAAATAATGGAACAAAAAGTTGTCTCCAAAGGTTGGTATCAATATACTTAATAGGATTTAACAACAAATTTCTGTTTTGGTTATCAAATATGAATTATAAAGGAGCTGAGCATTAGATCAAACTAATGGAACTATGTTTCCATTGGTCTATCTTTTGCTGATAATATTTGCCAGTTGCAATGCAAATCTTGGCACAAGGAGATGGGATTTGAACTCGGAATGCAGTGCTGAATCAGATACTGAAAAGCAGCGTTGTGTCCTATTCTTTAACAATTCCACCAACCCACTGTCCTTTACCTTTTTCCTTTTGAGGATGATAAATAGTCAAAGTTAATCTCAGTGGGATTTGAATTCAGAGTGCAATGAGACAATGTTTTAATTTATTTATCATTGCTTTACATTTGGTAGTTTCATATCATGGAACAAGAAACGATCTCAAGAAGGTTGGTATGAAAATATTTAAATGGGCTTAACAACATATTTTTGTTCTAGTTATCAAATAAGAATTAGAAGAGAATTCTGACAATATTTGGTATGTAGTAAACTAAGTAGAAATCTCCATGAATTATTTACTCCTATTTGAATACAAATAGTATCAGCAATGGAAAAACCAAAAGTAAACGTTGTTTCCTTGGTTTGATCCCTTTCTGTTCCTTTTTGAAATAAATGTAACCCAAAAGATTGGTGAGGGGAGATACAGAAGATAATGAAAAGTAGAGAAGCTTGTTATGAGGCCTGCAAGGCTAACCCTTGCTTTACCAAGGAAGAGGGTTTTAAAACATTCATCAATATCATAATTTTCAGATGCATTTTTTTTACAAAAAAAAAAAAATGTCAAACTCTGCCTGTACCCTATTTATGGAATAAAAATCTTAAATACTACTATAACATTTTCCCCAAACTTTCTTCAAAATAAGAGTGCATCTCATATCCCACAAAATATGGTATTTAATAATAAGTAAGGATTTATATTGGTAAACAACAGTTTCAATCTCATATGTTGATACATGTAATAACTTATATGTATGTTTGTAAATATGTGTATGTGTGTGTATGTTGAGACACACATATGCATGAATGACATATATCTCTATGGGTATGTATGTATATATACAGGGCCAGATTTATAGTGGGGGAGACAGGGAATTTTCCCCAGCCAGGTTTGCATATCAGCAGACTGGCCAGTCAGTTTCCTGTATACGAGCGAGAAATGGCCGGCTTTGCCAAATTCAAATAAAAAAGTTTGATGATATGCAAACCTGGCTGATCAGTGGATCTGCTAATATGCAGATCTGACTGATCAGCCAGTCTGCTGATCTGCAGATCTGACTGATCAGCCAGTCTGCTAATATGCAGATCTGACTGATCAACCAGTCTGCTAATATGCAGATCTGACTGATCAGCCAGTCTGCTAATATGCAGATCTGACTGATCAGCCAGTCTGCTGATCTGCAAATCAGGCCGATAAGTCACTGTGTATTTTTGAAAATAGCATATATTTTCACTAGCTCTGACAGTTGGCAGGTGAACAGTGAGCTGCACTGATGAAGGGTGATACCCAGAAACATTAGTCGCTGCAGTTCTGTTCACATGCCAACACAAGAGCAAGAATGAAGGGTTCATTCTACTGACATGGCTATAAAATTGAGGCTTGTTTGCATAATTGCAAACGAATCGAATGTTATTATTAATATTCAAAAAAGGGCGGTGGATAGGCAGAATCGGTAGAGGACCGGACGCCATGCTTTGCAGCATAGAGTTACGGCCCTTTATGATCTGAGTTCAAATCCTGCCAAGGTTAACTTTGCCTTTCATCCTTACGGGGTCAATAAAATAAAGTACCAGCCACACACTGGGGTCAATTTAATCGACTTACCCCCTAAAAAAATATTGCCGGCCTTGTGCCTATATAACAACAATTATTAATATTTGAAAAACTCAGATTATATATATATCATTTCATTTTACGTCCGCTTTTTCCCTGCTTGCAAGGGTGGGACGGGAACTGATTCTGGCTTGATTTCTACAGCTGGATGCCTTTCCTAACACCAACCTCATTTACAGTGAGTGATGGGTGCTTTTTTGCCGTGGCACCTCCACGACCACTTTGCAGTGGAATGATAGGGACCCCAGTCCCTATCACCTCATTTCTACAGCTGAGTAAACTGGAGCAATGTGAAATAAAGTGTCTTGCTCAAGCAAACAACACATCGCCCGGTCTGAGAATTGAACTCACAACCTTTCGATTGCAAGGCCAATGCTCTAACCACTAAGGCATGTGCCTCCATATATATATATATATATATATATATATATATATATATATATATATATATATATATATATATATATATATATATATATATATATATATATATATATATATATATATGTGTGTGTGTGTGTGTGTGTGTGTTTTGTAACCGGTCACGTTGTGGCTCAATGAGAAATTAATAAATTTAATTAAATAATCAGAGCTATATATCATAAAATATGTCTTTAGAATCACTAGATATAATATATACCATTTCCTCTCCCAATTAGTATAATTAACCATATAAAAAATCAATTAGACCAAGCTATAAGAATAAAGGCTCCTATGAAGAAATCATCGACAAATAACCGAAAGCAGCTCCTTCACGGTGGCTACAATAGATTATTTATCTAACATTTTGACAGCATGTAAAAATCGACCAGATATACAGTCAACTAAACACAATTAGGTGTAAAATTGAACTTAGAAGAATTGCGTACATACCAAATTACCTCTACCATGGTTTCATCCATATTTTAAGACATCCGATAACAAGGTATGTCCAGAGCTTCAGAATCATCAGGAGCGAGCTCAAAATAAGACATTTAATTTTCCAAAGTGATCGCGCCAAAAATACATTCAAAAATGGCTAAGAATCGTGAAGTGGCAACGGTCAAGTTAGAAAGGATGTGATTAGTTTCTTACGGTGGGGTAGGCTTATTGCTAGAAAGCACAGCCTAATATCGCCAAATTGTATCTCAACCTAACGGGAGATTATTACATATAAAGATTTACATATATATTAGTTGACTGTATATCGATTTTTACATGCTGTCGAAATGTTAGATAAATAATCTATTGTAGCCACCGCGAAGGGGCTGCTATCGGTTATTTGTCGAAGATTTCTTCATAGGAGCCTTTATTCTTATAGCTTGGTCTAATTGATTTTTTATATGGTTAATTATACTAATTGGGAGAGGAAATGGCATATATTATATCTAGTGATTCTAAAGACATATTTTATGATATATATATATATATATACATATATATATATACACAAAAAGGGAGATGGAAAAGTAGTTTTAAAACAATTTTATATTAACACCTACATGTTGATATATATGTATCAACATGTAGGTGCGCAAAGAACTTTGTAGTTTGTAAGGTGGGAATTGACTTTAGTTATGTACTGTTAAATTGAATCTAATTTGTATATGCTTCTGAAGAAAGAGTAATATTTTTCTTTTCCTTCCTTTCTTTATATATATATATATATATTTAGCTTTTGTTGACTTGGAGAAAGCCTTCGACAGAGTCCCCCGTTCCATTATCTGGTGGTCTCTTAGAAAACTAGGTGTTGACGAATGGCTTGTCAGAGCTATACAAGCCATGTATAAAGAAACAGTCAGCAAGGTTAGAATTAACAACGAATATAGTGAAGAGTTTAGCGTAAAAGTTGGTGTCCATCAGGGCTCTGTTCTTAGCCCCCTCCTATTTATTATTGCCCTTCAGGCTATAACAGTGGAGTTCAAGACCGGCTGCCCATGGGAACTCCTATACGCAGATGATCTAACGCTCATAGCTGAATCAATGGCCGAGCTAGAGAAGAAATTCCAAACATGGAAGCACGGCCTAGAATCAAAAGGCCTTAAAATTAACCTGGCTAAGACTAAAGTTCTAGTTTGTAGGAAAGAAAATAAGGCGCCGGTCCCTTCCGGGAAATGGCCATGCTCAGTGTGTAGGAAAGGCGTAGGTAGAAACTCCATTTTATGTCCCAAATGCAAAGTATGGGTGCATAAAAGATGTAGTGGGATCACAGGTAAGCTAACTAAGAACATAGATTTTACATGTGGCCGGTGCTCTGGTGCAATAAGTAGCAGCAAGTGCCCACAAAATACTAGCTCTTTCAATTGCGCAGAGGGTTCTATAGAAATAGTGGACAGCTTCCGTTACCTGGGCGACAAAATCAGCAGTGGGGGAGGGTGCTCTGAAAGTACAGTAGTTAGAGTCAGAACTGGTTGGAAAAAGTTCAGAGAGCTTATACCACTATTAGCTGCTAAAGGGTTCTCCCTAAGAATGAAAGGCAGGCTGTATGATGCCTGCATACGAACAGCAATGTTGCATGGCAGTGAGACCTGGGCATTGTGTGCAGAGGATATACGCAGACTAGAGAGGAACGAAGCTTGCATGCTCCGCTGGATGTGTAATAGTAACATACGTGAACGGCAAAGCATAAGCGAACTAAGGAAAAAATTAGAAATAAGAGGGATCAGATGTTGTTTACTCGAGAGAAGGCTACGTTGGTATGGTCACGTGATGCGCATGAAAGACGACAGCTGTATAACAAAGTGCAGGGCAATAAAGATAGATGGTAGCTACGGAGTAGGCAGACCCAGAAAAACCTGGGACGAGCTGATAAATTCTGACCTCACACACTTACACCTCTCCAAGACAATGTCACTGGACCGAGACCTTTGGCGGTACTCAGTAATAGAGAAGACCCGCCTTACCTAAGTAGAAAGTGAAACCTACTACAGTCAGTAGGCATCTCTAACAAAATACACCCCCGTCCCACCACCCCTTTCAATGTAAAGTTATGTTGGTACCACAACATCCAGTCCGAAACAAATGAGATCGTGTAGACACAGTCCACGCTGTAATGTGGCCGTGTAGGCAACACGGTAAAAACCTCCCAGCCCCACACTGTAAATGTGGTTGGTGTTAGGAAGGGCATCCAGCTGTAGAAAACCCGCCAGACAGTCCTATGCGAGCAAGACAATCACTCTTGCCTCAAGTGGGAAAACCCCCATCCAAACCCATGCAAGCGTGGAACACGGACGTTAAACGTTGATGATGATGATATATATAAATATATGTATATATATATATATACGTATATATATATATATA
>OZ024741.1:360613504-360658504 GCA_964016885.1 Eledone cirrhosa
AGTACTCTTTTCTCTCAGCCATCAACCACACACACATACATATACATAGATATATAGATATATATTTACTGATACATACATGCAATAGATATTCAACTATAATTCAATATATTTCCATTCATATTCGGGGTTTTCTCTTGTAATAAGAAAATAAGAAAAAAAGTTTGTGTTTTTTTTAAATGATTCAAATTCAATTGTTACTATCAAAGATGGGCTATCACAGGTCATCGTTTCTGAATATTAGTTTCATTTGACTCACTGACATGGCAGAAATATTAACCCTTTTGTTACTGTATTTCTAATGAAAGACATTGTCTATGATTTTCAAAGTATTTTGAAAATAACCCAGAATTTTGAGTGAGTTAGTAAAATAACCAATTTTCTCATTATAGAGTTGTTGTTTAGAACACTCCAAAATAATCAGCTCCTGTATCATAGAAATAGGGCTGGTTTCAGATGATTTAGTATCAAAAGGGTTAAAAGACATGAAGGATGATTGGGAAAGGGTTAATACACAACCAGATATACCAGGAAAATATTATATCATGGAATCACAATATCTCAGCATACTTTAACAATATGATAGAATCAAAATCTGAAAATGTACTTCTTGGCATAATGATTTTTTTTCCCAGAATGGCATGGATGAAACGCGCACACACATACAGACAGATATATATATATATATATATACTTCGATCAAAGCATATTCTATATTACATATATATATATATATATAAATAGAGATAGATAAATAGATAGACAGATAGGCAGATAGATAGATGTATATGTGAATATATATGTCTGTATGTATAAACATACATATATATATATATATATATATATATATACATATATATATATACATATATACATATATATATATATACTTATATATATATACATACATATATATAAATATATATATATATATAAGCGGATATGTCGGCTACTTTAAGATGTTTTTTACAGAAATAACAACAAAAGAAATATACAATCCAACTCACTACTGTTCAGTTTCCCATTATTTAAAAATCTACTGAGGTAATTCTTCTGATGACTGGAAAACCAAGTCAACAACCATTATTGTAACACAAAGGTCCTTTTAATAACCCTTTTTTCTGCTTTTTCTTCATTTTTTTCTCCCTTCGAGCCTACAGATTTATCCATTTGTCAACATCAGTAATATATTCATATATATTAATATGTTAAAAAAACATGTCTCAGCTCTTAGATTGGTAATGTATCTATGTGATTATTGGAACTATCTTCTGGCTTCTGAAGTAACAACATGACAGGGTAGTGTAAATCTTTGTTGTAAATATTGCTGTTCTGGCATTGAAGCTGTGAAACAAGAACAAAAAAACAAAATATAAAAATAATTGATCAACAAGCCATAATGAAGAAGTGGAGAAATAATTATCAAGCTATATAAAAGAATTCCAACACGAACCAGACTGAACTCATCACCCCTAGTTTCTCTAACAAGACTTGACAACATCAAAAAACCCAAACGGGGAGTACCATGAAAAAAAAGTGCCCCAAAACGGGGTGAAATGAGGCAAAATGCTGAAATTTTACATAGTGAAAGCTATACCCATTTTCACAAGAGAAGACATCTCTCAGCCACCCCAAAGTGGGTGGGAGATCTCCCCGTTGGACAGAGAGAGTTGACAGGTCTGTCTAACCTTCAGCCTTCCTGATACTCATATGCACACCCTATATTTGTCTGCTTTGTGTGTTTGTGTCTGCACACAGTTGTACTCTTGGGTCTCAAATAATATGGGTGGGTTGGAAATAGCAGGTGAGGTGGGTGGAAAATCTGTATTTTTTCTAAGTTGTATCCGTTGATTTTTAAAAAAACCCAAATTACTCATTTAGTTTACATATTGAGACCCCAACCCATCCTATTTTATAACATATGGGATTTCTGGTAATGTACTTTTTTTGCTATGTATAATGTTTTTTAATGTCTAAAGAAAATTAATTGTCACAAGAATGCTACCACTTAAAATAAATTTCCGCTGGAGATAAACTAACAACCTTTAATAAGAGGGGGAAAGGGAATAAGAGCGACAGACGGGGGATTGGATGGAAAAAAATCTGAAAAATTAATAAACAGTAGGGTGAGGTGGACGCGATTATTCAAGACCAGAGAGTATACATATGTTTGCTTATATACTCATGCTAACCTCCTCGCTTACCTCCCCTTTGCAACCGCCAGGTTTTAAAATAAAGCCCAAATGTGGTGTTATTTTTTCTTGTTTTCATTTTTTCTCTTGCTTTCCTGCATTTTTTTCTTTCTTTCTCCATACCTTCAGAAGAAGGGCAAAGCCTGAAACGTTTTATATTAACTTTTATCCAATCTCCTGAGAATTAAACTAATATTCTCGATTTGGACCATCTTCTGTCTTGTTTTTCTGTTACTTCATTCACTATACACACACACACAAACACATATATATATATATACAGGTATAATTCCGTTATAACGAATTCCATTATAATGAACTTTTTTTCAATCCCTGGCCACACGTTCGATGTGTTAGGTCAATCTCGTTATAAACAATTTTTTGTAACAACAAATTCTTTTTTATACTCTGTGAATTTCTTTATAACAGAATTTATCATCATCATCACTATCATCATCATCGTTTAACGTCTATCTTCCACACTAGCATGGGTTAGATGGGTTTATCCCATTTAGAGGCAAATGGATTGGGGAACAGTGACTCGCTCATATAGGACTGTTTCTGGCTGGTTTGCTACGGCTGGAGATAGATATATATCATCATCATCATTTAACGTCCATCTTTCACGCTAGCATGGGTAGATATACATACATGGTCCCGTAACTCCTGGGGAAGTCATAAGGGTGCTGTATTGATATACAGCGTTTTGGGGGCATTTTAAAACTTAATGGAGCCAAATCCTCTCCAGGTTTGAATACACCAGATTTCTTCCAGGGAAGGAAAGAGAGAGTGAGAGAATAGAAGTGAGAAAGAGATATAGAGGAAGAATCAACCTCAGTACCAGACTGCTATTTTTTTTAGCGAACTTGAAAGGATGAAAGGCAAAGCTGGCCTCGCAGAGCAGAGACGTTCTAACAACTGTGCCAACTAGCCTTATATATATATATATATATATATATAATAATACAAGAACGATTTGTTAACCCTTCAATACGTTTATTGATTTGTGATGTGCGTTTCGCTATTGATCAGCTCAAGGTTCGATCTGTATCGATCTGGCCCAACTCTGGAATCAAAAGCTCGTTGGACCTCTGTTGTAGGTATGGCAGTCATTGATACAGTCATCGATACACATCGAACCTTGAGCTGATCAATAGCAAAACACGCATCACCTATCAACAAATGTAATGAAGGCTTAACAAATCGTCCTTGTATTATTATATTACACTCTGTCTAGCTCTACACCTCCAACTGGCGTGAACCTAAACACTGAGTGCTCACCTGCGTGAACCTACAGTAACTGCATGTTACACTCCCTGGATATGGATATATATATATATATCATCATCATCATCTTCGTTTAACGTCCATCTTCCACGCTAGCATGGGCTAGACGATGAGTTGTCCCACTTGAGGCAAGGTAGGTTGGGTGACCGTCTCTCGCTCATATAGGACTATGTGGCAGGTTTTCTACAGCTGGATGCCCTTTGTAACACCAACCACATTTACAGTGTGGAACTGGGAACTTTTTACCGTGTTACCTACATGGCCACATTACAGCGTGGACTGTGTTTTTTTTTTTGCGTGACACCTACACGATCTCGATCTCGATCTCATTATCTCATTTATTTGGACTATATATATATATATGAGGTTATAGTGTGCTAGTTCACTATTTTCATTGGTAAGATAAGTTAAGCTCAATGTCATCTTTTACCCTTCGTTCTTCAGGATTGAATAGTTATAGTAGCAGAGCATTTATAACTCAAAATTCAGTAAGGCCAAGGATTAATATTATTGTTGTTTATTTATATATCTACAAACATTTCAATGCAACCAGAATAATCCACCAACAGTGGAGAAAGACCGATATGGTATGCTATTTTGGATTCAAGTGTAAGGTATATATTTCAGACCATAAAAGTAGTATCTAGTTATAGTGAAACACTGTAAAGTTTAACCTTAAACATTGTTTAACAAATTCAACTTTAATTTGTGTCTATACAGTACTATATCTTATGACTGTTGGGATAGAAGTGAAGGAAGGTGTTGAAGGTTAGAAATGGGTGAAACTTACCTCCAGGTGACGATTCCACACATCATCATCATACCTCTCAGCTACAGAACAAAGAAATACGGAAGAAGCTAGCTGAAGAAATTCTTTAAAACTGTTCTTTCGTGTTGGAGCAAACAATAGTGCCTCTCCCTAGAATGTCAAGAAAAGAAATATTGTATAGTAGTGTTATGTTTCTTGAACTGCTGGCAGTTCCTACAAACAATGGAACAGCTGCTCTTGAAATTAATGTGTAAGTGACTGAGCATTCAATGTATTTCTCATGGCGGCTCAGTATGACAGCGTTCAACATGGCTGGCCTTTTGGATCCCAGGTGCAACTAATTTTTTTCCAGCTGAATGGACTGGAGCCATGTGAAATAAAGTGACCCGCTCAAAGACACAATGTACTGCTAGGAATCAAACATATGCTCTTACGATTGTGAGACAAACACCCTAACCTCTAAGTCATGCGACTTCAATATAGATAGCAGTACAGTACTTATGAAGCATTGTGAAATATGTGGTTAGGTTTGATTTGGCCAAGCCAGTAGAATTCAAGTCAGAAATAAAGCAGTGAAAAAAGAGCAAGATAAACAAAACAACAGCTTACACTTGTACAGAGTAGTGATTAGGGGGTTGGGCTTATGATCTTAGTGTTGTGAGTTTGATTCCTAAACCAGGTGATACATTGTTTTTTAGGGCAAAGCACTTCATTTCACATTGTTCTAATCTACTCAGCTGGAAATGAGTACCAACGATAGCTAGGAGTTTAATCCTGCAATGGACTGGCAACTAGTCCAGGGGAAAGTTCTGTACTCTCAGCCACTTAATGCTAATGGACCAGAGATAATCGCCAGCCTGATCAGCCACTAAGCTTTGGACAGACTTTTACTAACTTTTACCAAATCTTTTATTACATTTCAAGGTTAGGGCCCCCTTTTTAAAAGAAGTGAATGGATGGTGATGGTGATGGAACCCTATATAATATCATATTATGTAGAACATAGTTATACTGAAAGATGATAGAGGGAGTTTGATAATCTTAGAATGTTCAAGGGTTAATTTGGCAAAGCCATTAGAGCTATAGGACAAAATACGTTGCAACAATTGTTCTAGCTCTCTGCACTCTGAGTTCAAATCCTACAAAAGCCAACTTTCCCTTTCACCCTTCCAGGGTTGATAAAATAAGTACCAGTTCTGGGTGGTGGATTAGAAGAATTGTTACATCATTGGATAAGATACCTTGTGGTATTTGCTTAGGCTTTTTGGCTTCTGAGTTCAAATATTGCTGTGGTCTACTTGGCTGATACACATAATCAAGTGCCTGGTTTAACACTACTACTTAGTCTTTAGTGGAGTCCACTCTACTACAAACATTCAAACCAGACCTCCAGTTTGATGATACACTCCTTCCTACTCCTAACCAGTCTTTGGAGTCCTGAAATGGACCATGAACACTGCTCTTCCCTCAGAAATATTTATTTGTTTGTTTATTTTATTATGATATATTTCTATCTCACAACTGCAGATCACCAAAGCATTTATAAGTTTACAGTTAGTTATTTGCTTTAATAAATAGTTCCCTTTCTCTATATATTATCTATATTTGCTCTACTGATGCTGGGTAAATCTATCTTATTTCATGTAGATTAGAAGAATTAGACAGAATAAGAATAATACTTACTCCTGGTTTCAGTAAATAATTGATAGTATCAAGTAGATCAAGACGAGCTTCTTCAAAGAACAGACTAGAAATACAAAATTAAGAAAACTTAAAACACAATTGAAAGAGAGAGAGGGGCAGAGAGAGAGAGAGAGAGAGAGAGAGAGAGAGAGAGAGAGAGAGAGAGAGAGAGAGAGAGAGAGAGAGAGAGAGAGAGAGAGAGAGAGAGAGAGTGTTACATGAAACGTTTTTGTTACAATTTTTCTAATGAAAAACACTGCCTATGATGTTCAAATAATTTTTAAAATAATTAAGAATTTGAGATTTAGTAGTATAATAACTTTCTTATTATTAGGCTGGTGTTTAGAGCAAAACTTAACAAAGGTTCTTACATAATATTATGATTGAAGGTCGTGTCTGGTAAGACTAAAAAGTAACCAGTTTGATTCACATGTCTAAGCCATTCTTAAATTCAAAGAAGCTGGGCACCAACCAACATGGAGGTTTTTTTTAATTATTTGTGTATCTGGTACAGCAAATCCTTATATGTCACATAAGATAACTAAAATGATTGCCACCAGGAAGGGCATCTGGCTGTAAAGCATTGCCTCAAAACGACCTGATAATCAGTATAAACTTTGTAACTGGGTCTGTTCATACAGAAAATATTCTTCTAAGAATTTACCCTTGCATTTAACTTTGGCTTTCATCCTTCTGGGAGTCGATAAAATAAAGTACCTGTAAAGTAGTGGGGCCGATGTTGGTCTAAATTAGAAAGAATTATTATTATGAATTGGCAGAATCGTTAGATACATTTCCTTGCTGTATTTAACGTCCCTTCGTGTTTTGAGTTCAAATCTTGCCAAAGCCAAATTTATCTTTCATCCTTCTGGGATCAATAAAATGTTTAGAATTGTCTTTCCCTCCTCACCCCAAATTGCTAGCCCTGTACCAAAATTAATAAGAGCATTGCACATTTTTGTGATATTTAGTTATGTCCCTTTACGTTTTCAGTTCAAATGCCGTTTATTTTGTTGATTTTTGCCTTTAATAACGAAAATTATTGTGGAGAAGGTGATAACAAAGTACCCGTCACTTACTGGGGGTAAATTTCAGTAAGTGTATTGAAAAAAGAGATCTTTAATCGAGACTATTAATATTGATGAGATATAAACACTGGATCAATGCTAAAGTCGAGCAAAGACAAGCAGGGGAGAGAACTCTAGATCACACAACAAATTGAAAATTGGAAATAAGCATGCAGTAATGGGGGGAAATAATTTGATATTTGGAAGCCTCGGTGGTGATAACTCCAGATAGACTCTCCTTAACGAAGCATTGTCGTATTAAGGCATGACCGTCAACATAATCTTTGTTCTGATTTCTATATTTGTAATATTGAATTACTATACGTGTGCACAATAAGGCAGACAGATAGGTGCGACAACCTAACATACAGATCGAGTAAAAATTACTCATGGATGCCATCTGCATGAGAAATAATGAGTAAAATAAGAGCTAACACACTTAATGTTATGAGCAAGAAAACTTTAGTTCATCATGAATCTACCTGTATTGATTTTCTGTTGCTTAGATAGCACAATTCAGATGAAAAGGAACTTACCAGTCGGCACTGAGAATATAGTCAAATTTCTGTGAGTATTTTAAGCTGTCTAAATCATTATTCCATCGTAAAGATCTGTAAAAGAAAAATTGAGATCATAATTTTTTCATTGATACTGGTGGGAATTATCTCCCTTTGATTATTCATATACTAATAGCTATCAGTAATTTTAGCATGATACAAATATCATCGCCGTCATCATCAAATATCAAACAAATATTTCGAAAACTATGATAATACAAATGTTATCTCTTGCTACACATACAACAGTAGTATGGCACATTGGATAAGATAGAAGGTGACCGGTGGATGGGAGTGTAATGAAGAGACGTAACAGGAATGTAAAGGGTAAAAGACACACACACACTCACACATTTAAATTAACAGTAGCACTAACACTGTCTAATTCAGAATATGTTTATCTATAATAAATATGCATCACAGTAACCATGTGAGAACACCATTATAGTATTTCAGGATTTATTAATCCATCATCAGTGACATCTAGACACTTCGCAAAGAAGCTGATGGTTTATATAGAGTGTATGGTGGTCTCCCATGGCTGCTGAGATACTGTGACATGATCACAGCTTAAAATATACCTAGCAAGAATGTTTATTATACATAAGCGTACTGTATACGTTTTCATATAGAGATTTAAAGAGATACATACTCTGTCTCAGAAAGGTAAACATCACCAGTAACAGAGCATATAATCATCATCATCATCATCATCATCATCATCATCATCTTCATCGTTTAACGTCTATCTTCCACGCTAGCATGGGTTAGACGGGAGTTGTCCCACTTGAGGCAAGATTGGTCGGGTGACTGTTTATTGCTCGTATGCGACTGTCTGGCAGGTTTTCTACGGCTGGATGCCCTTCCTAACACCAACCGCATTCATAGTGTTACCTACACGGCCACATTACAGCGTGGACTGTGTGTCTTTTTTTGTCGTGAGACATACACAACCTCATTAGTTTGGACTGGATATTGTGATACCAACATAACTTTACAGAGAAAGGGTGGTGTTGGTGGGAGTGGGAGGACGGAGTAGGGGTAGTGGTTTGGGTGTATATTTAGTTAAGAGGTACCTACTGACTGTAGGTTTCGCTTTGTACATAGCCAAGCGGGTCTTCTGTATTACTGCGTGGCACCAAAGATCTCGGTCCAGTGACATTGTCTTAGAGAGGTGCAAGTGTGTATATATATATATATATATATATATATATATATATAAGGTGGCAGACTACTTTGTGGTATTCATTTCCCTCTCTACTTCCTGAGTTCAAATCCCACCGACCACTGACTATTTGTTTCACTGACTATTTGTTTCATAATCTAAAATGAGGTTCTTCTTCATCAGCCTAATCGATGTAACAAAATGGTTTTTAGGATATTTTCTCTGTTAAAGCAGGTTTTAACTTTGTCGGCCCCATGACAAGCTTCTCCATTTTACTCCATTATCTGCATCACTTCTGGTTTTCATTTCCTCTTCTGTCATCTTGGTCTTCCTACTTCCTCTAATTTTTTCCACATTCATTTTCTTGGTGAATCACAGTTATGTAATAGAAAAAAAAATTGAATTCCTAGATAAAACTTACCTGGCATAGACCTCCGTGTCGCCAAATATATTTCTTTTCTGATTATTCTTCACAATATGACGGACATCTGAAGTGAAAAGCAAAAATTTAGTGAATCATCAGTAGAGAAGGGAAGAAAGATATTTAGAATCTATAATATAACTGTACAGACCTTTTGTCCATTTGTCACATAAATGCTGAAATTTGTTAAAAGAATTCTAAATTTTTTATTTAGAATTCATGGAACACAAAAGGGGGAAAAAAGAGTGTTGCGATACATCATAGAGATGGAAGGGTGTAAATCTGGATTCAGTGGGGCTCTGATCAATTTAGAACAATCTAAAGTATTTGGTAGGGTCAACCATCAATACTTGGGGGTGGTGCTCACAACTGCCAGCTTCGAACCCATCTTCAGAGGCTGGATCACTGCCATACACAGCAGCATCTGCTCAGTGGTCAAGGTAAATGGCTACCTATCAGAGCCACTTCAAATCACGCGTTCCATCTATCAGGATGCCCTCTCTCCTCCCTTCTGTATGTACTGACTCTTGAGCCACCAATGCAGAAGCTGGAGCTGTTGCAAGACATCCCGCTTGAACTAGGACTGCGAAAAGTAGCGTCAGCTTATTCTGACAACATGACCATAATGGCGTTGGGGTAATCGGCAATTTATTGCAGGAATACCAAACATTGACAGGAGCAAAAATAAACCTAGACAAGTCTGTCAGTTTGCAACGCCAGACATGGAGAAGCAAACCCATGCCGTCTGACAGCACCATTGGATGGGTCTGGTTTGGTCCAGACCTCCAGGTGGACAAAAACTGGAACACGTTCACGGCAAAGGTATTTGCGTTCACCCAGAAGTGGACTGAACGCAAACTCTCCTTAAAAGGTCAAGCAGAGGTGGCAAACACTTACATAGCGTCTGTCATCAACTACCACTTGACAGTCATGCCTTGTCCCCATGATCACCTTGCCAAAATGGAACATCTACTCTTCCAGTTTTTATGGAAGAGACAGGCTCCATTGGTGAGGAGATCCATCTGCAGCCAACACCCTTCCCATGGGGGGAGGGGGGGGGGCGTGCTGTGGTTGATGATGCGCAAACACATGCTGAGGCTACGCCAGGTATTCCTGACTGGTGAACTGATATGGTCATCATTCGTGAGACAAGTTTTTCCACAGCTCATCTCACTAACAGAGCTGCAGACCTGGGTTAAGCGAAGACCAAAAATGGGTGCATAGCACCTAGAGTGCACTCAGGCGCTCACAGTCCTCTACCAAGTGGAAACAGTAATCAGAGGAAACTTCACATTAACATTGTATAAGGGATTAGAGGAGGATAAGTGCAACAACGTTCTTGGGGAGACTTTGGGCATCGAAGAGGACAAACTGGCCAGTCTATTCCGAAGGACCTTTGGTCCAGGGCCTATGGACAACATCCAGAGGTCTCTGGCCTGGCAGTGCTACCGATAAGCTCTACCAGTTCAGGATAAAATCTACAAGCATGGACGCCCTGGCAGGGATCCTGCCAAAAGGACCTGTCCAAGATATGAGCAGAACATTGAAATCATTCTGCATGCAATTGTTCAGTGCCCAGGAGTTACTGGCCTGTGGAATTATGTCGAACAACTACTGTCACGTGTGGGACGAATCCAGTTGTCAGCCAAGTCAATCATGAGGATTACCCCACCAAAGGAAGGCAGTTTTCCTCTGTCTGGTGTCTATGGCGAAAGAAATGATATGGTTGACGAGACTAGAAGGATTGAGAGACAACACCTTCCTCTCTGGACAACAACTCTTTAAGTGTCATTTTAAGAGGAATGTGTGAGTGGAGAGAGAGGTGTTGCACCCCAGTAAATTTGCTGAAAGGTGGATGAATATGGCAAAAATGGCCCAAGTGAATAGGCCTTCTCTGCATATAAACCTGTATGTTAAGGAAGACAGGAACACTTACAAAAGATGCTCCTGGTGTTGAGGGTTGTTCTATCTACAGGGTGTAAAACAACCCTGCAGTAGCATTCCCCACTATTGGGAATTTTGATTGTTCATTTCAATTTTATAACTATTCAATTTGTTGACATAATTATTTGTAAAAACCCCGCTGTCACGTTTTGTAATGTCCCATTTCTTGACCCTTGTGACAAATAAAGAAATATATCTATCTATCAATCTATCTATCTATCTATTCCTACAATCATGGGGTCTTGATTTTACTGTGTAAGTGTCTTTACTAAACCCTAGCATCAACCCAAACCTTGTGAGTGAAATTGGGTAGACAGAAACTGTGTGGAAGCCCCTCAGATGGATTATACCTATAATTCAAAAGTCCAGCCTAGTCATATAATGTCTCATGCTGATTTAGCTGTTACATGTTAATTCACAAGATGAATATTCAGGATTCATCAGTGTGTAACATATATACAGGTAAAACATTGTATTTAACTAACAATTTATGAATTGTAGGTTCATACTGTCTCTATGACACAGTGTTGTTGTTTAATATTAGGTCAACTCAAATCAAGCAGATCTAGCTATTAAAGTCGTACCCGCCATGACCATCCTGATTTTTTAATATGTAGGACTACATTATTTAATGTGTTCTTTCCTTATTTAAAATGATAGGGTGTGATTCGGAGAAGATTTGGTGGTTGTTTCTTACAAGCTGAGTAACCATGTAGAGGCTACCATTGTTGCCGATATGTCAAGCTCTGATCGAGAAGACTGACAATCAATGACATTCCAGCTGTAATTATGTTGTCTTGTTCCTATGTACAGTGAACCCACGTACATTATTAAATGTGTTATGGGCGGTGGATTAACAGTATCAGTAGAGGGTTGAACGCCATGCTTTGCAACATAGAGTTATGACCCTTTACGATCTGAGTTCAAATCCCACCAAGGATAACTTTGATGTTCATCCGTACGGGGTCAATAAAACAAAGTACCAGTAATGCACTGGGAGTAATTGCTGGCCTTGTTCCAAAAGTAGAAACAACTAATAAATGTGTTCTTGCTTTAGATACTGGGGTGAAAAATATAAAATAAAATTAAAACTTACTTTTTATGGAATTGTCATTGCCATCTGTAATTTCAACATAAGTAGCACTGCTAGATGCCGCTACCTGTATAAAATAGAAATGTCTCATCAATATCAAGTATGGAATACTTCCTGTTGATGGTAGTTCTTGTTGCTTTGTCCCATGTCAACCCTGATCAAGCAAACCAATGATTAAAGGTGTTCCAGCCATGATTGTCCTGTCTAGAACTACATTATCTTATGTGTCCTTTCCTAGTTGAAATCTTTGAATATAATTGAAGAGGAATTTGGCTGCTGTTTCTAGCAGGTTCAACAACCATGTAGAGATTGTATGGTTGACTATTTCTTAATGATGTTGATGAAAGGTTTTAAGTTACATTATGTAATCATCATCATCATCATCATCATTGTTTTTACATCCATTTTCCATGCTTGCATGGATTCATCGTCATCATCATCATCATCATCACCATTTTCCCATCATCACCAGTTGTCCACGTCAGGAGACAAGTCTGGTCAGAATTGGCCATGCTGTACCTTGCTCCAGTGGGACTGTAAATTTGGCCGGGTATTTTACAGCTGGATGCCCTTCCTAACACCAACCACATTTACAGCGTGGATTATATTATTATAATGTATAGTATTGTATATATGTACGTATGGTCTCGTAACTCCTAAGGGAATTGTAGGGGTGATGTATTGAGATACAGCATTTCTAGGGTGTTTTTTAAACCTGGCAGAGCCTATCTCCTCTTCAGATTGTATATATACAAAATCTAAAATTCAAGCAAGGGATATAACTCTAATAAAAACAGTTAATTAAAATGTTTCTACAATTAATGCAGATTGGTGAAAACAACAGATGCTTTAGCCTTCTTAAGCCTCTTCAGTGAAGAAATATTCATAATTAACATCACTACATTCCTTTTCCCTTTTTTTCCTTCTCTAACTATCCATCCATTTGTCTGTCTGTTTCCCTCTCACTCGCTCTCTTCCCACCTATATCCACTTCTCCATCTTTTTCTTTCTCCCTCTGTCTATTAGAACATAAACAGCATCAAGATGAATCAATCAATCAATGACACCATGTGGTGAAGACAGGAAACTGTTACCTCCATACAGTCAAGGTTGAAGTATTGGCTAGGTGTGAACTTTGGGGAAGGAGAGAGAGGGCTAAGGTGGGGTGTTAGATAGATAGATAGATGGTGAGAGAGGGATGGAGAGGAGAGCAAGAAAGAGAGATCATTATTATATATGTGTGTATATCTGTGTGTCTATGTGCACACATACATACAAACACTCACATTATATATATATATATATATATATATATATATACATATACATATATATATATATATATATATTAGAGAGAGAGGGTGGGCAGGAAAAATTAGGGAGAGAGAGGGAAGAAAGAGAAAGAGGTGAATAGATACATAGAAAGAGAGAAGGGGAGGAGTGAGAGAGAGCAATATGGCTAATTGTGCACATAGTTTACGGTTCAATGTTTAATTAATAAATATCCATTATTTAGTGTCACAACTAGGTGACATAACTCAATAAAGGCACCAGCTAACCTAGCTGAAGAGTGAAGGTGTTGTGTTTGGAACTTTCAATGGCTGTGGATTAGTAAATGGCAGAAGACACTATACAACTGAAGGATTTTTCATTAGGATACTGTTGTGAGATAGTGATGTTGTGAGATCTCACTATTATGTGATTATGATGTTATTGGATCATGCTGTTGTGGGATCATGCTATAGTGACACCATACTGTTGTGATATTGTGCTGTTGTGAAATTGAGCTATTGTGATATTGTGCTGTCGTGAGATTGTGCTGTTGTGAAATTGTGCTGTTGTGAAATTGTGCTGTCGTGAGATGGTGCTGTTGTGAGATGGTGCTGTTGTGAGATTGTGCTGTTGTGAAATTGAGCTTTTGTGAGATTGTGCTGTCGTGAGATGGTGCTGTTGTGAGATTGTGCTGTTGTGAGATTGTGCTGTTGTGAGATGGTGCTGTTGTGAAATTGTGCTGCCGTGAGATGCTCCTGTTGTGAGATGGTGCTGTTGTGAGATTGTGATGTCGTGAGATGGTGCTGTTGTGAGATTGTGATGTCGTGAGATGGTGCTGTTGTGAGATGGTGCTGTTGTGAGATGGTGCTGTTGTGAGATTGTGCTGTTGTGAGATTGTGCTGTTGTGAGATTGTGCTGATGTGAGATGGTGCTGTTGTGAGATTGTGCCGTTGTGAGATTGTGCTGTTGTGAGATTGGGCTATTGTGACATTGTGCTGATGTGAGATTGGGCTATTGTGACATTGTGCTGATGTGAGATTGGGCTATTGTGACATTGTGCTGATGTGAGATTGGGCTATTGTGAGATTGTACTGTTGTGAGATTGTGCTATTGTGAGACCACAGTGTTGTGAGATAATGATGTGGTGGCATCATGTTGCTGTGAAACCATGCTGTTGTGAAATCATTAGTAGACCAATGCATGTGATGCATTCTGAATTCTTAATGTATTCTGAGGCTTAGAAAGTTGTAGGAAGCACTGTATAACTGATGGGTGTTTCATTAGCTTGTTGTTATGAGATGAAATTCATCTAACCATAAACCTTCAACCCTGACTGTTACTCTATCCAAGGCAAGAGATGTCACTCAACTACCTAATACCTTGTAAACTGTAAACATTGCTCTATTTTTCGGAAAGGAAAATTGCCAATCATCTGCCATTTTTACTTAAAGTGCTATGCAGAGGAAGTGAACCAAGAACCAAATATCTGGAAAGAAGACTCCTTAATCCCATGACCTATGCCTTCCCTTTATAAATTAACAGGAGCGGTCAAACTGGGGGGTGGGAATTTATGTACATGTTATGTTTATCATATATCAACATTTTTTATATTTTTGTTGATATTTGATAATATATTATGTTAACCTTCATAGTAAATTGTTTTTGTCATGTCATAACTTTTTCTCCACATATCACTATTTGCCAATTGCTAGTATGTGTATTCAAAGACACATTTCATAGGTCATTTTTCTATAATCACTTTATAATTATTGAAAGCTGTAAATGTAATATGACCTGCTTGGACTCAAATTGCATTTTCTGACCATTTTAGAATGCAAAGAGCTAAACTAATCACTACATCTAAATTGACCGAATTTTACACACACACACCTCCAATTTCAGAAATGCTTCCACCACCTCTGATAAACAAAGCAAAATACAAAGATTTAAAAAAAGTGAAATGTTTACATACACAGATTCCAGCAAGACATGTCATCCCACCTCCAAGTTCACAGATCCTTTTGCCACTGTTAAAATAAAATAAAAATATTGTTAAAATAGTCTTTAAAAAACAGGGGTTAGGATGTTTGGCTCATGATTGTTAGGTTGTGAGTTTGATTTCCATTGGAACATTGTGTCCTTGAGCTTGACACTTTATTTTACATTGCCCCAGTTTATTCAGCTGAGGAAAAAATGGACTGTACCTGTAATTTAACCCTTTAGTGTTTACATTACTCTATATTTACTATTGTATTTTCATAGTAAAAGCTTTACCTCACACAATTATCTCACATAATATCGAATCTTGAAGATTTTGATGTTATTTATTTTGAGAACAATACCTTAACATCAGTATGAGTAGCCAGTTACAGCCAGTTTGAACAGAAAGAGGTGGGAGAGTTCTGGCCAGATATGGCTGGTTTAAATGCTAAAGGGTTAAAAAGCCAGCTATGTTACACACTGTGTCCCACTGACTCTCCTTTAGAACTATGTTAATGATGCACGTGCCTGTGGAATACTCAACCACTTGAATGCAAATTTCCTGAGCAGGCTGTTATGCTGAATACACCAAATGGAACACTGGTAATTGGAACTGACAGAAGTTCAACTCAATGTCTGTTAGAAGTAAAAGGTAAAGAGGGTAAAATCCCCCCTTCGGTCACAAATTACCATGAGATTTGCACCTAGAAAGTTCCCCTTCGAGGCACAAGTCCGGGCAAGGTTGATTATGGAAGACCAGCAGTCGCCCATGCATACCAATCTCTCCTCTCCACGCCACTGATGTTGTCCAAGGGAAAGGCAATGGCTGATACAGCTTGGCACCAGTGATGTCGCAACTCATTTCTACAACTGAGTGAACTGGAGCAATGTGAAATAAAGTGTCTTGCTCAAGAACACAACACAAAGCCCAGTCCGGGAATCGTACTCACAACCTCATGATTGTAAGCCTGACGCTCTAACTACTAAGTCATGCATCTTCACTAAGTTAGAAGTATTGAAGTGCAAATAGAGGCAAAACAAAATAACAAATTACACCTTAACCTATTCTTTTGTTCTCTTACTGGTTTCCCTCATTGGACTGCAATCATGCTTGGGCACCATCTTCAAGGGTGTAATCAATCATATTGATCTGAGTACTTAGTTTTTAAAAGTCTGGTAATTATCAATTTCTACTTATCAAACCACTAAGTTACAGGGCATAAGCAAATGGTGTAGACATAATAAACACAGAGAGGGACAACCCCCTATATATATAGATGTTGAATGGTGATGATGATGAGGAGGAGGAAAGCAAAGAATGTAAGTTTTACATGTGGCCGATGCACAGTAAGTAGCAAGAGCTCACAGAATACAAGCTCCTTCAAATGCCCAGAGTTCTCTACAGAAGTAGTAGATAGCTTCTGTTACCTGGATGACCAAATCAGCAGTGGGAGAGGGTGTTCCAAAAACACAGTAGCCATAGTGAGAAGGGTTGGAGAAAATTCAGGGAGTTACTACCACTGCTAACTACAAAAGGTCTTTCCCTCAAAATGGAGGGTAGATTGTATGATGCAAGTATACGAACAGCAATGTTGCATGGTAGTGAGACCTGTGAAGAGGACATGTGAAGATTAGAAAGAAATGAAGTTTCCATGCTTTGATGGATGTGTAATAGTAATGTACATGAACAACAAAGCATAAATTAACTAAGAGAGAAATTGGACATAAGAGGGATGAGATACAGTGTGCAGCAGAGGAGATTGTGTTGGTATGGCTATGTGATGCATATGAAGGATGACAGCTGTATAAAAAGGTCCAGAGTGTTCAAAGTTGATGGAAGATATGGAGTAGGAAGACTTGAGATGAAGTGATAAAAGCCGACCTTACACAAATGCACCTGGCATTATACAGTAATACAGAAGACCCGTCTTCCCATATTCAGGGGCTGAGGCATACATCTAATATGCACCACCTTCCTTTCCATCACACCTCCCAATCACCTCCAACGTTGTAACAAACCACCCTCATCCTAACACCCCACCCCTAGATCTACCTCCCCAAACCCTATGCATCTCCTTCATCCAAGTCCTCAATCCCCACTATAAAGTGGTCATCTTGGTGCCACGACAAAAAGCACCTAGTCCACACAACAAAGTGGTCAAGTAGGTGTCACAATAAAAAGTGCCTAGTCCACACTGTAAAGTGGTTGTATACACGTTATGACAAAAAGTGTCCAGCCCACACTGTAAAGGGGTTATGTAGGTGTCATTACAAAAAGCACACAGTACACACTGCAAATGTGATTGGTGTTAAGAAGGACATCTAACTGTAGAAACCCAGCCATAATCAGTTCTGTGTGAGCAAAACACGATCATTTAACCCGGCTTGTCTCACAATGCGACAGCTCATCTAACCCATATTAGAGTGGAAAATGGATGTTAAACGATGACGATGATGATATGTATATATATCATCATCATCATCATCATCTCCATTTAACATCTATTTCTTCCACATTTGTATGAGTTAGACAGTTCATCTACATTACGAGACAAGTCTGGCGAATTGGCCATGCAATACCTGGCTCAAATGGAACTGTATTTAGGCTGGGTTTTTTGCACCAACCACATTTACAGTGTGGAACTAGGTAGTCCCATTATGAGGAGGGCCTGACCAGTTGGCTGCACCATACCCTGCTCATAGCGAAACTGTGTTTTGGGAGTTGGGTGATCTCATTATGAGGGAGGTCTGGCTAGTTGGCCACACCGTACCTTGCTCATAGTGGTACCATGTTTTAGCTGGGTTTTTACAGTTGCTGGATGGCCTTCCAAACACCAATCATGCTTACAGCATGGGACTGGGTGGTCATGTTCATGAGGCGAGTCTCGCCAGTTGGCCATGCCATACATTGCTTATAACATGACTGCATCTTGACTGGGTTTTTACAGCAGCTGAAAGCCTTTCTGAACACCAACCACGTTTACAGTGTGGAACTGGGTGGTACCATTAGAGGACAGGTCTGGCCAATTGACTGAACTGTACCTTGCTCATAGTGGAACCATGTTTTGGTTGGGTTTTTAAGACTGCTAGATGCCTTTCCTAAACTTCAGCCATGTTTACACCAACCACATTTACAATGTGGAACTGAGTGATTCTGTTATGAAGAGAGTCTGGCCAGCTGGCTGCACTATAACTTGCTCATAGTGGAACCATATTTCAGGAGCTGGGTGGTCCTATTATGAGGAAGGTCTGGTCAGTTGGCTGTGCCATACCTTGCTCATAGCAGGACTATGTTTTGGCTGGGTTTTTGTTGTTGCTGGATGCCCTTCCTAACACCAACCACGTTTAGTGTGTGACTGGGTGGTCCTGTCATGAGGCAATTCTGGCCAGTTTGCTCAATTCTGTACTTTGCTCATAGCAGACATGCATTTTGACTGGGTTTTTACTAAAGCGTAATGTCAAATTGCGGCCCCACTTTGAATAAGTTATGGCATAGCCAACTGGCCAGACCTTCCTCATAATGAGATCACCCAGCTCCCAAAATACAGTTCTACTATGACTGCCAGCAGAAGATGTTTTAAGGTTATGGTATAAAGAAAATTAGGACACTATTTATAGCAGTTAAAGTGACCCTGTAGGTACTCCCTTGATGGCTCATGAGGATGATGATGATGATGATGATGATGGCGATGAGGATGAAGATGATGATGGTGGTGGTGTGGTGGTGGTGGTGCTGATGATGATGATGATTATGATGGTGATGGTGGTGATGATGAATATGATGATGATGATGATGAGGAGGAGGAGGAGGAGGGGGGGGGGGGGGGGGGGGGGCATGATGATGATCATCATTTTATGTCCATTTTTCCATGCTGGCATGTGTTAGAATAATATCAATGAAATGATAAATAGTGAGAATATTGCTTGTGTAATTGTATTCTTGTCTGATATTCTCACCTGAACATAGAGTGGTGCTTTAAACAGTAGTAAGCAAGAACTTCCTCTGACGGCCAAATACCTAGGAGAAGAACAAAGGGAATTACATTAAGACAAATGTCTAATCTTGAATTCAACTTCTAAAGATTTTAACAAATTTCACAGTAAATTTCAAACTAGAATTTAATTTTTTTTTTAATTTATATCTGTATCATCATCACCACCACCACTACCATCACCACCACCACCACCACCACTACCACCACAACCATCATCATCATCATCATTAATTTCATGTCTGCTTTTCTATACTGGCATAAGGTTGGACAGATCCTCTCTAAATTAGCTTCTCGATAATTGTTGCATTTTTTTGTTATCTTCTTTGTGAGGTTCAGCATCCAAAGATCAGCCTTCATCACACCAGCTCATGTTTTTCTCAGCCCTCCTCTTCCATGACTGCCTTCCACTTGGAACTCCAGGAACTTCTTTACCCAACCATCATCATCCATATACATTGCATATCCATATCAATGCAGTTTTCTCTCTTGCACATGACATCCATTTGCTCTCACACCCAAGGGCGGTACCAGATTATCTGGCACCCTAGGCAAGGTTAGATCCTGCTCCTCCCCGCTTCCAAGGAAAATATCAATTCCAAAATTTATAAATAATAAATTTTTTTTTTATGTTTTTTTAACATGTATTAGTCCCGAATGAAATAAACTAGGATAATAAACGACCCTCAATAAAACTGAAATTTATTTATTTATTTTTCAAAATTGTTGTTGATTTGGAGAAATGCGCCCCAGGTGGCTGCTTATTTTGCCTATATGGTAGTGCCGGCCCTGCTTATACCCACTTTAATTAAAATACAAACATATAAACATCTATGTTGTTTGTATTTATAGATTTGTCATATGCTGTCCAAAGTTTGTGAAAATTGGTGAAGGAATGTCTAAGATGTAACCTGCTTCATCTATAATTACAATAGTTTATACATGTCACTTCTCAACCATGATGGTTCTATAAGCAATACTCCTGTGGTAAAACATTCTACATCTGATGGAAGAACTCCTCCAAAACTTACCTTCTTTACTGCACCAGGTTCCTCACCACATATACATATATACAAAGTGCAAAAGAACTACCAGTCTCTTCAAACCAACGAAGCCATTGGTCATAACAGTGTACCTTTCCTTATCTTACCACACCTTTAAATGATATGCCTCACAGCTAGCCTCTATCCTGACAACACCCCCCCCCCTCTCTCTCTCGCTCTCCCTCTATCTTTCTCCCATAATTAGAATCAACCAAGCACAAATCTACCCTATAAACAATCATAATGAGACCTATAAAAACATATACAAAAATTACTGAAATGTAGAAATGTATCATAAAAATTGTACTACCAAATGTTCCATAAAAATTACCAGTTGTACCACAGAAAGCCACCACTGTACCTACTGATAATACAGAAGACACAGACAAACCTTTATCAATAGCTGTATGGCCCAAAACTACCACTGTATCTATTGAAGTCAACCTGTAGTAACAGTTGTATCACAGAAAACCACCACTCTATCTAATGACAGTTCAAGAGATAGAGACAAACTGTACCAACAGTTGTATCACAGTAAACTTTAAAATGTATGTACCTACTGACAATAAAACAGAAACATATGATATATTGCACACAACGTTAGATTAAGTCCATTTGAAGTCTAAGCACTTAAAAGATTATAATTCCACTCCATATATAAAGTCTGCTAAACAATTTGGGTAGAGAGGATGACAGTTATATCTAATTTGAATAAACTGATGCCCCTCGTGTGCTTATTTTGCTTAATGGTAAACCCAGCCCTAATTGGGCATATGAACAGCTGCTGTACAACTGTGAAACAACATAGAAAACAGCATTTCCTACCTTGAATCATTCGATATATTAACTCTAGCACAATAAAATGTCAGCTTGCATTAATAAATGAATTGAATGTTGCTAGAGCAACAACAATAAATACAACACTACACTGCACCATGCTCTACACAACAATTCTACAGTACATTATGTAACACCCCAACACTACACTATGTCTGCATAATGCTTCTACACTATACTCTACTACACTACAACACCCCAACACTACACAGCACTACACTATGTCTGCACAACACTTCTACACTACAACACCCCAACACTACACAGCAATATGTCTGCACATCACTTCTACACTATACTCTACCTTATACAACACCCCAACAATGCACTACTCTGTGCCAATACTACACTACACCACACTAAACTACCTTTCTACATACAGTACATTATACAACAGCCTTACACTACACAACACCTCAATGCTACCAGCACTAACACTACAAACACCAACACCACCAACATGAATAATACCAACACTACCAACACCACCAGCACCAACAACACTAACCCCCACCAACACCACCCACACCACCCACACCACTAACACCAATACCACTAACACCAATACCACCAACACCAACACCAACAACACCAATACCACCAACACCAACACCAACAACACCAGCACCACCAACACCCCAATCACCACCAACACCAACACCAACACCACCAATACCATCAACACCAACACCACCAACACCAACACCATCAACACCACTAACACCACCAACACCACCATCACCACCAACACCATCACCACCACCAACACCAACACCACCAACACCACCACCACCAACACCATCAACACCACCAACACCAACACCATTAACACCACCAACATCACCAACACCATCAACACCACCAACACCACCACCACCAACACCAACACCACCACCAACACCATCACCACCACCAACACCACCAACACCATCACCAACACCAACACCAACACCACCATCACCAACAACACCACCAACATCACCAACACCATCAACACCACCAACACCAACACCAACACCACCACCAACACCATCACCACCACCAACACCACCAACACCATCACCACCAACACCAACACCACCATCACCAACAACACCACCAACATCACCAACAACACCACCAACATCACCAACACCATCAACACCACCAACACCACCAACACCAACACCAACACCAACACCAACACCATCACCACCACCAACACCACCAACACCATCACCACCAACACCAACACCACCATCACCAACAACACCACCAACATCACCAACACCATCAACACCACCAACATCACCAACACCAACACCACCAACACCATCAACACCACCAACATCACCAACACCATCAACACCACCAACATCACCAACACCAACAACTGAGACAAATCATACTTACAGACATTTCCTGTATTGTTAAACCCAAAAATGCTATCAAAGGACACTTCTTTTGGTAAGAGTCTACAAATAGAGAAAGATAGAAGAGATGTCTGACAAATATGGAATTATTTTTCATTTTGTCATAATTATGTAAGGAAGACAACACTTTTGATACCAACCTACTCCAAAACACCTTTGATTCTATGAAATAAAAGCACTCGTTCCTATTTAACCCTTTAGCATTTAAACTGGCCATATCCGGCCAGAATCCTCTCACCTCTTTCTGTTCAAACTGGCCATAACTGGTTGCTTATACTGATGTTAAAGTATTGTTCTCAAAATAAATAATATCAAAATCTTGTAGATTCTATATTATGCGAGATAATTATGAGATAAAGTGTTTACCGTGAAAATACAATGGTAAATATAGAGTAATGTAAATGTTAAAGGGTTAAATTAAATTTTCAAAAATAATTTATTGAGAACCTTTTGTTTAGTTATATTACAAATACCATCTTAATAAAAAAATAATTAAACATTTTTGTAAATCCCTCCAAAATCTTTATTAATTAATTGAAAGACAATGTATTTCAGTAGAATTATGGTCATGAAAAAGTTAAAGCTATGTCTTACTAGCTGGTGTGTTCGGTTTAGGATAGACACATTATATCCTTGCATGTTGTAAAAAGCAACTAGAAGGGTTCATGTCAGGAAGACCATCCAGCTCCCAAAACATTGCCTCAAAAAGTCCTATCCAACTTATGTCAGCATGGAAAAGTTGATGTAAAAATGATAATGATCATGAACATGATGAAGATGATGAAAATATCATTTTTTCACGCTCAGAGTTGCTGAAGCATGGAACAAACTACCTGCATCAGTTGTTAGCTGTCGAGACACTGCATCCTTTAAAACCTCCATGCTTCCCGAGATTCGCCAACACTACACCTAATGTTCCCCCTCCATACACATACACACATGTATATCATGACTCATACACTATTCACTTCCCTGACATTTGTATATTATTCTATGTACTATACATGCACCTTTGACGAGTTGTAGTGCACCTGAGCACTTAACACAATAATATTATTATTGGCAGTATCGGTAGAGGGTCGGACGCCATGCTTTCCAGCATAGTTACGTCCCTTTACGATCTGAGTTCAAATCCCACCGAGGTTGACTTTGCCTTTCATCCTTACGGGGTCGATAAAATAAAGTACCAGTAATGCACTGGGTAATTGCTGGCCTTGTGCCTAAAGTAGAAACAATTATTATTATTATTATTATTATAAAGAAAAGTTTAAAATATGTCTTACTAATATGGAGTCATAATTTATGTAGTGAGGACTTAACCATTCGATACCAAACTGCCTGAAACTGACCCTGGATCTATGATACAAAGCAATATATTTTAAAGTGTTTATATTTATCCAAAAACTTCCCATCATAATTTTATCTAAGAACTCTTGTAAAGTTATGTTCCAAACAGCAACTTAATAATGAGAAAGTTATATTACTAAATACCATTGATTCAATTATTGTTAATATTGTAAATAAAATTATAATTTTTTCAATGAACTTTGTAAAGTGGTTAGCAAGTTAGTGGAGACAACATAGGTTTGGGAGGACTCTTTAGTAGGACCGATACTATCATTAGATCAACTAAGCAGCCACTGTGAGCACAGACTACAGAGAGATGCATTGCTGAATTTTAAAGGAATACAGTTTTATACAACTTTGTATGATTAAATTAAAAATATAATCATTTCCAGTGATCGGCACATAAGTCACTAAACATCTTTAATATGTAGCAGCATTGTAGAAATATCCAAAATAGTAGAGAGGGTCATGATTTGATGTGGATGAATGTGGACTGTATAGCAGAAAATGCAGGCTTAGTCATTTTTTCATGTCAAAATGGAATGATGAATAATACACAATCATTTGAGCCTCAGACCATGACAACCCATCTAACACATGCAGGTATGAAAAATAGATGTGAAATGAGAGTAATAATGATGATGATGTCATTTATCTATTAGTGAATTGAAGTATACAATAATGAAAGTAAATATATATGTGTGTCTGTGTATATATATATATATATATGTGTGTGTGTGTGAGTGAGTGTATATATATATATATGTGTGTGTATGAGTGAGTGTATACACATAAATAATTAGTAAAAGAGAAAGGAGGAACTCTGTGCTGATGTGACATATATCAATCACTACCTCCCTATGGACAACTGACGCTGCACACCAACTCTGAACACAGAAAAATCGAACTCCCACTGTCATTGCCTCCATCTCTCTGTATTGTGAGCAAATGGGGTCCCACTTGCTGGCCACCCCACGGTCCAGGCGGACAGAATGAAGGTGTTTCCCCAGAGGATGGTAAGGGACAAGGGCCTTGTTTCAGGGAGGTACCAGGGGACAAGTCCCCCCCACACTTTTTCAAACGTCTATGTTTAATTTTTGTTTATTTGATATAATAAATTCTTTTTAAGCTTATTTTGTTATATCTGAACTTCATTTGAATATATAAAATTTAATTAGCATAAAATTTTACTTGTGTTAGGCTCTAGGAAAGGCACCATAAGCAATTTACGCTCCTTTAAGAATCAACAAATGTTTGTTTGTGCCCCCCCCCCCACATTTTAAAGACAAACGAGACCCCTGGTGAGGGAGATGTGCTGGAAGAGCCATTCCATCTCGCGAAGCTCACATCTACGGCTAGCCAGCTCAGTGCCTATGATAGTAAATAGGGAGGTATCCCTAGGGCCAAGGACACCAGAAGTCTCCACTGCTAGGAGCTCGATTGCAAATCTGTTGGAGAGTGACCAGTATTTTTTTTAAAGGGTTGAAATAATAAAAAGGAAGAAAGAAAAAGGTGGAAGAGGATAGAAAAAAAATTAAATAATGGAAAAAGAGGAAAGGAGAAGGGAGGGAGTAAATACCCTTGGCTGAGTGGTATATCTCAGCCACAGCCTGTAAATAAGATGGTGAAACTATTAATTTGAAGAACAGCCAGCAACACCTGCTGCATCAGTCATTCTACCCTCATTAGTCTCCTTCCTCAGGCAGCAATAAATATAATTTTACTATATGAAACAATATTAGCTGAAGAATAATTGCTGTGATGTTATATTGATTGGCTTTACTGAGCCACAGGATTAACCCTTTAGCATTTAAACCGGTTGTATCCGGCCAGAATTCTCTCACTTCTTTCTGTTCAAACTGGCTGTAACCAGCCGCTCTTACTGATGTTAAGTATTATTCTCGACATAAATAATATCAAAATCTCATAGATTCAATATTATGTAAGATAATTATGTGAGGTAAAGCTTTTACCATGAAAATATAATAGTAAATATAGAATAATCATCATTTAATGTCCATATTCCATGCTAGCATGGTAAATACTAAAGGGTTAAAAGTTCCAATCTTACCAAAGCCATTGTATTATTCTTGTCCAAGGGCAGTGGATTGACATTGGACAATATGCTTTACAGTATTTAGATATGACCTACATTCTGAGTTCAAATATCGTCTAGGTCAATTTTGTCTTTCATCCTTCTGGGGTCAATAAAATAAAGTACCAGTTAAGTACTGAGGTCAGTGTAATAGACTTTCCCCTTCCCCGTCCAAATCCTGCTGAGGTGAACTTTGCTTTTCACCCTTTCTGAGTTAATAAAATAAAGTACCAGTCAACTACTGAGTTTCACTACCCTCGAATTGCTGACCTTTTGTCTAAATTAGAAACTGTTATTTCTCTGATCAAGGCAAATAACTCGACTTGCTACAGTTTGCATGACTGAACAAAACAATAAACTCCCCACTTATTTCACAGTTGAGTGGTTACTGGCAGAAAAAGCACCTGAATGCAAAATCAATTGCTCCAACAAACAAACCTTAGTAATATTATTAGAACTATTTTGCATACGCATTAATGCACGAGTGTTATGTCTAACATCTTTAGTGTAGGCATACAATATACATCCACTTCACTTCTATTTCAGTTTGGCCAACTAAAAAAGAGGTCTGCCTGTGAAGATATATCTCCACAATAAATAAATCTGTATAATAATGGTCGAACTAGATTCTTTGTCCCCCAATTACAATCTCACAAAAATGTTCTAAAATTTTCATTTAGAATTCATGGAACACAAATGTTAGATAAAGAAATGGAGGTATGTTTTTTGTTAATGATGATGTCTATCTGTCTTCCTCTTACTCTCTCTATCTATTGATCTATTTCTCTCTCTCTCTCTATATATATATATATATATATATATCATCATCATCATTTTACGTCCATTTTTCCCTGATTGCAAGGGTGGGATGGGATCTGATTCTGGCTTGATTTCTACAGCTGGATGCCCTTCCTAACACCAACCTCATTTACAGTGAGTGCTGGGTGCTTTTATGCCGGGGCACCGCCACGACCACTTTGCAGTGGAATGATATGAACCCCAGTCCCTATCATCTCATTTCTACAGCTGAGTAAACTGGAGCAATGTGAAATAAAGTGTCTTGCTCAAGGAAACAACACATCACCCGGTCTGAGAATTGAACTCACAACCTTTCGATTGCAAACCCAATGCTTCTATTGGGGAATGATTTACTACAGAGATCACAATGAAATGGTTTCTCTTCTTTATGAATACATTTATGTTGAGTTATGTGATGATTTTGAGAGAATGATTTACCACAGATATCACAGATATCACAATGCTATGGTTTGTCTTCTGTATGAATGCGTTGATATGGTTTCTCCTCCATGTAAATACTTTCGAGTTTATTTAACCCTTTAGCATTTTCATTACTCTATATATACTATTATATTTTCACGGTAAACACTTTATCTTACAAAATTATTTCCCATAATATCGAATCTGTGAGATTTTGCTATATGTTGAGAATAATACCTTAACATATGAGTGGCAAGTTATAGCCAGTTTGAACAGAAAGAGGGGAGAGGATTCTGGCCGGATATGGCCAGTTGAAATGCTAAAGGGTTAACCTATTTAGATGGCAAGATTTCTGGATGGCCTTCTTATCAGCAATTACTTTACAGAGTGTGCTGGGTGCATTTTATTGTGTCACCAACAATAGCAACAATAACATTTGTTCTTTCATGCCTTGCTATTCAGCAATTTTATTTCTTCAGTCTCCCTAAATGTAGATATTTTGACAATTGACCTATAAAACACTCTACTCAGTTACAGCTAATCATTTCACCCAATTCCCCACAGAACAAGTTAGAACCAATCTCTATATCATGTGGCCATGTTGGAGTTTAGCCTTAAAGGGAATTTAGTCAATCATATCGACCCCAGTACTTCTTTTTCAAGTTTGGTACTTATGTTATTGATTTTTTTTTTTGGGGGGGGGGGGGGTTGTCAGACTGCCAAACCACAGATCATAAATACACACACACACACACACACAAGCATACACACGTACACCACACAGCTATGTTTGTTTATCTAAGAATAAATTCCTTCCATTTTGGTGTAAAAATAATTCTAAACAGAAACTACCAAGTTACCAAAGACAATGGTAATTGAGTAAGAGTGGTAGTGGTCATGATGGGGTTGGGTTTGAGTTGTATTGCATTCATGTGTTCTGACAAGCTAAGAAAACAGCTGGGAATTGACAATGTCAGATGTTACACACAAGTAAGAGATTCTGGCATAACATGTGATAACAAGTATATATGGATGAGAATTTGGTCGATTATATGAAAAAAGTAGGTGGAAAAAATCATCATCATCATCATTGTTATCATGATCCTTCTCCTCCTATCATCATCATCATTATTATCATGATCCTCCTCTTCCCACCACCACCACCACCATCATCATCATCATTATCATCATCATCATGACCATCATCATTAGCATCATGACCTCATCATTGTCATTATCATTGCCATTGTCATCATTTTTATGACAATTTTTTCCATGCTAGCATGGGTTAGATGGTACTTTCTGGAGCCATTTTTTATAGTGGCCAAATACCTTTCCTCACATCAACCCTCCCCTCTTAATTGCCCCTTACAACATACACAGATACAGTGTATCTATTCTAAAACTCAAATACATGCAATGTCCCAGGTTATATATATATATATATATAGGAAAAAGTTTAACCCTGACGGCAGAGCTCAAGCCGTTTCGATAGCTATTTCTGGACTAAATTAGAATTTTTAGCGTGGTAATAGGGCTATTTATTACCACGCTAAAAATTCTAATTTAGTCCAGAAATAGCTATCGAAACGGCTTGAGCTCTGCCATCGGGGTTAAACTTTTTCCTATTACCTACTCTACTACCCTAAGTATTGAGTACTCTGGTGAGTTATGGTCCTTCTGGTTCCTTACCGCACGTCCTTCGTTATATATATATATATATATATGAATAAAATGGCGAGCTGTGTGGTTGCAATTAAGTGTAATGAAAAATAAAAGTTACGGGCGAAAGAGGATAATACCATCGTCAGTTGTCAGCAGACAACTGACGATGGATATTATCCTCTTTCGCACGTACCTTTTATTTTTCATTACACTTAATTGCAACCACACAGCTCGCCATTTTATTCACATAAGCTTCCTTCTCTGCTGTGACCTGTCTCTTTTCTCTCCCTTTGTTGCTATCCTTCTCCCTCTTACTTTCACTCACCCCCTCTGCTAGTCACCTTCTCTCGGCTAGCCTGCCACTATAACTATCTCTTTCTCGCTTCCTCTTACTTTCACTCACTCCCTCTCTGCTAGTCACCCTCTCTCCGCTAGCTCCATCCCTCGTCCGCCACTGTAAGCAGTCTCTTCTCTCTCTCATACGGCTACAGTGAAGATGTGTCTTTTTTCTCTCGTCAAACTCGTCAGATCTTATGTTCGAAATGAGTTGTTGACTTGATATTTTTCCTATTTTTCCTCTCTTTACGTTGCTTCACCTTTCGTGTCTGTTTACATCCCCCCCCCCCCTTTTTATCCCAATAACTTATTTTAGTTATTGTTCGCCCTAGGCTGAGGTATCTTGTTTCCAACGTGAAGAAATACCTATGATTCCTAGCAGACAACTGACGATGGATATTACCCTCTTTCGCCTGTAACTTTTAGTTTTCATTAAAGTACCAGTAATGCACTGGGATAATTGCTGGCCTTGTGCCTAAAGTAGAAACAATTATATATATATATATATATAAGGTAGATGAGACAATCAAGGCCAAGAGACATGCAACGGAATAATAGAAAAATGAGAGAAGCAGGGTACATAGAGGCCAGAAGGGAAGCTGGGTGACAAGTATACTTTGCAAGGAGAGAAGCAGGGTACATAGAGGCCAGAAGGGAAGCTGGGTGACAAGTATACTTTGCAAGGAGAGAAGCAGGGTACATAGAGGCCAGAAGGGAAGCTAGGTGACAAGTATACTTTGCAAGGAGAGAAGCAGGGTACATAGAGGCCAGAAGGGAAGCTAGGTGACAAGTATACTTTGCAAGGAGAGGAGCAGGGTACATAGAGGCCAGAAGGGAAGCTAGGTGACAAGTATACTTTGCAAGGAGAGAAGCAGGGTACATAGAGGCCAGAAGGGAAGCTAGGTGACAGGTATACTTTGCAAGGAGAGAAGCAGGGTACATAGAGGCCAGAAGGGAAGCTAGGTGACAAGTATACTTTGCAAGGAGAGAAGCAGGGTACATAGAGGCCAGAAGGGAAGCTAGGTGACAGGTATACTTTGCAAGGAGAGAAGCAGGGTACATAGAGGCCAGAAGGGAAGCTAGGTGACAGGTATACTTTGCAAGGAGAGAAGCAGGGTACATAGAGGCCAGAAGGGAAGCTAGGTGACAAGTATACTTTGCAAGGAGAGAAGCAGGGTACATAGAGGCCAGAAGGGAAGCTAGGTGACAAGTATACTTTGCAAGGAGAGAAGCAGGGTACATAGAGGCCAGAAGGGAAGCTAGGTGACAAGTATACTTTGCAAGGAGAGGAGCAGGGTACATAGAGGCCAGAAGGGAAGCTAGGTGACAAGTATACTTTGCAAGGAGAGAAGCAGGGTACATAGAGGCCAGAAGGGAAGCTAGGTGACAAGTATACTTTGCAAGGAGAGAAGCAGGGTACATAGAGGCCAGAAGGGAAGCTAGGTGACAAGTATACTTTGCAAGGAGAGAAGCAGGGTACATAGAGGCCAGAAGGGAAGCTAGGTGACAGGTATACTTTGCAAGGAGAGAAGCAGGGTACATAGAGGCCAGAAGGGAAGCTAGGTGACAAGTATACTTTGCAAGGAGAGAAGCAGGGTACATAGAGGCCAGAAGGGAAGCTAGGTGACAGGTATACTTTGCAAGGAGAGAAGCGGGGTACATAGAGGCCAGAAGGGAAGCTAGGTGACAGGTATACTTTGCAAGGAGAGGAGCAGGGTACATAGAGGCCAGAAGGGAAGCTAGGTGACAGGTATACTTTGCAAGGAGAGAAGCAGGGTACATAGAGGCCAGAAGGGAAGCTAGGTGACAAGTATACTTTGCAAGGAGAGGAGCAGGGTACATAGAGGCCAGAAGGGAAGCTAGGTGACAAGTATACTTTGCAAGGAGAGGAGCAGGGTACATAGAGGCCAGAAGGGAAGCTAGGTGACAGGTATACTTCGCAAGGAGAGAAGCAGGGTACATAGAGGCCAGAAGGGAAGCTAGGTGACAGGTATACTTCGCAAGGAGAGAAGCAGGGTACATAGAGGCCAGAAGGGAAGCTAGGTGACAGGTATACTTTGCAAGGAGAGAAGCAGGGTACATAGAGGCCAGAAGGGAAGCTAGGTGACAGGTATACTTCGCAAGGAGAGAAGCAGGGTACATAGAGGCCAGAAGGGAAGCTAGGTGACAAGTATACTTTGCAAGGAGAGAAGCGGGGTACATAGAGGCCAGAAGGGAAGCTAGGTGACAAGTATACTTCGCAAGGAGAGAAGCAGGGTACATAGAGGCCAGAAGGGAAGCTGGGTGACAGGTATACTTTGCAAGGAGAGAAGCAGGGTACATAGAGGCCAGAAGGGAAGCTAGGTGACAGGTATACTTTGCAAGGAGAGAAGCAGGGTACATAGAGGCCAGAAGGGAAGCTAGGTGACAGGTATACTTTGCAAGGAGAGAAGCAGGGTACATAGAGGCCAGAAGGGAAGCTAGGTGACAGGTATACTTCGCAAGGAGAGAAGCAGGGTACATAGAGGCCAGAAGGGAAGCTAGGTGACAAGTATACTTTGCAAGGAGAGGAGCAGGGTACATAGAGGCCAGAAGGGAAGCTAGGTGACAGGTATACTTTGCAAGGAGAGAAGCAGGGTACATAGAGGCCAGAAGGGAAGCTAGGTGACAAGTATACTTTGCAAGGAGAGGAGCAGGGTACATAGAGGCCAGAAGGGAAGCTAGGTGACAAGTATACTTTGCAAGGAGAGGAGCAGGGTACATAGAGGCCAGAAGGGAAGCTAGGTGACAGGTATACTTTGCAAGGAGAGAAGCAGGGTACATAGAGGCCAGAAGGGAAGCTAGGTGACAAGTATACTTTGCAAGGAGAGGAGCAGGGTACATAGAGGCCAGAAGGGAAGCTAGGTGACAGGTATACTTTGCAAGGAGAGAAGCAGGGTACATAGAGGCCAGAAGGGAAGCTAGGTGACAAGTATACTTTGCAAGGAGAGGAGCAGGGTACATAGAGGCCAGAAGGGAAGCTAGGTGACAGGTATACTTTGCAAGGAGAGAAGCGGGGTACATAGAGGCCAGAAGGGAAGCTAGGTGACAAGTATACTTTGCAAGGAGAGGAGCAGGGTACATAGAGGCCAGAAGGGAAGCTAGGTGACAGGTATACTTTGCAAGGAGAGGAGCAGGGTACATAGAGGCCAGAAGGGAAGCTAGGTGACAAGTATACTTTGCAAGGAGAGGAGCAGGGTACATAGAGGCCAGAAGGGAAGCTAGGTGACAAGTATACTTTGCAAGGAGAGGAGCAGGGTACATAGAGGCCAGAAGGGAAGCTAGGTGACAAGTATACTTTGCAAGGAGAGAAGCGGGGTACATAGAGGCCAGAAGGGAAGCTAGGTGACAGGTATACTTTGCAAGGAGAGAAGCAGGGTACATAGAGGCCAGAAGGGAAGCTAGGTGACAAGTATACTTTGCAAGGAGAGGAGCAGGGTACATAGAGGCCAGAAGGGAAGCTAGGTGACAAGTATACTTTGCAAGGAGAGGAGCAGGGTACATAGAGGCCAGAAGGGAAGCTAGGTGACAGGTATACTTTGCAAGGAGAGGAGCAGGGTACATAGAGGCCAGAAGGGAAGCTAGGTGACAGGTATACTTTGCAAGGAGAGAAGCAGGGTACATAGAGGCCAGAAGGGAAGCTAGGTGACAGGTATACTTCGCAAGGAGAGAAGCGGAAGATAAAAAATTCAAGCATGTTTTGCTGCATGAAGACCAAAAACGTGAGGTGTTCAGGATTGCAAGGCAGTGTGTTAGGGAAAATTGTGATGGCATTGGTGAGAAGAGTGTTTGTGATGATAAAGGCACACCTGCCCTCACAGACACTGGAAAGAATGTAGCATGAAAGAGTCATTATTAAAGATTACTGAATGAGGAAAATGCATGGAAGAAAGAGACCCTACCCCAAGTGGACTCAACAGAGAGCCCAGCTGTACATGTCAGCAGCAGTGTAGTAAGTAAGGGAATTAAAGATATGAAGACCAGGGACCAGGAAAGCAGCTGGTCCATTATGGATAGTTGCCGAGATGCTGAGAACATCTGGGTCAGTGGATCACACTTTAACCACGTGTATTGTAAACCAAGTATTACTTGGTTTACAAATGTACACCATGTATTGTAAACCAAGTATTACTTGGTTTACAATACATGGTGTCATACCAAACGACTGCCGCAGCAGCATCATTGTCAACTGCTACAAGGGTAAAGGAGATGCACTAGATAGAGGAAACTATAGAGGCATCAAGTTAATTGACCAGGTCATGAAAGTAACAGAAAACGTTATAGCACAGCTGATTAGGGCTGGGTTAACCTAGATGAGATGCAGTTCAGATCTGTGCCAGGTAAAAGCACCACAGATGCTCTCTTCCTTGTGAAGCAGTTACAGGAGAAGTACCTAGATAAAAAACCTAACTCAAATGATTACATCAGAGTGGAATCAACTAAAAACACCCAATAGTCAAATAGGGCTGTTAAACCAAACAATGGATTGTGTAGAATAAGCTAACAAAGGTAAAACAAGTCAGCTTATAAGCATATCCAAACTATATGAGACAAATACAAATGTTGACAGTGGTAATGGTGGTGATATCACCCACCCAATACTTCCTCCAAAGGACCATATTTCTATGGGGTTTCATCCACCTTAACTCTATTGTTCCTACAAAAAAAATAACCTTCAAATGATCAACCAGCTATCCATAGCCCTAACATTAAAAAGGATCTCACTGTATACCTCAGTCTAAGTAGGATTGGAATAGTTATGAATATTATCCTGTAACTTCAAACTAAATAATAAAAATCCCTATCATCCAAACAACAACAACAACAACAATAGTAATAATTTAGGTACAAGGCCAGTAATTTGTAGGGAGGGGAAAGTTAATTATATCGACCCAGTACTTTACTGGTACTTTATTTTATTGACTTCGAAAGGAAGAAAGGTAAAGTTGACTTCAGTAGAATATGGAGTATTTCAGACAGAGGTGCAATTTTTAATGTAGATATGTTTTAGTTTTATTTATTTATCATAATTTTTTATTTTTAAACATTAATTGGTCCATTGAATATGACTAATTTTATCCATAACTGTGCAACATATATGACAGTAATTACATATAAAAACATATTTGTGAAGAAACTAGAGAAGAAATTGGGAAAATTTGGATAAAAGTTTTTGAAAAAATTTGGAGGAAATTTAGAAGAAAATTTGTGAAAATAGAAATTTGAAAAGCGATTTAGAAATCGTTTTGGATGAAATTTGTAAGAAATGTGGGAAGAAATTTACACAAAAAGTAATTTGAACAGAAATTCATGAAGAAATTTGTAAGAAATTTAGATAGAAATTTTGAAGGAAATTCATTAAAATTTTGGGAGTAAATTATGAAAAAATTAATGAAAAAATGTGAGATTCAACTTATGTAGAGATTAGGATGAAATTTGTGAGAAATTGAAATTAAAATTTTGGAAGAAATTTGTTAGAAAACTAGAGAGGAAATTGTGAAGAAATTTAGGTGGAAATTTCAATGGAAATTAGTTAGAAATTAAAAATTTTAATACAAATTGGGGAAGAAATTTTTATAACATTATATATATATCATCATCACCATTTTATGTCCATTTTTCCATGCTAACATGGGTTAGACGAGTTGTTCTGTTGTGGACAATGCTAGGTCAGGTGACATACAGAACTGATTTCAGCTTGGGTTCTACAGCTGGATGCCCTTCCTAACACCAACCTCATTTACAGTGAGTACTGGATGCTTTTTGTTGTGATTCCTACACGACCACTTTACAGTGAGTACTGGGTGCTTTTTGTTGTGACACCTGCACAACCACTTTACAGTGTGGGCTGGGGACTTTGCTGGATGCATACTTCAGCCTGTCCTCATGGCAGATGTATGGGAGCATGCTGTGGGGCATACTGTATATATGCTTCAGCTTTGGCCTGTGCCTGTGGAAAATCGGGTCTTCTCTATTACTACGTAACGTTCTTGGTCCTGTGTCATTGCCCTTGAGAGGTGCAATGGGGCAAGTTCAGCTTTTATCACCTCATCCCAAATCTTCCTGGGTCTCCCCACTCTAAGGCATCCATCTACTTTAAGCGTTCTACACCTTTTTATGCAGCTGTCATCCTTCATACAGATCACACGTCCATACCAACATAATCTCAACTCCTGTACACAACATTTGATATATATATATGTGTGTATGTGAGTGTGTGTGTATGTATGTATACATACCCACATACATATATGTGTATATTATTTGCATGTATATATATATAGATGTGCATGTGTGTGTATGTGTGCGTGTGACTCAAATGCTATAATCGAACAAAATAGTTCTGAAACATTTTCTTTCCAACCGTGTTATCTACCTGTCTATGTATTTCTTTCTTTCTCTGCCCCCCCCTCTCTATCTCTCTCTCTCTCTCTCTCTCTCTCTCTCTCTCTCTCTCTCTATATATATATATATATATATATATATATATATATATATATATATATATATATATATATATGTCTGTCTCTTTGTGTGTGAGAGTGTGTGTATGTGTGTGTGTGTGTGTGTGTATATATAAGGTTGATGAAAGGTAGCGGACATACACAAATAGCCATACAAACACCTCCTTCACACACACACCACACACAATCCACGAACATAGCTTTGTTACCATATGGTGAATAAACAAAATATTACTTATTCCCTCTGTAAAACAAAAGATTATATACTACTAGCTGTAATAATAATAGATAACAATAGTTACATGATGGAGTAGTTAAAGCTGAGATGTTGCTTTTAATGTAGATACCTTTTTTCTAAAATATATCAAAATAGTCCAGTGAAGAATCATTTATTCCATCCATAACATATACTGCAGTTATTAAATATAAAAAGATATTTGTAAAGAAATGGCCAGGGGAAAATAGAGAGAAATTTGAATAGAAATTTAAAGGAAATTTAGATGAAAATTTGTGAAAAATCTCAAATGTGACTTGGGAAGAAATTTACATAGTTAAAAGTAATTTAAATAGAAATTTTTAAAGAATTTTCTAAGAATTAGGAAGAAATATATAAATATATTTGTGATGAAATTTAGGTAGACATTTAGGATGAAATTTAGGTACATTTAGGATGAAATTTATAAGAAACTAAAATTAAAATTTGTGAAGACATTCAGAAAAAAAAAAACTGAGAAAGAAATTGGGTAGAAATTTCTAAGAAATTCAAATCTAAACATAAATTTCATGTTTTTTTTTCATTTATGTTTTTTATCTAAACATAAATTTCATGTTTTTATCTAAACAAAAATTTCATGTTTTGTGAAAATTTATAAAATAGTAGGCAGACGAATGAAGATGAATGACTCATTGCAGAACTGTGCAACATTTGCTGCAGTAATTATATATATTAAACAAATGCACCGTGCAACTTTCTAACACTGTCATCTAATAGTCATGCAGTAGTGGCCTGAATAATGATGCAGCAGCATCTAACAGCTGCAATAGTGATGCAGCAATATCAAAGAGCCTGGATATTCATATAGCAGTATCTTTGGGACTTCCATATGTTTCTCTCATGAAACCATGGATCCAAATATAGAAATTTCCTTTCCAAGGTGCAGGCCCGAGCAAGGTTTTTTTATGGATATATCCGCTGCTACCCATGCATGCAAATATACAATGTCTATGCCAAAAATGTTGTCCAAGACAAAGGTAAGGGCCAAATACTGCTCAGCACTAATGTTGTTGTTGTTGTTGGTATTGCTGTCAGAATGCAAAAAGCCAGAAAAGATATTGCAAAGCATTCAATTTCAGGCTCTAACAATTCCTCTAAGGATACCCAAGGATCAGGTGAGGGTATTGAACTGGGTGTCAGATTAAGTCTAACACCCAAATAAGCACCAGGTGGATTTGAACTTAAAATATAAAAAGCTGGAACAAATACTGTCAGGCATCTTATCCAATGCTCTAACAACTCTGCCAACCCATGACACTAGATTGGTACTTTATTTATCAACCCTAAATAGATGAAAGGCAAGGTTAACCTCAGCTGGAGTTGAACTCAGAGCACAAGGAACTAGAGTAAATGCTATAAGACAATCTATTTGATGTTCTAATGACACTGCCACCTCACCACCTTAGCAATATCAAACAGTGTAAATAGCCAGTCTTACAGTAATATTTAACAGTGCAAATAGCCAGCCTTACAATAATATCTAACAGTGTAAATAGCCAGTCTTACAGCAATATCTAACAGTGTAAATAACTAGCCTTACAGCAATATCTAACAGTGTAAATATCCAGCCATGTAGCAATATCTAACAGTGTAAATAGCCAACCTTACAGTAATATCTAACAGTATAAATATCCAGCGTTACAGTAATCTAACAGTGTGAATAGCCAAGCATACAGCAATATCTAACAGTGTAAATAGCCAACCATATTAGGTTATTCACATATAACAAGCAATATCTAACAGTGTGAATAGCCATGCAGAAGTATCTAATGACCTGGATGATTATACTGCAGTATCTTACAGCTTGAGTATTCTGTAACAGTAATCATTAAAATCAATTTGAATGATTACAAAACAAATGTATCAATAAGAAAAATTACATGACACCCCATAAAATATAGGAATTAAATACATACAAAAACTTATTTATAGCCTTGCTATTAAAAACAAAAAGCTATAAATAATTTCTTACATAGTGAGGCATGGCTGTGTGGTTAAGAAGTCTGCAAACACATGGTTTTAGGTTCTATTTCCACAGCATATCACCTTGGGCAATTGTTTTCTATTATAGTTTCAGGCAGACTAATGCCCTGCAAGTCTATATATCATCATTCATTTCATTTTACGTCCACTTTTCCCTGCTTGCAAGGGTGGGACGGGAACTGATTCTTGCTTGATTTCTACAGCTGGATGCCCTTCCTAACACCAACCTCATTTACAGTGAGTGCTGGGTGCTTTTTTTCCGTGGCGCCTACACGTCCACTTTACAGTGTGGGCTGGGTGCTTTTTTGCCGTGGCACCTCCACGACCACTTTGCAGTGGAATGATAGGGACCCGAGTCCCTATCATGTCATTTCTACAGCTGAGTAAACTGGAGCAATGTGAAATAAAGTGTCTTGCTCAAGGAAACAACACATCACCTGGTCTGAGAATTGAACTCACAACCTTTCGATTGCAAGGCCAATGCTCTAACCACTAAGCCATGTGCCTCCATATATATTTTTTTTTTTTTTCTTTCTCTCAGTATAGTTTTTTCAAAGAATCCCTATTCTTTAAATCTATCAGCCAATGACCTCCACCTATCCCAATCACCACACTCCCCTACCACTGAAAATGTATAAATGCCACCATATTACATTGACAGTCGGCTTTCCTGATGATTTCCTTCGAATGAAACAGTTCTAGTCCTGTAGAAGCTATTTCTATATTAAATATTTATACTCTATGTATTGAGTACCTTACTTACTGTGGTTACCCCCGATTGAACCCAGGACACACACACATATATATATTTAAGAGAGATTCTCAGAAAATTTTGGTGGGGAGGGGTTTAGTTTCAGTTTGCTTTGGAAAGCATATGGCTCAGAATTTAATTTAATTTAATCTCAATTTTATTTATTTACTTTGAGATCTAAGAAAATTTAGTATATTTACCTTGTGTAGTAATTTTTAAACAAGAAAGGTGTGTGTAATTTTACATTGAAGTGGTAGTTGGATATGATCTACTTGGATGGAGAAAATTTAGCTTTGTTTAGAGGTAATAACATTTTTAAAGGGTTTTAGTTTGGACTAAAGTGCCATAGCTATTGATTCTTCCTGTCTTTGCATTTTACTTTCTCTGCATTGGCCTTGAAGGATGGGCACATTCTTTGGGGCAGTCAAGGTAGTTAAGTCTTGATTTCAGTAATTGATTTTGTAAATCTCTGATAGCCTGATTGTATTTGTACAGGTAGGTTTGTATATATATGATTCAATCTTAATTATGTTTTGCATTCGTGTGTATATATTATATTTATTTGTATGTAAATAATGACATTTAGGTTTACACCTTTTGCATCACTTTTTGTTATCATATTTTCTGATATGATATTTGTTTTTCATCTTTAACGGCTTGGGTATTTTGTGATTATTATTAATTTTAGTTTTTATGTTGTTATATGAACTAGACTTCCTAATGTGGGGCATCACGTCATCTAAGTGGATAGTTTGAGGGTTTAAAAACAAGAGGCAATGGGAGGAGGTGGAGCATGGCCTATTACATAATGGGGTCATAGTTACTGCAGATAATAGTTTTGGCTTAATTATATAGAAACTATTATTTTTTAAAGATGGTAGGATGTGATTTGAGAGAAATTTTATTGCTATTCCTAGCAATTCAAGTGATTTCATAGAGGCTCCTCCATTAGTTTGCAGTGAAAATATTGTAGTTTTGTTTGGTACCATAACTATAGTGGAAACATAACAATTTTGTTTGATATCAGTTAAAACTACTATGAAGACATGGCAGTTTTACTTGATATCAGCTAAATCTACAATGAAAACATGATAGTTCTACTTGATATCATTTATAATTACAATGAAAGTATGGTAGCTCTGCTTGATATCAACAAAAGATCAGTGAAAACATGGCTGATCTAAGAGGTTGGAGAATAATAGAGAATGAAAACTTGTCAGTCTATATCAGCCAACAACCTTTTACGAAATAATATCTTATCTCTTACTTCAATAATAGAATTAGTTTTTCATCAGCATAAACCTTATTCACCAATGTGTCTTTCCTTACATCACTGTCTTGTCTAAACTAGTTCTTATCTCCAGCAATAATTCCCTTTCTTCCATTGAAGAACTCCTTTCTTAGACAAGAAGGCTAAGCAAATTCTAAACCACTGAGAGTTCTACTACAAATGATAGATAAAAAAACACAACTTACTAAAACATCTTGGTTTCAGCAGGAGCTATAAGTTCAATAACATATCCACTTCAGAGAAACATATTTTTTCTGCTTTAACTCTTTAGCATCTAAACCAGCCATATCCGGCCAGAATTCTCTCACCTTTTTCTGTTCAAACCAGCTGCAACCAGTCACTCATACTGACGTTGAGGTATTGTTCTCAAAATAATTAACATCAAAATCTCATAGATTTGATATTATGTGAGATAATTATGTTAGGTAAAGCCTTTACCACAAAAAAAACAATAGAATATATATAGAGTAATGTAAATGCTAAAGGGTTAAACACACCATATGCAGCAAAAATATCTTCATTGTACAATAACAACAAGTGCCTGAAAGCTAAACAGGGGGTTAGCCTTCCAGGGATACATGACTTAGTTTCTACATTTTGACCTATTGTTTGCTTCCCATCTCACCAACCCCTGGCTTTCATTTCCTCCACCATTATTTTTAACAATGTTTTTCTTGGTCTTCCTCTTCTACTTCCTTCCACATTCATTTTCATCACCCCTCTCACCCAATCACATTCATCTTTCCTCCACACATGACCCATCCCTTTTATTCTAATTCTCCTCATCTCTATTGAAATTCTTTTCATTGATAATATCCTTTCTTCTTGTTTAAATTTAGGTCAGCCAGATCAAATTTTTTTATACTCAGACCTGGTTGTGTGGTTAATGTTTTTTTCTCACCAAACCACCTGAAACTGCTTGTGGTTCCACAGTATTAAGCTCTTAATTTTTAGATGCTTATATTTATCTAAAAACTTTCTATCATAATTTTATGAAAGAACATTTCAGTTATTTTCCAAACACCACTGAGAAAGTTAGTTATCCCTTTAGCATTTAAACTTGTCATATCCGGCCAGAATTCTCTCACCTCTTTCTTTTCAAACTGGCTGTAACCGGCCACTCATACTGACGTTAAGGTATTGTTCTCAAAATAAATAATATCAAAATCTCATTGATTCAATATTATTAGAGATATTATGTGAGATAAAGCCTTTACTGTGAAAATATAATAGTATATATAGAGTAATCTAAATGATAAAGGGTTATATTACTAAATCCCTCCAAATTCTTGATTATTTTCAAAATGATTTGAAAATCATAGAAATGTAGTAATGAAAAGATTAAGTAGTTCACACCAAAGGTTTGGTAATAGAAAGACTATCCAACAAATTCATGCCAATAAAAATGAAGCAACAAACAGAAGAGACAATGAACTTTGCAAGCAGCAGCACATACAACCCATCTGGGAGATCAGTAACTATGAAAAAAAACCAGAGTGAATACAGAAAACCCTTTAGGAGGCCTGCTACAGATAATCTCTTTAGTGCCAATGGCACAATAAATTATATCATGCCCCTAATGTAAGGTTACTGGCAGCTGTAAAATTGACTATTCTTGCATTATATATATATAGTGCAAGAATAGTCTGAGAGAGATTGATAGCCAGAGTCTTTTACCCATTTACAGATGGACACATCATCAACACTATATGACTAATGAAACAAATGAAGTTACCTAATGTTAATAATGAGCTCTTTTGAACCACTGTTACATATATATTCATGCCATGTGGCATCAGCTTCGATTGGAATTCCATCAAGAGCTGTTTGGTGTTTCAGGAGACCAAGGGAGGTAAAGCGCCTGGTGGAAACAGGTGAAAGATTTAAGGCATTCGTCTTTTTCCCATTCAAAGCCTGAAAATAAATTAAAAAAACCAAATCAGTGTAAGTATATTAACTCTTAACATTCTGCAATAATTTAGCAGAAACTATCTACAAAAATGGGTTTGTTAATTTAAATGTTTATAGTATCTTTACTAGCAGACAGACTGTAGTGAAAATTTGCAATATTATTTTTTAACAACCTGTAATGAAGGTGTCAGTTATGCAATCAAATCTGAAATTCAAGTGAGATGACACAAGAAGAACAGAGCAATTGTCATTCAAAGAATTATCTAACAGTTACAATTTTTACTCAAAGAATTTACTCAGACCATTTGTTCGGAATTGGGATAAGAAAGTGAGATAAAAAAAAAATACACTCTTGCATTCTATTTCTTTGTTCATCTTTGCATCATTGGATACAATGGAGCCAAGATGGGTGAAGGAGGAAACAGTTTTCAAGGCCTTTCCATCAACATAAACAGTAGGAACAACAGTGGGAGGATGGTTGTGGGAAGTCTGATGGACAAGCTCTGTTTTTTAATATTGATGGTCAGAGATGTTGTCAGCAATCCACAACATTTCCTCGTGGTTGTGGGCCACAAGTGCACAGTTATCTGCAAAGAGCAGTTCACGAGTAGTTTGTACTTCCCTGCTTTGAAGAGTTATTGGTTGAACAAGCCACCACTTATTCTATATTCAAACCTCACTCCTTTGACATTCTCAAAAACTGTTTCCAGCATGGCAGAAAAATACAAAGCAAATAGGAGCAGTTCAAGAATTCCCCCTTGTTTTGTTCCATTTGAAACAGTGAATGGGTCGGGCACTTCCCCACTGGTTCTAACTGCAGACATCATCACCCGATGGAAATAGATGATGATATTAAGCACATATATATATATATATATATATTAATTTCAACAATGTCAGTATTCCGTGTGTCATAATTCTCGATTATCATTGGTTCATAGGTTTCAAACGACTCCGCCCACCTCAACGACACCAAACTTAAATTAATATGCATAATGCCAATGAGGGAGTGAGAGGGGAGAGTAAGAAACAGAGAGGCAAAGTGAACGCTGCGTTGGATACACTATGTATATGTGTCAGTGTAGAGACATGTGTGTGTGTGATGTGTGTGGAAATAAGAGGGGAAGGAAAGCAATAACTATGAACATGTGTGCGTGTGTATGTACGTGTGCGTATGTTTATGTGTGTGTGCGTGCGTGCAGCGTTCCACAGAAAGTAAAAACTATCAACACGTGTGAGTGTGTGTGTGTGTGTGTGTAAGTGCACGGGTGCGTGTGTAAGTTTGCGTGCATGTGCATGTTTCCATGCGTGTATGTGTGTGTACATGCAGCCATCCACAATTGCCACACAGTTTATCTGTCTGTGTGCTTGTCTGTCAGTCTAACATACACAGAGTTGTGAAGGGAGTAAATAGGGTCCTCTTTTTTACATTGACAGACATCTTTTATATTTATTATTGTGTCAATTTTTGATAATTGCTTGAAATGAATACTGATAAAAGCAATTCGACTTTATCAAACAGTGAACTACACTGGAGCCAAGCAGCGACGGCGTGCTGCGGTGGTTGAAGACGAACTAGCTGAGCATCATCTTTTATATTAATTATCTATATCTATGTCTACCTATAATATAAAAGATTGGAACTTCCATCATCCTTTTGAGAAACGTTGAACAACCACGTCTATGCAATGATACACATTTTACAGTCAGGCAGAAGATGAACCATCTCCTAGAGGTCACTATTCTAGGTGGGAGCACCTAGAATTGTTCATATACTATGCACAAACGGTACAACGAAGAATCTGGTATATCTGGAAGATTTTTTTACTGTTTTTTGTATCACACAGACACCACGGACTCGCCTCATACTGTAACCAGACAAACATCCAATACAGTCATTTTCTCTTTTATCTGTCTTCTCTTATCATCTGTTTACCTGGACGAAGCTGGGTACGTCAGCTAGTATATATATATATATATATAAAAATGAAAAAATATATATATACACACACACACACATATATATAAAATTTGGTCGTTTTGGAAGCCTCAACAATGCAGATGGGTAAATCTCCGGGTAACAGAATCCGGTGGTGAAAGGAGCGCCGGGACCGAGGTGTAAAGAGCAACCACATCAAGGCGCTCCCAGCCGTTGATATACTGATAGAACGTGTTCAATCTACCAACTTACACTGCTTCGGGCTCACCCCCACTGACATCCACCAGCTCCTATCCGTCGTTGTTGACAACACATATTTCAGTTTTCTCGACCAAACATACCAGCAAACCTCAGGGCTGCCCATGGGCTCAAGCCTGTCGGGTGTGCTAGCGATCTCGTACATGGACGGCCTCAAGCGCAAGGCACTCAACGCCTGCCACCCCAACGCCGTCGCCTTCTTCTCAAGATACGTGGACGACATCCTCATCCTCACATCTTCCTAGGAGATGGCGAATGAGATTTACGAGACGTTCAGCAACACAGAAGACGAGAATATTGACTTCAGTGTTGAACACCCCAATGACGACAGGTCCCTTTCCCTCCTCGGCTTCTGAATCAACATCACGGAGCAGGGAGGGATCCACACCAACTTCTACCGCAAGGCAGCCTGCAGGGATTTGTTCGTCCACTACAAGTCTGCCCTCCCTAACAGTGCTAAAAGAGGGTACATCACGAACGAGATCACGCGGATTATAAACAGATGTAGCGATCCTGTGAGTGGTGTCACCCATACCAAGCGGTTCCTCAGGGTGCTGGAGACGAAAGGATACCCAGCCTCGCTTACAAGTGGAGTAAGAAACACCAGACGCAAGAGGCAAAGAAACACCCAAGGCAAGTGCTTCCTTAAAATCCCGCACCTGGGCGAGAAAACCACCAACGCTATCCGCTGGGCTATACGGAGAGAGGGCCTCGACATCCACCTGGCCCACTCGGG
>OZ024741.1:360663504-360666004 GCA_964016885.1 Eledone cirrhosa
TTCTCTCGAGTAAACAACATCTGATCCCTCTTATTTCTAATTTTTTCCTTTGTTCGTTTATGCTTTGCCGTTCACGTATATTACTATTGCACATCCAGCGGAGCATGCAAGCTTTGTTCCTCTCTAGTCTGCATATATCCTCTGCACACAATGCCCAGGTCTCACTGCCATGCAGCATTGCTGTTCGTATGCAGGCATCGTATAACCTGCCTTTCATTTTTAGGGAGAACCCTCTAGCGGCTAATAGTGGTATAAGCTCTCTGAACTTTTTCCATCCAGTTCTGACTCTAGCTACATACATATATATATATATATAAATATATATATATATACATATATATATATATATACATATATATATATATATACATATATATATATATATACATATATATATATATATATACATATATATATATATATACATATATATATATATATATACATATATATATATATATACATATATATATATATATATACATATATATATACATATATATATACATATATATATATATATACATATATATATATACACATATATATATATATATATATATATATATATACATATCATCATCATCATCATCATCATCGTTTAACTTCCGTTTGGATGGGAGATTTCCCACTTGAGGCAAGAGTGATTGTCTTGCTCGCATAGGACTGTCTGGCGGGTTTTCTACGGCTGGATGCCCTTCCTAACACCAACCACATTTACAGTGTGGAACTGGGAGGTTTTTACCGTGTTACCTACATGGCCACATTACAGCGTGGACTGTGTGTTTTTTTGTCATGACACCTACACGACCTCATTTGTTTCGGCCTGGATGTTGTGGTACCAACATAACTTTACATTGAAAGGGGTGGTGTGGATGGGGTGGGGGGGGGGGGGGTGTATTTTGTTAGAGATGCCTACTAACTGTAGTAGGTTTTACTTTGCATTTAGGTAAGTCGGGTCTTCTCTATTACTGAGTGCCGCCAAAGATCTCGGTCCAGTAACATTGTCTTGGAGAGGTGTAAGTGTGTGAGGTCGGAATTTATCAAGTCATCCCAGGTTTTTCTAGGTCTGCATACTCCGTGGCTACTGTCTATTTTTATTGCCCTGCACTTTTTTATACAGCTGTCGTCTTTCATGCGCATCACGTGACCATACCAACGTAGCCTTCTCTCGAGTAAACAACATCTGATCCCTCTTATTTCTAATTTTTCCCTTAGTTCGTTAATGCTTTGCCGTTCACGTATATTACTATTACACATCCAGCGGAGCGTGCAAGCTTCGTTCCTCTCTAGTCTGCGTATATCCTCTGCACTCAATGCCCAGGTCTCACTGCCATGTAACATTGCTGTTCGTATGCAGGCATCATACAGCCTGCCTTTCATTTTTAGGGAGAACCCTTTAGCGGCTAATAGAGGTATAAGCTCTCTGAACTTTTTCCATCCAGTTCTGACTCTAGCTACTGTACTTTCAGAGCACCCTCCAACACTGCTGATTTTGTCACCCAGGTAACGGAAGCTGTCTACTATTTCTATAGAACCCTCTGCGCAATTGAAAGAGCTAGTATTTTGTGCTACTTATTGCACCAGAGCACCGGCCACATGTAAAATCTATGTTCTTAGTTAGCTTACCTGTGATCCCACTACATCTTTTATGCACCCATACTTTGCATTTGGGACATAAAATGGAGTTTCTACCTACGCCTTTCCTACACACTGAGCATGGCCATCTCCCGGATGGGACCGGCGCCCTATTTTCCTTCCTACAAACTACAACTTTAGTCTTAGCCAGGTTAATTTTAAGGCCTTTTGATTCTAGGCCGTGCTTCCATGTTTGTAATTTCTTCTCTAGTTCGGTCATTGATTCAGCTATGAGCGTTAGATCATCTGCGTATAGGAGTTCCCATGGGCAGCCGGTCTTGAACTCCACTGTTATAGCCTGAAGGGCAATAATAAATAGTCGGGGGCTAAGAACGGAGCCCTGATGAACACCAACTTTTACGCTAAACTCTTCACTATATTCGTTGTTAATTCTAACCTTGCTGACTGTTTCTTTATACATGGCTTGTATAGCTCTCACAAGCCATTCGTCAACACCTAGTTTTCTAAGAGCCCACCAGATAATGGAACGGGGGACTCTGTCGAAGGCTTTCTCCAAGTCAACAAAAGCTAAGTATAGGGGTTTACTTTTAGCTAGGTACTTCTCCTGTAGTTGTCGTACAATGAAAAGAGCGTCTGTGGTACTTTTGCCTGACACAAACCCTAACTGCATTTCATCTAGATCAATTCTCTCTCTGATTATTTGCGCTATTACTTTTTCCGTGACCTTCATGACCTGGTCGATTAATTTAATGCCTCTATAGTTACTCCTATCTAGGGCATCTCCTTTACCCTTGTAACAGTTAATGATGATGCTGCTACGCCAGTCCTTCGGAACAAACCCATTCTGTATGACTTGGTTTACTATCCGGGTGACCATGGTGTGTCCCACCGTTCCAGAGGC
>OZ024741.1:360673504-360676004 GCA_964016885.1 Eledone cirrhosa
CCACAATTTCAAACTGCTAGCCTTGAGTGATACGTTGATGTAGATAATGATCTTACAGTCACATGTTATATGCCTTGAAAAGGTCCCACCATGTGGTCGACGAAACGGCCGTCGACAATAAACTTGTTATAATGTCATAATAGTTCCTTTGTTACCCGTATAGAAAGCCGAATGATACGCTTAATTACATAAGTAAGCATTCCAACCATCCTGCCAGCATAACCAAGAACCTGGAAAGAAACGTTTCGTTGAGGCTTTCCCGTCTTTCCACCAACGAGCGCATTTTCAACGACCATTCCACTTATTACAATGAAGCTCTTGCTCGAAGTGGATTTGTCAATAAGGTAGCATATACAGAGTACGAAATAGACCTAGAAGAAATAGATCCCATCGCATTTGTTGGTTTAACCCACCATATAATATGGAGGTGGCCACACCATTAGCTAAGATCTTTCTTTCCCTTATTACGAAGCATTTTCCCCCCACACATAAATATAGTAAAATTTTTAATAGAAAATACTATTAAAATTTCTTACTCTGCGACTCCTAACCTTGCACATAACATCACAGCTTCAAATTTAGCTAAACTACCTAGCCGTAGGAACACGTGCAACCCTGGAGTTAGTACTAACTGTAATTGTAGGAATCGGGCTGATTGTCCCCTATCCGGGAAATGCCTCTCTAGTAACATTGTCTACAAATGTAAGGTTGTAACACCCACGTCCCGTAGGGCCTACATAGGGTTAACCGCCAATAGTTTCAAGCAGCGTCTTTACATGCATACCCATTCTTTTCGTTACCCTCTCAGAAGGAATATGACGTCACTTTCAGCTTATATCTGAGTCTAAAAGACAACCTCACCCAATATAAGTTACACTGGGAGATCCTAGCTAGGGCTAGATCGTATAATGGAAATAAAAGACCATGTGACCTCTGCACCGCTGAGCCCTGGAAAATACTCTACGCTACAGACCACATCTTAAACAAAAAATCTGAGGCAATTCGGCTTGTAAACATAAATTGCACAAAACTTCCTGTATTACAGCCCCACGTTATACCCTAACGGATAGCACGATCTATACGTGGATATTTTACGTCTTGATGTGGGCGCTAAGTATACGTTTTGTTTATTCCTTTACTTATTTGCATAGGTAAGTATATATTACCCGTATGTTTTGTGAAGGTATGTATACCTTCTCGTACGTATATTTGACTGTTATAGCGTATAATTTTTACTTATTCTGGTATTTAGGGTTTGGCTATGTGTATACGGGAGTTTTGCATCCGCGTGAGTGTGCAGGTTCGTACGTATGGTGGGTGTGTGTATATGTGTACTTCTTGTTTTAGTTGACTTATGTCTCCGAACATTCGTGTATTTATATGTAGGTATGCGTGTGCGCTTGTTATATACGTATTAATTTACTTATATACGTTTATATAATTATTTATTTATTAGTACACAAGCATACACACACACACACATAATTATATGTGCGTGGTTTTGTATAGCCATGGTAAGGTTTTGCGTATGCTTGTGTATGTACGTATCTGTTTGCGTGTATGTATTTATTTGTTTCTATTACTTCTGTATTGTATTTATTTACTTTGTTCTTAACTCTGTAGGCGGAGATTCATTTGGTCTCCTAGTTAGAATTTTAGTCTACAACTTCCGCTATACCATTTACGTGGTTTTGTCTTTGCGTGCTATTGTTCTCCACGCTCCACATATGACTTATTATCTTCATTTTTTCGTTCATTGCCAGAGAACGTCTCTATGCACCACCTAAGAGAACATTAGTCTACGACCTTTTTTATACCATAAACGTGGTTTTGTCTTTGCGCGTAATTGTTTTTCACCGCTCCTATAAATGACGTATTATATTCGTTTTTTCCCGTTCTTTGCCAGCGAACGTTACCACGAACCAAAGTATCGTCTTCCTGTCTTCCTCCGGTTACAACGTTTTTTGGAATATCCAGTTCTGCGTTTACAGATTGACTTTGTTAGTTTCAGAAGATCCCGTTAAGGGTGAAAGCAGCGATTCTTTGCTTAAACTTTAATCTGTTATTTTAATAAATATATATATACATATATATATATACATATATATATATATACATATATATATATATATATATACACACATATATATATATATATATACATATATATATATACATATATATACATATATATATATACTTATATATATATATACATATATATGCTGAAAGCCTCTGGAACGGTGGGACACACCATGGTCACCCGGATAGTAAACCAAGTCATACAGAATGGGGTTGTTCCGAAGGACTGGCGTAGCAGCATCATCATTAACTGCTACAAGGGTAAAGGAGACGCCCTAGATAGGAGTAACTATAGAGGCATTAAATTAATCGACCAGGTCATGAAGGTCACGGAAAAAGTAATAGTGCAACTAATCAGAGAGAGAATCGATCTAGATGAAATGCAGTTCGGGTTTGTGTCAGGCAAAAGTACCACAGA
>OZ024741.1:360681004-360683504 GCA_964016885.1 Eledone cirrhosa
CATATATATATATATATACATATATATATACATATATATATATACATATATATATATATACATATATATATATATACATATATATATATACATATATATATATATACATATATATATATACAGTATTTTCCGTTGTGTTGTAATATAAATATTACACACAGTAGATTATCAGCTCACGTAGAGTTTGCTCGACGGTTCCAGTTGTAGTTCCAAAAGTAATCCGGAGAAAAATAGAAAGATTTGAATGGATACAGTTTAGTTGAAAGGAATTTATTGACACGTGTTTCTATAACAGTTACATAACCTAAAACAGCTGCTATCTACAAACTTTTAGTTATGCAGACATTCAATATTTCAATGTTATTATTTACTGTCATTTCATCAGAATAATATTACTGAGGACCTATTTAGTTTTTATAGAGAATATTAGGAGGGAGGGGTGAAGTTGTTAGAAGAATAGTTGAAGGAGTGGTTTTTCGATAGCAGTGAGAATTCTTGGTGGCAGTGAGTAATTAGATTCCCATCTGTTGTTTTGACATTTTTTATAGAATATATTATTGGTTATTTTTCTAAATCTATAGAAGGATTAGAGATAGTAAAGATATGCGTGGTTGGTTTTGTGTTTGCACTTAATTAACATTCAGACTTAAATTTTTCTTTCAAGTGTACGTATCCTTTCACCCACGCATTCATACACACATATATTTGCACACCTCTACAAAATACATATACTCACAATTCACATATTCATACTTACATATATATATACACATGCATACACATATATATACACACATGTATTCATGTACATACATACGCGCTCATGTGTATACATTTTCATACTCAACTTATCTTTATATACACACGTATAGACATACACATATATACATACATACTCTAGTTCATGTGTACACACATACACATACATACACATCTATATACACATACATACATACACACACACACACACACACACACACACACACACACACATATATATATATATATATATATATATATATATATATATATATATATATATATATATATATATATATATATATATATAAGCACTTTAATACATGAATACACTTACATCTAACTATACACATCAAACATATATATATATTTACTTATTTATATACATTTTCACATATATATACATACTTATGGACGTTTTTAGACACATTCATTATCGCATATTTGCACCTATTCTCATCAGCATATCTTTCCATTATTAGTGTGGTAATTTAAGGTTATTAATATATGTTGAGAAGAGATTGTTTTTATATTTTTCTAACTAGATTAAGGTTTATATAGTTGGGGGATGTCCCTCTTTTATGTAATATTCGGCTTGTAGTGGGAAAAAAGGGTTTTAGTTCTGTGACGGCAGAATAATGTTCGTTCAATTCTGTTATTCAGCAGTTTCTTCTTGTGTGTGATTATGTAATAAATCTCAAGATTACACAATTTGCAGAAATTTTGGCTCCTGGAAAAGCTTTGAGTTTTAGCTAATTTTTCCCATTTTAGGGTAAACTTTTGATCGCTATCCCTGAGCGTCCAAGCTTTTTCTGCTAAAGTTGTTACATTTCTTTGGCTCTGGTGTTTTATTGAGTAAGAATGCCTATACAATCGAGATTTAAACGATGTTGCCGTTGATCCCACGTAATACCACTCGTTGCCTCCGGATTTAATGGTACACTTATAAATAATATTTTTTTCCAGGCAGTTATTGCCGAAGGGGCAGTTGTCAGGATAGGTGCAGTTACAGTTGTGTACGTTGGGTTTTCTCTGGAGTAGTATTGCGGACGAACTTAGGTGTGGTTTATTTATGTTCTGTAGTGTATTGTCTACTGTTTTTTTTTTGTGTTCTTTGTACTTAAGTTCTTAGTGTTTTCGTTTAACCTTCTAGTATTGATCTTTTTTATGTGTTGTTCAAGGTTTAACGCTGTAGAGTATGACAGTCTTATAGTGGTAGGGTTTAGGATTTTGTGGTATTTGTGTGATGTGGGAAAATGTCTTTTAATTATTTTAAAGAAGAGTAGTGGTAAATTTGTACTAATGGAACTATTGTATTCGGGGTTATACCATAAGTACTCTTTGCATCGCTTTCTATTAGTTTTGTTTGTTGGTTTACTGGTGTGCATACTATGGTAGTAAGTGTGGTTTGGTGTTGTGTTATTATATCTACCTATGTGGGATTTATTTTGGGTGTTTTGATTGTTCCCATCTATGTACTCTATTTTGTTGAGGTAGCCTGCTTTACTAAGGGCGTTATCGTAGTACTCGGCGTGTTTCTTAAATACTTGTATGTTAGAAGATAGACCCGAGATTCGAAGGGAAATATTTTTAGGGATAGATTTAATTATAGAGATGGGGTGGTTAGACCCAACATTTACGTATTTGAGATTTTCATTCAATTTATGAAACGGTTTAATCAAACCAGAGTTTAAATTGAGTGTGACATCCAGGAAGTTAACTACTTTAAGGTTGTATTCAT
>OZ024741.1:360693504-360723504 GCA_964016885.1 Eledone cirrhosa
ACGTCCCTTTACGATCTGAGTTCAAATCCCGCCGAGGTTGACTTTGCCTTTCATCCTTACGGGGTCGATAAAATAAAGTACCAGTAATGCACTGGGTAATTGCTGGCCTTGTGCCTAACGTAGAAACAATTATTAGTAGTAGTAGTAGTAGTAGTAAATAAACAAATAATAACAACAACAGCAACAATCCAAAATTCTTTCCATTTTCTTTCTGGGAAGAGCGCAATCTATTGTTACATCCTGGCAGCTATCCAAAAACATACTCAAAATGTAGCAGATCAATGAAATGTATTGATTTTTTTTTTTAAGTTAACTTTCATCAATGCATCTCAAATTGACAGATTATTTTTTTTCCACCCCCTTCAGTAAAAATTTACAAATATTTTGTATCTACTGAAGAGGAGTTGCGAAGAAGTGTACTGAAACCACTGATGGAGGAATATGTAGAAATAAGCTGGCTGAGTTGAAAAGGCTATTTCAATGGGTCTCTCTTGCTATCCTCCAGGGTAACGCTTTCACCATTCTCTCCACTAGGACCATGAATGAGCTTACACTTGGGATTCTGCATGCCAGTCAGCATTCTCCCACACTGATGATGATGATGATGTCCTGACTTGTATCAATGGGGTAGCGATGGTATAGGCTGCTGATATCTATGTTTTTATTTGCACACAACTTAATACCTACCGTATGTAGTTTAAAGTCTAAAGTCTAAAGAATGTCTTAAGCCAGAAGGCTCATTTGGCCAGTGCTTATCCTAGTTTCATGGCGTGAAGCAACTGAGAGTACAAGACTCCCCCCCCCCCTGGACAGGATGCTAGTCCATCGCAGGGTTAAACCCCCAGCTATTGCTGGTACTCGTTTTCAGCTGAGTATATTGGAGCAAAGTGAAATGAAGTGTTTTGGTCAAGAACACAACTCGCAACCTACGAATCGAACCCACAACATTATGATCGTAAGTCCAACACCCTTACCACTAGGCCACGTGCCTCCACGTATGTAGTTTACCATATCCTAAGTGGAAGATTATGTTGATATCTATTATGATACATTATGACATCATCGTAATTACTTTAACATCAAATGTTCTTAAAACACCAGTTCATCGGCTTCTCCAGCTAGCTGGCTGAGTTGTTACATTGTCGGACCAAATCACTAGTGATATTTGTCCCAGCCTTCATCTCTCAGTGTTTGTTTCCATAAACATGAAGATTAATATGAGAATAATTTTGAGAAAATATTGGCCTAGCATGTGTTAACCTCTCTAATGCTGCTGCCACAATAAAATGCACCTAGTACACCTTAGAAAGTGTTAGTGCTGGTACCATAATAAAGTGCACCCAGTCCACTCTGTAAAGTGGCAGAGCTGGTGTAATGAAAAACATACACAGTATACTATGTAAGGTGGTTGGCATCAGGAAGGACATCCAGCTGTAGTAACCATGCCAAATATGGAATGTAACAAGCATGATTGGTCACTCTGACCCATCTGGTCTTAGACTGTGGCAACCTGTCCAACACGTGTCAGCATGAAAAGTGGACATAAAATGATGATGATGAGTTGTGTCAATGTGTAACAAGTTTGAACTTTTTTTATTATCAATACAATCCAACTGATGCATTTTTCTATAGTTTCTGTTTACCCGAAGCTCTAATGAAAGACAAAATGACATGTACTAGATTTGAACCCATTGTGAAGTAAACTTCTTAACCATTCAGACATATCTGTGCCCATGTTGAAATACATACACTGTGGGTTAACAGAGCAGGTGTATGTTTTTGAGGGTTATCATCATCATCGTTTTGCATTCCTTTTTTTTCCATCCTGGCATGGGTTGGGCAAGATTTGTGAGGAAGTTTTTCTAGAATGGGATGCCTTTTCTGATACCAAATCATAAATCTATGATTCACTGATTAATGGTGAAATATATTTCTTCAATGGAATATATACAAAGGAGATTAATCATTATTGCAAGGTATTCTATATTCAAGGTTCTTGTTAATTCTTAATGTTACCTCTGTAACTATGTGTTTACACTCTTTACAAATTATCCCCTGTAATTGTTTGATTGGTTTATTTTATATATATATGTCATTCAACTTTTAATTAAATGTTAATAAATGCTCAGATTTATTACTTGGAATCTTTGAGCTTATTCCACAGGTGGTATGATGCATGCTTCTGATATTCTCAGACATGGATCTTTAATCTAATTTTGGTAGTAATTTTGATAGTATATTTACACATATACATATATGTGCAAGTGTGTACACATTGATGAGTTTTTTTTTTTGTATGATAGTCAGTCTGTGTATGTGAATGATGTTTCGTAAAGATCCTGATTCGTTGTGGCAGTTGTGGTCAAAGATGAGCTATTTCAGGAAGTGACCAGATGAGGAAGTGGTCAGAGGAGAGGCTGTGTGTGGCACGCAAAGAACAGAAGTAGTATTGGATGAAGGTGTGGTGTGGTGTGGTGGCAAAGGGGAGAAATGGAATGAGAACTGTGGTGGCAGTGTATGTGTGTTTGTATCGGTAGTAAAGGAGTGTAGTGTGAATGTTTGAGTTGGCTGTGTTGTATGATTAGTTAGTTAATTAGTAGCATGAGGAACAATAAAATGTGCGTATTTGTCTACGATCATATTGGTGTGTCCAAGTACATGTGTGGATTGGTGTGTTAGTGCATCTGTGTTAGAGTGGTCTGTTAGTATAATTGATTAGTTAATTAGTAATGTTAGTAGGATTAAATGTGTATCATGGTCATGTTGGTGTAACAAATTAATTAGTTGTGTTGGTGTGTGAGTTTTTTTTGTATTTATGTGTGTTAGTGTGTCTCGGTGCACATGTGATTGGGTATGTTGGTGAAGTAGTAGTGCACATGTGTTGGTGTGAGAGTTAGTGGGAGGTGGGTGATGGGAAAGACTAGAGAAAGGGGGTGATGAGTTAAGGCAATTTTTGCTCCAGATCTGGAAAGAAAAAATAATCCACTGCTCTCTATGCAAGCTTGAATACAGGGGTCTGGAGCGAGCAATTAGGCTGAAAATAGTGAAGTGGTAGGTGGAGTATCTGGCAGAGTGGAAATGTTGAGCAACAAAAGACTGGTTACTGAGCTAGATGTCCTAGAGATGCTCACCAATCCTGCCTGCTAATCAATGAGCGGTTTGTCCAATATAGTATACAATGGTGTATCTCCTGCAACGAAGTCCATAGACAAGACTCGAAGAGGTACAGCAGAAGGAGTCCCAAACATGGAAGGATTGCCTGTTAGGCCCACTGACAGTGGTGGGATTGTGATCATATTAGTGATGAAGTTGTATGCGCGGCAGCAGAGTTAAGAGCAAGAGTGAGATCTGGGGAAAGAGTTGGGGGTGGAAGGGAGCTGCAGACGAAGAGATTTCAGAGGTTGCATGTAGGAGGGGAAGTGTGGAATATATATATATATCTAAAAAGTCTAAAGTCTGTCTTAAGCCAGAAAGCTCATTTGGCCGGTGTTTATCCCGGTTTCATGGCGTGAAGCGACTGAGAGTACAAGACTCCTGCCTGGACAGGACACCAGTCCATCGCAGGGTTAAAACCCCAGCTATTGCTGGCACTCATTTTCAGCTGAGTATACTGGAACACCGTAAAATGAAGTGTTTTTCACAAGAACACAACATGCAACCCAGGAAACGACCCACGACAGTATGATTGTAAGTCCAACACCCTTACCATTAGGCCACATGCCTCCACACACATATATATATAGTACAGGCTATAGTAGAAAATACTTGCACAAAGTGCCATGCAGTTGGATGAAGCTTGAAAACATGATTGTGAAGTGAACTCCTTAACCACACAACCACATTTATGCCTATATTCATGCCTTTGTTTTAGTTTAGACTGAAATGAAAAAAAAAGATGTGTACTGTAGTTTTGTTGGCACAGGAATGGCTGCATGGTTAAGGGGTTCATTTCACAGCCACATAATTTTGTGCTCAGCCTCAGTGTGACACTTTGTGCAAATGTCTTCCACTATAGCCTTGGGTTGACCAATGCCTTGAAATAGAAATTTGGTAGATGTAAACTATGTGGAAGCTTGTCATATATATATATATCATCATCATCATCATTTCATTTTACGTCCACTTTTCCCTGCTTGCAAGGGTGGGACGGGAACCGATTCTGGCTTGATTTCTACAGCTGGATGCCCTTCCTAACACCAACCTCATTTACAGTGAGTGGTGGGTGCTTTTTTGCCGTGGCACCTCCACGACCACTTTGCAGTGGAAATGATATGGACCCCAGTCCCTATCATCTCATTTCTACAGCTGAATAAACTGGAGCAATGTGAAATAAAGTGTCTTGCTCAACGAAACAACACATCACCCGGTCTGAGAATTGAACTCACAACCTTTCGATTGCAATATATATATATATATATATATATATATAAACAAATGGAAACTATATTTATATATATATATATATATATATATATACATATGTGTGTGTAGCAAAATATTGGCAGATGTGAGAAAAGGAAAACAGAACTTAATCAGGTATGAGAACTGATATATTATATTATTTGTTTATGTTCATACATGGAACAAAGGTGCCTGATGACTAGATCACAAATTTTCTTGCTCATACAATCTGGTAAGATGGTAAAAATTGGGCCTTGAAACCCTTGGTAGCGTTTTTGTTCTGCGGAAGAACATAAATAATATATAGATATATCATCATCATCATCGTTTAACGTCTATCTTCCACGCTAGCATGGGTATAGACGGGAATTGTCCCACTTGAGGCAAGATTGGTTGTCTTGCTCGTATAGGAGTCTGGCAGGTTTTTACGGCTGGATGCCCTTCCTAACACCAACCACATTTACAGTGTGGACTGGGAGGTTTTTACCGTGTTACCTACACGACCACATTACTGTGTGGACTGTGTGTTTTTTGTCATGACACCTACACGACCTCATTTATTTAGGACTGGATGTTGTGGTACCAACATAACTTTACAGAGAAAGGGGTGGTGTAGATGGGGGTGTAAGGAATTTGTAGTTTACTTGAAGCATTGTATCTATACTATAAAGCTGACAGCCGTATGTAGGTAACAAACTTTCCGCCAAACGGCTGGACCAAACAGTACCAAATTTGCACCATAGATATAACTTTTTCCAAGTAAAATAGTGAGGGTATTTTCGTCTACTGAATTTTGTTAAAAGATTAAAGACATTATTTAAATATTCACTTCTTTAAAATTTTCAAATGTCAACACTTCCGGTTATACGACATTCCTAACGTCTTCATGAACCAAAGTATCATTTTCTTGTTTTCTTTCGGTTGCAACGTTTTTCGAAATATTTACTTCTGCGTCCATAGATTGATATTTTTAGTTTCAGAAGATCCCGTTAAGGGTGCTTAAACTTTAATCTGTTATTTTAATATATATATATAATTATATATTCGTGTACAGATATTTTTGCATACACAAAAACAAAATATAAACAAACGTATTTATTTCACGAAAGCACAGACGGCTTATCACCATTGTTACTGCCGATATGCCACCCAAAAAGTCCTAGCCTGGCTGCAAGATCAGATTTGCCAGAAGAAAAAAATGTTACTAGAGCAACATAGAGCTTCACGATTACCATCAATAAAGCTCAGGGTCAAACCCTAAAAGTGGCTAGCCTTCATCTGGGAAAACCATGGTCAATTGTATGTAGGATGCGCTAGGGTGAGCTCGCCAAACAATCTCTTCATCTTTGCTCCCGAGGGCCGAACAAGTAATATTGTATACTCTGAGGCTCCAACAATGTAATTTATGTATTTTCTGTTACTTGGAATTTCCATTATGGTTGTACAAATTATTGTAAAGTTTGTTAAAAAAAAGTGTTCTCTGTTCAACCTTTATTGTTGTAACTATCAATTTTCTTTAACGGATCAGGTTATGAAAGTGGCAGAAAGGATATTAGCACAACTAATTAGAGAAAGGGTCAAACTAGATGAGATGCAGTTTGGTTTTGTGCCTGGGAAGAGTACAACAGATGCCCTCTTCTTGGTGAGACAATTGCAAGAGAGGTTCTTAGAGAAAAATAAGCCACTATACTTAGCCTTTGTTGACCTAAAGAAGGCCTTTGATAGGGTACCACGATCTGTCATCTGGTGGTTCCTAAGGAAGCTAGGTGTTGAGGAATGGCTTGTGAGGACAGTGCAAACTTTGTACAGAGGTACTCTCAGTAAAGTCAGGGTAGGAATGGAGTTTAGTGAGGAATTCCAGATACAAGTAGGAGTACATCAAGGTTCGGTCCTCAGCCCGCTCTTGTTCATTATAGTCTTCAAAGCCATAACAGAGGAGTTTAAGACTGGCTGTCCATGGGAACTTCTCTATGCTGACGATCTGGTTCTTATAGCAGAATCAGTAGAGGAGCTAGAGAATAAATTCTGGCTATGGAAACAGCAGTTGGAAGCAAGAGGACTGAGAGTGAACCTAGCTAAGACAAAAGTGTTGATGAGTAGAAAAGAGGACAAAACTCTGATTCCGTCAGGGAAATGGCCATGTTCGATATGCAGAAAAGGAACTGGCATAAATTCTATAAAATGTACACAAGAGATGTAGTGGGATAGCAGGCGAACTAGCAGGTAGGGAGAAATACGTAAGCAGTAGATGTACAGGGAAATTAGACAGTAGAAGTCGCATTGATAGACACATTTTTCAAATGCAGGAGGGCGCTATAGAAGTGGTGGATAGCTTCCGGTACCTAGGAGATCAGATTAGCATGGGAGGAGGGTGTTCCGAGGCCATAGTATCTAGAATAAGGATGGGTTGGAAGAAGTTTAGGGAGCTGCTTCCTCTGCTGACGAAGAAGGGTTTCTCCCTGCGTACGAAAGGCCGGTTGTATGATGCCTGTGTGAGGAGCGTGATGCTGCATGGTAGTGAGACATGGGCAGCAACTGCAGAGGATATGCGACAGCTGGAGAGAAATGAGGCAAGCATGCTCCATTGGATGTGCAGTGTAAATGTGCGTGAACTACCCAGCATAAATGTGTTGAGAGAGAAACTGTGTCTGAGAGGGATAGAATGTAGTGTATGGGAGAGGAGACTGAGGTGGTATGGACATGTGATGCGCATGGAGGATGACCGATGGGTGAAGAAGTGCCAGGAAATGCCAGTTGAAGGAAGACGTGGTAGAGGTAGACCACAAAAAACATGGGCGGAGGTGGTGAGAACAGACCTCAGATCATTGAAGCTCACGGTGGAGATGACGAAGGACCGTGACGAGTGGAGAGATGCTGTGCTGAATAAGACCCGTCCCACCCTTGCAAGCAGGAAAAAGCGGACGTAAAATGATGATGATGATGTACAGGCTGCTGAACTGGGGAATCCTAGAAACTATTCAAACCCAACATCAGAGCACGCGTATCACACGAAAAAACGAAAAGTGACAACCAAAAAGTATGTATAGGATTGGGATAAGAGTATATCCAGGAAAGTTTATTGATACTAATTTTATAACACCAAAGAAGAAGAAAGACATACCATGTATGCTAACCAACCTGACTGCAAATTTCTAGCAGGTTGGGAATCAACCATAAGGGATTCTCTCTGCGAGTTCGTTGTCAGTGATGATCGTGTTTCGTGACCTATGTCTCCGATTCCAACGGTGGATTACACACACACACACACATGAACACTCACACAGGCACACACACACGAACACTCACACACAAACACTCACACACACATATATATATATATACACAAACACACACAAAAATACACACACACACACAATACACACACACTGTAAACAAGACAATGCATTCAATACAGACGTTTTCTCTTCTGCCGGTCTTCTCTTATTATTTCTTACCCTTGGTGAAGCTGGGTACCTCAGCTAGTATGGTATAAAGAATTCAAAGTTTGAAAGCCATAACAATGCAGGTTTTGATGGAGAATAATTAAATCGTAAGAAACAGGGTTTGTTTTTTTACCTTCATATGTCCTAATATTTCGAGATTAATATCTCTATATACCATGCTGACCAGAAGTGGTTTTATTTCTCTTTTGTTTTAAAATTAAGGTCCAGACCTTAAGAGGTTAGATAAAAAAATAAAAATAATAATAAAACCACTTCTGGCCAGCATGGTATAGCAAGCCACATCGGACACTGGAATAGTTCCTTTATTTTCCTCAGAAGAAGAGATATAATTCATGAAATATCAGGACATATAAATAAATTAAGGTAAAAAAAACAACCCCCGTTTCTTATGATTTAATTATTCTCCGTCCAAACCCGCATTGTCGTGGCTTTCGAACTTTGCATTCTTTATATATACAAGTGAGAGACGGTCATCCGACCAATTTTGCCTCAAGTGGGACAATCCCATCTAACCCATGCTAGCATGGAAGATAGACATTAAACGATGATGATGATATAGATAGATATATATACATATTTAAGCGTGTGTATCCAGTTTAGAATAGACACACCATACCTTGTATATCGTACAAGGCATCTAAAAGAGTTTGGTGTCAGGAAGGGCGTCTGGTTGTAAAACATTGACTCAAAAAGTCCCATCCAACATGGAAAAATCAATATAAAAATGATGATGATGATGTTAAATGCAGTTGTGTCAAGGACATGATAACCTCCCTAGTGTTGGTGACCTACAAGATAAATCGTGTTAGGAAAGGAATCCAGCCATAGAAAGCTTGCCAAACAATGAGTTGCGTCAAGGACATGACAAGTACCTACTGCTGGTGGTCTACACAATAAAAGCACCCAGTAGATCCGTCCAAACCTTGCAAGCAGGGAAAGCAGATGTTAAACGATGGTGATGATGTGTTTCCATATCTATGTTTATGTTTATTGTTTGTTTATGTACCATAACTTAGCAGTTTGACAAAAAGAGATTGATAAAATATGTGCAAGACTTAATAAAAAAAAGGTACTGGGGTCAATATTACTAACTAAATCCCATCATAGCAGTGCCCCAGCATGGCCACAGTATAATGACTGCAACCTGCAAAAGACATTTGTTTTCATTTTTAAAACATTATGCAAATGGAAATATAAAATGAAAATTGAATGAATAAAATTGAAAATTGAAAGTATTTAAAAATATAGAATTTAATTTAAAAAATAAGGAATAAAGAGAAAGGGGAATAGAAAAAAATCCCAATAATTTCTGGGAGCCTGATAGAAAGTTATGCTTTTCAGTAGCCAGTTTCTTCTACCATCTCTCTCTCATTTTCTCTCTCTCTCTCTCTCTCTATATATATATATATATATATATATATATTTATATATAATGCTTTCTCTATTTCTCTCTCTCTCTCTTTCTTTTTCCCTATCCCATTCTATCTATCTATCTTTTCCTATCTAGTTCTCCCTTACACTCACATGCACACACACACATCTTTCTAACGGACATTTCCTAATGTTAGCAACAGCGAGTAGTTGAAGCCATAGAATTAATATTTTGCATGATATAATGAAATTTGTAAAGGGAATTCATCTGATAAATGGAAAAACAACAAAATAAAAAACACAGCCAAAAAGTAGATTTCTTGAATGAGACAAAGAATTATTTTATTGTAGTTACATTATGGCTAATGTAAAAGAGTTTGTACTAAAGTACACCACCACAACCACCCCCGTCACTACTATAACCACAACAACAACCACTGCCACCAACACACTATAACATGATAACTAATGTAAAAGAATTTGTACTAAAGCACACTACCATCACAACCACAACCACCACCACTACAATTATCACTACCAGAACCACCACTGCCCAAGCCTGTGCTTTGATAAAATTCCAGAGGGCCAGGTTAAACTGGGAACTGGAATAAATTTATCTCCCAAGAATATGAATGACCTCTCTATAGGCTTATGTAACAAGCTTGATAAAGTCTGTCTTCCCCATTTGGTGGCTGATGCAGTTCATGGTTGGTTTACAAAATTAGTAATGCAGATCGGGGGGTTGGTTTAGCAGGGGTTATGGGTGCAGGTTTACAGTGTTTTCTTTACAGGTCAAGGCAATCTGCAAGCTTTGTTTACAGGTTAAGACAATCATTGGTCTTGTTGACACAATTTCTGTCTACCAAATTTGACAAAGCTTTGGTTGACCTGGGAAATGCTGCACAATAGGATTGAACCTGAAGCTCTGCATTTTCAATGGGAATGTCTTAACCACAGTGGTTAAACATTACAGGAATGGTAGACCATTTACAACATCCATTGAAGTAAAAGTTACTGCTTAATAAAAAGCCAATGAGGATAATGGTAAAGTGTGACTTGACTGCTATTTGAAGCAGATCTCTATGTAATCACTCAATATGATTGAAATAGCAACAAAATCTCCCTCAAATCCACCCTATTATCTTAAATAAAACAAAAAGAACACATTAAACAATATAGTGCATGATATACAAAATAAATGGAATGGTAACAGCCAGAAGACCTTTTATCATAGGTCATCTCTATCAAGTTGACCTGGGGCTAAACAGCAGCAACAATAATAATGTTTTCTACTTTTTTGGCACAAGGCCAGCAATTACCCCAGTGCATTACTGGTGCTTTATTTTATCAAACCCGTAAGGATGAAGGGCAAATTAACCTTGACGGGATTTGAACTCAGAACGTAAAGGACCATAAATCTATGCTGCAAAGCATGGTGTCTGACACTCTAACGATACTGCCAAACCACCGCAGCAACAATAATAATAACAATATTACAATTAAGGATCCCTCAAATAACTATTTGTACTATGGCTGTTTTTAGCAATTCTAACTAATTGCAAAGTGATCTTAGTAGCTGGTCACCTTAATGTAATGGTCTATCTGGTTGTCCAGTATACAACAGATATGTGGTTTGATTATCATAAGCAGTTCTGTCACAGTCACCTTTTTGGCTAACCCATGTCTGCATGGAAAATGGATGTAAAATGACAATGACGACATGATAATGATAAAGAGGATAGTTTTCCTCTTTTTTTTCTTTTTCTATCCACCTTACTTGTATCAACATATCTATATTATTCCACCCACCCCACCCAACAAAACAGAAAGCAAAAATACAAAACATACTGACACCAAAACTAGTTGTAATTTCAGACTGTAAAAAGCTAAACAGAATCCTATGTTGGATGGTTTTGTAATTCCCATATTTTTGTATTAATAAGTAAGCACAGGTATTTTTTTACAGCTGAAAGTTCTTCCACACAACCATGTTACTACATGAGTGCTACCTATTTTCAGCAAGACTGGCAGGAAGCAGCTGAAGTAGAAGAACATATTTCATCTGAGGATCATGAGAGCAGTGTTGATTTTTGAATTTGTGCTCTTTTGGGATCATTAATCCAGTATCAGTGAGCACCTCACCATGATACATCTCAAGACTTTAAACTATATGATCAGATGAAGGTGTCAATAAGTGCTGATGACTTTTATAGATTGATGAGAATAAGAAGAAGTCATGTTTAGCTTCCAATGAACAACAACAATAACAACAACTATAACAACAGCAGTAACAACAATGAGAGCATGTGGTAAGTGTGTTATATAAGCAGTGCAGTTATTAAACAGACAGCAAAGTGTATTAGCATTGTTGTCAGTGTGCCAACATGTGTATCATTCAGTCAATTTATCTGTTTCAAATACACAAAAACAGCAGGTGTGTAACTAAAGCCTGTTTGAAATGGATCATTAGGTACTGATGATAAAACATTTGGTCAACTAACTGACTTAATAAATGTTAGCAGTGGCATGATTACATACTTATGTATGTTTAGCAAACACCAATCATTACCCCCACCACCACCAACACCACCAACACCAATCATCATCAACACTGCTATCATAATCATCTTGCACCTTCTCATCAAAATCAGGATCATCAACATCATCATCATCATTTTATGACCATTTTTTTCTACACTATGTGGCCAATACGATTAAATACCTTGGTATTTGTTACTACTCTCTGCACTCTAAGTTCAAATCCTGCCAAAGTCAACTTTACCTTTCATTCTTTCGAGGTCAATAAATAAGATACCAGTTCAGAACAGTGGATTGATGGAATTGTCAAAGCACCAGATAGGATAATTTATTCTATTGGTTCTGGCTCTGTACATTCTAAGTTCAAATCCTGCCACCTGTCACAGGAAAAGTGGAGAAACTTCTGTCATGAGCTGTGACTAGCAGATAGTATCAGCAATAGAAAAAAACCAATGGAAGCATTGTTTCCTTGGTTCTATCTGATGATTGGTTTCATTCCATTTTCTTTTTTTTCCATATTAGCATAAGTTGAATTAATCACTTTTGAAATACTTGGTACACTTCCTTGTGCAAACCCTTGAAACACTGGGTACACTTCCTTGTGCAAACCCTTGTTTGATTTGTAAGTCAGGCATATCAAACCACAAAGCCATGAGACTTCTACTTATGCAAAACATAAAGAAATGTCACCCTTAATGGTGTCATTTGCAAAACAAAAACACTGAGACAAAGACACACAAACAGATACATACATATATACATACACATACATACATATACATACATACACATAGTTTCCATCTACCAATTTCACTTACAAGACATTGGTTGGTGCAAAGCTATATTAGAAGACACTATACCAAGGTGCCATGTAGTAGGATAGAACTCTAAACCACATGGTTACAAAGTGAACATCTTAACTGTACAGCCATGTCTACACTTTTAACCACTTCTGATATTATTCCTGTTTTATTTTCAATCTTTTTTTTTGTATCTTTGATTTCTATGTTAATGTAGGTTTTGTTATTCTTGTTTGTGTAGATCTAAGGGGCCACATACTTTCTTGTTTTGTTTGTATTTATTAAGTCTATGATAACGAGGTTAGTTTGCTTCTTTTTTTTTATAATTGTTGCTATTTCACCATTGATTTTATCTTTGGGGGTTGTATTCTTTCAACCATAGGAGATCTATTGTTTAGAATTATTGGATTATTTTCCATCTTTATTCATTTGTGGTCCTGAATTCCATCTTCATGGTTTCTTTTATTTATATATTCCTCCTCATATTTCTTTTCATTTGTATTTTTGGCTGTGCTGACCTGAATCTACTTTTGTTGGTCAATACTCTGTATATCTTTTAGGATTTGGGTTTGTTTCATTTCGTTGTTTACTTTATTTGTTTTGGATATGTTGCTTCTATCTTCATGGTTTAAATTTTCAATATATTTATGTTTGTTTGTTGCTTTGTGTTTGTTATATGTGTTTTCATAGTGAATTCATTCTTTTAGATGTTTTATCTTAATTTCTGATATTTTTTGTTCTTGCATTTAAACCTGTAATATCCGGCCAGAATTCTCTCACCTTTTTCTGTTCAAACCGGCGTGACTGGCCTCTCATACTTATGTTAAGGTATTGTTCTCAAAATAGATAGCATCAAAATCTCATAGATTCAATATAATATGAGTTAATTATGTGTCATAAAGCCTTTTACTGTGAAAATATAATAGTAAATATAGAGTATCATTTTCATCATTTCATTTGATTAGAGTAATGGGTTAATATATATCTTCTTAGACTTGCTAATATGTTGGAGTGAAGATTTAAATCAGAGTGTGGGTTATTTTTCTCCCAGATTTTATACGTGTATAATATTGTATTTTCACATATAGGGTACAATGTTGCCATGAAATATGCATATAGATAGAATATACACATATTCCTCTTGTGCCCATGTATGTCTTTTTGATTTCATTTGTGGCACTTGAGGGATAAAGTCTAGCTTTTCATTTAGAAAGTCATCCTTTTTTGTCGGATATAGGGGTTTTTTTTTCGGTTTTTTTCTGTTTATACACATCTATTAGGAATAAATATCTAGATGTTATAATAGAAAACAGAATTTCAGTGAGCTGAAATTTTTGTTAGCTATATGTTTTAAGATGGTGATCTATTATTTGGAGCCTAACATCTGTAAAAGTAAAGTAGCAGCTGATGATGGTGCTAGTAAAGCTACTGGGTCTGGCTTCTTCTAATTTTGGATTAATTTGAGAATCCTGGCAGAGGTTTGGTAAAAAGAACAAAAACAAAATTTCTATTTTGATATTGTTCCTATTGTTAGAGCTGCATCAATTGTTTATCACAGCTAATATAAGAACAAGATAAATGGAGGAAGCTATAAGTATCTAGATGAAAGAGATCTGGTGATGCATGGAAAATGAAACTGGTAATTTGACCAGCCAGTATTTATTTTGCAATTTTTTAACCCTTTAGCATTTACATTACTCTATATATACTATTGTATTTTCATGGTAAAGGTTTTACTTCACATAATTATCCCACATAATATTGAAGCTATGAAATGTTGATGTTATTTATTTTGAGAACAATACCTTAACATTAGTATGAGTGGCCGGTTATAACCGGTTTGAACAGAAAGGGGTGAGAGAATTCTGGACAGATACAGCCAGTTTAAATGCTTAAGGGTTAATAATGATTTTTGCTCAATTTGAAAGCAAATTAAGGGTGGTCAAGTATATAAAGTAGCATTGACGTTGTGGAGGATATTCATGTTTAAGGTGTTTGGCTTACAATCGTATAGTTGTGAGTTCTATTCTTGGTAGTGTGTTGTTTACTTGAGCAAGACACTTTATTCATGAAGCTCCAGTCCACTCAGTTGGCACAAATGACTTGTACATATAATTCAAAGGACCTGTCCTGTCATATACTGTGTTATGCTGAATTTCCTTGAAAAGTACATTAAAAGTACACATCTCTGTGAACAGCTGAGCTACTTGCATGTTAATTTCACACACATACATGGTTCAACAAGGTTCAACACACACATACATGTAGAGGTTAGTGTATAGTGCCAAATTTACATATGGACACAGGGGATTGCAGTCCAGTGCCTCATAGTTCATGAGACCTCTTCCTATTGGAAATCTGTATTATAAAAGCCAAGCTGATCTCTGTCTGTTTGTCTGTCTGTCCGTCACAACATATATGTAGGAGAGAAGAAGAGGAGGAGAAAAATTTGTTGTCATTGTTGAGAGAGAAATACAATGTTGAAGTCAATTTGGGGTGGAATAAGAGCAGGAGGGTTGGAAAAAATCTAAAAAAATTAATAAGTGGAGGAGACCATTATTGAAGACCTGAGAGTATATGTATACATATATAATACATATAGTTATTTTTCTGGTTGTCTGTGTGTGTATTTTACCAGTAGCATAGTGGTGGCTTTTTACAACTACATATAAATATAGCTATGAAGCATGACATTTTTGTCAACATTTAAGATATAATTGTTATTAAATACATTTCTTTTCTTTGAGTGTCACCTCTGTTTTAGAGGTCAGTATGGATCAATGCTGGAATCTCAATATCATTCTATGTGTAGGCCTACATTAATGTACTTTTAATTTTTATTATGTTTCTTTTAACCCTTTAGCATTTACATTACTCTCTATATACTATTATATTTTTGTGGTAAAGGCTTTATCTTACATAATTATTTCACGTAATATCAAATCGACAAGATTTTGATGTTATTTATTTTGAGAAAAATACCTTAATGTAGGTATGAGTGGCCAGTTACAGCTGGTTTGAACAGTAAGAGGTGAGATAGTTCTGGCTGGTTTAAATGCTAAAGGGTTAAGGAAGTCACTTGGAGACCAAAATGTTCTCTAACCCAGGACCTCAAGTTGCTTTAATCTGTCCCTGATACAGACCTATCAACTCTCCCCAAACGACAAGGAGATCTCCCACCCACGTAGGGTGGGTGAGAGATGTCTTCTCTTGTGAAAATGGGTATAGCTTTCATTATGTAAAATCTTCCCACTTTGCTTCATTTCTACCTATTGTGGGGCACTTTGTTCCATGGTACTCCCCTTTGGGGGTTTTAGAGGTTGGCAGGTCTGCTGATAGTGTGTCTGTGAATTGTGTTTATGTGTGTGTGTGTGTGTGTACAAACGATCATGTGTGAGAATCATGCTTGTGCGTATGTGAGTGTGTGCATATGTACACGTGTATGCATGAGAATTGTGCCTGTGTGCGTGTATGTACAGAAGTGCATATGTATGAATTGTACTTTTGTGTGTGTGTATGTGTGCATGTATGCATGTAATTGTATATGGCAGCGTGTGTAAACATGTCTTCATTAAGGCATGAGTGTATTTGTGTAACTATGTAATTTTTAGTATACCTTTATCTGTGTGAGTGTGTGTGTGAGCATGGATGTGTGTGGGGGGGGTGTCAGTGCGTGTGTGTGTGTGCATGGCTGTGTGTTTGTGTGCATGACTGTGTGTGTATGAGTGTGCATGGCTGTGTGTACATGGTTTTATGTGGTACAGGACTTTAAGAGTTAGTATCAAATACCAAATCAGGTTTGTTGTTTATGAATGTCTTATACATGATTAAATAATAAAAATACTTCATTAGCTTGTATTGTTGAATTTATTGTATTCCTGGCAGAGGATGCTTCCCTGTGGTTAACTGTTCTGTTAGAAATGGCAGCCAAGTCTCTCTCAAACTATACCTTACTGTCAGACCACAAATGTATTCCATCATGGCTGACCTGGGGGGCTAAAATTCATGAAGATGCTCCCTGGTTTTATAGTTGACTAGGTAATCAAGATATGTGATTAGTATTTGAAATGTCATATGATTCTGTGTCCAGTGTCAGTGTTATTTCTGTACACTGTATTTATTATGAGCTGTTGAGAATAAATGAATAAACAAATGAATGAATGACCAGATGATATTTATAGAGAACTACAAGTGTTGTAATGCAACAACAGAAAAATTGTAGCAGCATCATGAAAAATGGCATTATAATTCTATTTGTGTCCAATAACTGATGTGAATGGTTCTGAGACATATAAGAAAGAACAAGAACAAGTGTTTAAGACCATTTTTTTCTGTCTTGAAAGCCCCATGACATGCTTCTTTATTTTGCACTATCATCTGCATCTTTCCTCGCCAAATCTCTGGCTTTAATTTCCTATTCCATCATCTTTAAACAAGTCTTTCATAGTCTTCCCTTTCCTTTACTTTCTTCCATATTTATCTTTACCACACTTCTCACCAAGTCACTTTCATTCTTCCTCAACACAAGACTCAAGCATCTTTTTTCGTGTAAGATAGTTTTTTTTAAAAGCTACGAGAAAGCTGTAAGGAGGTCATTTGGAGGAGATACCCATGACCTTTTAAATAACCTAAACCAGTGAAATGGCAAATGACATATTTAAAAACTGGACTACATCACCAACAATTTTTTTTTGTTTTGTTTTTTTTATCAGCTGTTTTTGATGACAGGGATTGGATGGGACATTTTGAGGAAATGTTTTATGGCTTGGTCTATATATTTTCATAGGGGGCAAATTGGCAGAGTCGTTAGAACATCGGATAGAATGCTTTATGGTATTCATTCCCACTCTCTGCTCTTTGAGTTCAAATCCCGCCCAGATCAACTTTGCCTTTCATCCTTTCGAGATTGATAAAAAAAGTATCAGTCTAGTACTGGGTGGATTCTTCTTCTATATCTCTTTCTTATTTCCTCATGCTCACTTTCTATCTTTCTCTGGATGAAATCTGCTGTACTCAGACCTGGGGAGGGATGGGCCCCACCAGGCTTACAATGCCCAAGAAATGCAGTATTAAACCACATTTATTAAACCACAAAGTTACAGGTTGTAAACAAACTGCAATAGTTTTTAAGTGATGTCAACATAAATACAAACATGGTTTCAAACACACATAGACACATATAAATACATATATAGATATGCATATACACACACAAATACACATACACATATACATAATTAATTGTTTCTACTTTTGGCACAAGGCCAACACATATACATAATTAATAAGTAGGAACGAGGTGTCAGACAGTCATCATTAAGTTTGTTCATGTGTGACATGCATTTCGCAATTGATCAGCTTAAGATTCTGTCTGTATTGATCATGCCCGACTCTGGAATCAATAGCTCATCAGATTCTTGGATTGGTTAAGCTATATATATATATATATTCATATATATATATATATACTATATATATATATATTCATATATATATATATACTATTTTGTTGCTGCCCATGTCTCACTACCATACAGCATCGCGCTCCTCATACAGGCATCATATAACCGGCCTTTCGTACGCAGGGAGAAACCCTTCTTCGTCAGCAGAGGAAGCAGCTCCCTAAACTTCTTCCAACCCGTCCTTATTCTAGATACTATGGCCTCGGAACACCCCCCTCCCATGCTAATCTGATCTCCTAGGTACCGGAAGCTATCAACCACTTCTATAGCACCCGCCTGCATTTGAAAAATGTGTCTATTAATGCGACTTCTAATGTCTAATTTCCCTGTACATCTACTGCTTACGTATTTCTCCCTACCTGCTAGTTCGCCTGCTATCCCACTACATCTCTTGTGTACATTTTATAGAATTTATGCCAGTTCCTTTTCTGCATATCGAACATGGCCATTTCCCTGATGGAATCAGAGTTTTGTCCTCTTTTCTACTCATCAACACTTTTGTCTTAGCTAGGTTCACTCTCAGTCCTCTTGCTTCCAACTGCTGTTTCCATAGCCAGAATTTATTCTCTAGCTCCTCTACTGATTCTGCTATAAGAACCAGAACGTCAGCATAGAGAATTTCCCATGGACATCCAGTCTTAAACTCCTCTGTTATGGCTTGGAGGACTATAATGAACAAGAGCGGGCTGAGGACCGAACCTTGATGTACTCCTACTTGTATCTGGAATTCCTCACTAAACTCCATTCCTACCCTTACTTTACTGACAGCACCTCTGTACAAAGCTTGCACTGTCCTCACAAGCCATTCCTCAACACTCTTAGGGTCCTTAGGGACCACCAGATGACAGATCGGGGTACCCTATCAAAGCCTTCTCTAGGTCAACAAAAGCTAAGTATAGTGGCTTATTCTTCTCTAAGAACCTCTCTTGTAATTGTCTCACCAAGAAGAGGGCATCTGTTGTAATTTTCCCAGGCAAAAAACCAAACTGCATCTCATCTAATTAGTTGTGCTAATATCCTTTCTGCCACTTTCATAACCTGATCCATCAGTTTTATACCCCTATAATTGCTCCTCTCCAAAGCATCCCCTTTACTTTTGTAGCAATTTATGAGAATACTGCTGCACCAGTCTTTGGGTATGACACCACCATATATAGCTTGATTGATGATGAGTGCAACAAGTTTAGTGCCTACGTCCCCTGACGCCCTCAGCATCTCAGCAGCTATCCCCGACGGTCCAGCAGCCTTACCATTTTTCATTTCCTTAATCGCCTCTTGGACCCTACATTCATCGATCTCAATAGCTGGTCCCTCTGTCGGATCTACTGAGATTAATTTCTCTCTCTCCCATTCATTCTCCACATTCATCAGTCTCTCATAATGACATTTCCAGGCCTCCTTTTTCTGATCATTTGTGACACTAAGTACACCGGCATCATTCCGGACACATTTATCTCTAACAACATCCTGATTTGCATTGACACACTGCCTTGCAATGTGGAGCACTGCACGCCTCTGATCTTCCCGTCGCAGATCATTGGCAAACCTCCTACTCTCAGCTTCCCTGCGTGCTAAGTACACCTGACGTCTAGCTTCTCTCTTAGCAGCTGTATATCCTTCTCTACTCCCACCCTTTTTCCAAGCCTTCTATGCTAGTCTTTTGTCTCTAATGGCCTTATCTACCGTGCCATTCCACCACCAGGTCACTCTCTGTCTGGTTGGAGCTCTGCTCCAGCCACAAGTTTCATCAGTAGCCTGCAGTAAGTTGTCACGTAAGAAATTCCAGTTATTATCTATGTCATACGACTCTAAATCGTCTTCTTTTTCGTCATACACATCTTGAAGGGCTTTCCTAAATTTGTATTTTAGTGAAAGGTCTTTTAGCTTCCAGACCTTTCTTCTCCACACCTTCCTGTATGTCTCATTCCATCTCTTGCTTACTGAGATATCACTAACGACTAGCCTATGCTGTGGGGTACATTCTTCCCCAGGGTATGCCTTGGTATTTGACACCATCTGCCTGTCCCGCTGCCTAACTAGTAAGAAGTCAATCTGGCTTATGTGCTCGCCAGATTTGTAGGTTATTAGGTGGTTGGCAGGTTTCTGGAAGTTAGTGTTGCAAATGGTCAGTGTACTTGCATCACAAAATTCAAGAAGTCTCCCTCCTTCTTCATTTCTTGAGCCACAAACGTGCCCACCATGTACCCCATTTTAACCATCCTGGAGCTGTCCAGCATGACCATTGAAGTCCCCTGCTAGCATAACGATGTCTCCGTCCTCTGTCATTGCGGCTGTTTGTAAATGTTGCTCGTAAAAGCAGTCTTTCTCTTCTTTACCTAGGCCTGCTTGGGGAGCATAGGCAGAGATGATTGTCAGTAGTCTCCTACCTACAACTAATCTAAGCTTAATTATTCGATTATTAACTTGAACTACCTCTATTGTCTTATTGATCCATTTCTCAGGAAAATGCCTACTCCCCCTAACCCATCATCCTTACCTACCCAGAAAAGCTTATAACTAAGATGTTTGCCTGCAATTAGTCTCACAGAGGCACCTCTCCATCTCACCTCTTGCACGCAGCACACATCCACATGCCTTCTCTCCAGCACCTCCGCTATTTCACCAGATCTACCTGTGAGAGTGCCAACATTAAGTGTTGCAACTCTGAGATGCGACGTCTTTATATTTTTGTTGTTCCTTTTCCTGTAGTGCGATTGCTTGAAGACGGTCGGCACCAGCCACCCCACTACCATGCGCAGCCCTAACATGGTTAGTGCTATTGCTGTTTAAGCAGTTATTGCGATATATATATTTGCTGCTGTGCTCATAATTGCTTTGGCATTGATATGCTGGTTGGATGCCTTTCCTAACACCAGTGCCACTTTACAGCATGGACTGGGTTCTTTTATTCGTGCCACCAGCACTAGAGAGGATGTCTTACTGGACTCATGGGCCCTCTCTACCCCTCCATTTTACAGCATGGTCATAACAATAATAACAATAACAATAACACTATTAATAGTTATTAATTAATGCAACCGTGCAATGCCTGTGCATGAAGAATATTTTTAAAGTGAGGAAAGACTGTGCACTGAGCCAATCCCACTCTCTGAGCGACAGTAGCTATAACCCAAAAAGAAGAAAAGATCAACATCATCGGTAACTACTGAGCCGCAGGTTTTAAGTCGGAGTTAATCCAGTTTCCTGGGATGTCTTCTCCTAGCAGAATGCTCTGACAAGGGCTAGGGGTCCTTCGCTCCCAGTTGTTTAATTGCGCGATAGGGTATCCAGCTCGATTATTTCTATGTCCCCGCGCAAAAAAAAAAAATAAATGAAATATATATATATATATATAAAATATATATATAATATATATATATATCATCATCATCATCATCATTTAACGTCTATCTTCCACGCTAGCATGGGTTTACACGGGAATTGTCCCACTTGAGGCAAAATTGGTCGGGTGACCATGTCTCGCTCATATAGGACTGTCTGGCAGGTTTTCTACGGCTGGATGCCCTTCCTAACACCAACCACATTTACAGTGTGGACTGGGAACTTTTTACCGTGTTACTTACACGGCCACATTACAGCGTCGACTGCGTGTTTTTTTGTCGTGACACCTACTCGACCTCATTTATTTTGGACTGGATGTTGTGGTACCAACATAACTTTACAGAGAAAGGGTGGTGTTGGTGGGAGTGGGGATGGAGTAGGGGTAGTGGGATGGGGGTGTATATTTGGTTAAGAGGTGCCTACTGACTGTAGGTTTCGCTTTGTACATAGGCAAGGCAGGTCTTCTGTATTACTGCGTGACGCCAAAGATCTCGGTCCAGTGACATTGTCTTGGAGAGGTGTAAGTGTGTAAGGTCGGAATTTATCAAATCATCCCAGGTTTTTCTGGGTCTACCTACTCCGTAATTTCCATCAATTTTGATCGCCCTGCACTTTTTTATACAGCTGTCGTCTTTCATGCGCATCATGTGACCATACCAACATAGTCTTCTCTCGAGTAAACAGCATCTGATCCCTCTTATTCCTAATTTCTCACTTAGTTCATTTATGCTTTGCCGTTCGTGTATATTACACATCCAACGGAGCATGCATGCTTCATTCCTCTCCAGTCTGTGCAGGTCCTCTGCACACAATGCCCAGGTCTCACTGCCATGTAACATTGCTGTTCATATGCAGGCATCATACAGCCTGCCTTTCATTTTTAGAGAGAAACGTTTAGCGGCCAATAGTGGTATAATATATATATAAAATATATATATATATAATATTTTTTTTTTTGTCGTTTTAGCAACCTCCACAATGCAGATGGGTAAATCTCCGGGTAACAGAATCCGGTGGTGGAGAGATGTAAGGGAGTGTAGAATGAGATGTATAGTGTGTAGAGAAACGTAAGAAAGAGTGTAAAAAATAAAAATAAAAACACGAGGTAGAGTTACCTTGAGAGAGATTTAATTGCCCCTATATTTCGGATTCGCATCCATCAACTGGGGGTTTTTCCGGGGGGGAAAGTTATCTGTTGGAGAGGAACGGTACGTGGCCTCTGTTGTCCGCTGTTTGTATGTATTTTTTAACGCTCTTTTCTACGTTCCTCTACACACTATACATCTCATTCTACACTCCCTTACATCTCTTCACCACCACCAGATTCTGTTACCAGGAGATTTACCCATCTGCATTGTTAAGGCTTCCAAAACGACAAAAAAAAAAAATGTTATTATTCCACAATGCTTCAAGCAAATTTCAATACTCTCATATATATATATATAAAATATATATATATATAAAATATAATATATATAAAATATATATATATATATATATATATAAAATATAATATATATAAAATATATATATATATATAAAATATAATATATATAAAATATATATATATATATATATATATAAAATATAATATATATAAAATATATATATATATATATATAAAATATAATATATATAAAATATATATATATATATATATATATAAAATAAAATATATATAAAATATATATATATATAAAATAAAATATATATAAAATATATATATATATAAAATAAAATATATATAAAATATATATATATATATAAAATATAATATATATAAAATATAATATATATAAAATATATATATATATATAAAATATAATATATATAAAATATAATATATATATTAGATAGTAGATAAGGCTATTAGAGACAAAAGACGAGCATGGAAGGCTTGGAAAAAGGGTGGGAGTAGGGAAGAATATACAGCCACTAAGAGAGAAGCTAGGCGTCAGGTGTACTTAGCACGCAGGGAGGCAGAGAGTAGGAGGTTTGCCAATGTTCTGCGACGGGAAGATCAGAGGCGTGCGGTATTCCACATTGCAAGGCAGTGTGTCAATGCAAATCATGATGTTGTTGGAGATAAATGTGTCCGGGATGATGCCGGTGTACTTAGTGTCACGAATGATCAGAATAAGGAGGCCTGGAAATGTCATTATGAGAGACTGATGAATGTGGAGAACGAATGGGAGAGAGAGAAATTACCCTTGGTAGATCCAACAGAGGGACCAGCTATTGAGATTGATGAATATAGGGTCCAAGAGGCGATTAGGGAAATGAAAAATGGTAAGGCTGCCGGACCACCGGGAATAGTTGCTGAGATGCTGAAGGCATCAGGGGACGTAGGCACTAAACGCATCATCAATCAGGCTATATATGGTGGTGTCATACCCAAAGACTGGTGCAGCAGTATTCTCATAAATTGCTACAAAGGTAAAGGGGATGCTTTGGAGAGGAGCAATTATAGGGGTATAAAACTGATAGATCAGGTTATGAAAGTGGCAGAAAGAATTTTACACAACTAATTAGAGAAAGGGTCAAACTAGATGAGATGCAGTTTGGTTTTGTGCCTGGGAAGAGTACAACAGATGCCCTCTTCTTGGTGAGATGATTGCAAGAGAGGTTCTTAGAGAAGAATAAGCCACTATACTTAGCCTTTGTTGACCTAGAGAAGGCCTTTGATAGGGTACCCCGATCTGTCATCTGGTGGTCCCTAAGGAAGCTAGGTGTTGAGGAATGGCTTGTGAGGACAGTGCAAACTTTGTACAGAGGTACTCTCAGTAAAGTCAGGGTAGGAATGGAGTTTAGTTAGGAATTCCAGATACAAGTAGGAGTACATCAGGGTTCGGTCCTCAGCCCGCTCTTGTTCATTTTAGTCCTCAAAGCCATAACAGAGGAGTTTAAGACTGGCTGTCCATGGGAACTTCTCTATGCTGACGATCTGGTTCTTATAGCAGAATCAGTAGAGGAGCTAGAGAATAAATTCTGGCTATGGAAACAGCAGTTGGAAGCAAGAGGACTGAGAGTGAATCTAGCTAAGACAAAAGTGTTGATGAGTAGAAAAGAGGACAAAACCCTGATTCCGTCAGGGAAATGGCCGTGTTCGATATGCAGAAAAGGAACTGGCATAAATTCTATAAAATGCACACAATGCAGATCCTGGGTACACAAGAGATGTAGCGGGATAGCAGGCAAACTAACAGGTAGGAAGAATTATGTATGCAGTAGATGTACAGGGAAATTAGACAGTAGAAGTCGCACTGATAGACACATTTTTCAAATGCAGGAGGGCGCTATAGAAGTGGTGGATAGCTTCCGGTACCTAGGAGATCAGATTAGCATGGGAGGAGGGTGTTCCGAGGCCATAGTATCTAGAATAAGGACGGGTTGGAAGAAGTTTAGGGAGCTGCTTCCTCTGTTGACGAAGAAGGGTTTCTCCCTGCGTACGAAAGGCCGGTTGTATGATGCTTGTGTGAGGAGCGCGATGCTGCATGGTAGTGAGACATGGGCAGCAACTGCAGAGGATATGCGACGGCTGGAGAGAAATGAGGCAAGCATGCTCCGTTGGATGTGCAGTGTAAATGTGCGTGAACGACCCAGCATAAATGTGTTGAGAGAGAAACTGTGTCTGAGAGGGAGAGGAGACTGAGGTGTTATGGACATGTGATGCGCATGGAGGATGACCGATGGGTGAAGAAGTGCCAGGAATTGCCAGTTGAAGGAAGACGTGGTAGAGGTAGACCACAAAAAACATGGGCGGAGGTGGTGAGAACAGACCTCAGATCATTGAAGCTCACGGTGGAGATGACGAGGGACCATGACGAGTGGAGAGATGCTGTGCTGAATAAGACCCGTCCCACCCTTGCAAGCAGGGAAAAGCGGACGTAAAATGATGATGATGATGTTGATGATATATATATATATATATATATATAAAATATAATATATATATATATATATATATGCAAAAGTTCTATTTAAAATTGTTGGGATACAACAAGTAAATATTTTTATAACTGATATAAAGCACTCGACAAGTATTTGGAGTAGATATACGATATTAATAAATGGAAACTATATTTATAAAACCATATTTATTTCATTATACATATTTCAGGGATACCAAATTAAATTATGGTATGCCTTCATCAGACAAAATACAATATATAACAGTTTTACAAATAAGCTTTGACGTACCCTATTAAAATGCAACCATTATTTTTGGAAGCCATCCGGATAGTGAGTTGTTTATATTATTTTAATAAGTCATAGTGTTAAGGATAATTAGAAAAAGACGGAGAGAAAGAAAAAGACAGAGAGAGAGAAAGAAAAAACGTGGAGAAGTATCGGAGAGAGAGAGATGCATGGAGAAAAAAGAAAGAGATAAATAAAGTCAGTAGGAAAGAAAGAAAAAAGGAAGAAATACGAAAAACAGAGGAAAGCAACAGAGAGATATTAAGTCATCATACAGATAGAAAAACTTAAGAGAGAGAAATATTATATAGAGAGAGGGGGAGAAAATGAAACTTTACGTCATGTCATATTAAGCTGAGTTAACAATTCATATGAAATGAATAATAAAAATATAAATATTAATATTCATGAATGGGATATAAATATATAATATGAGAAATCAAACATTATGACTTAGGATAATATAAACAACTCACTATCCGGATGGCTTCCAAAAATAATGGTTGCATTTTAATAGGGTACATCAAAGCTTATTTGTAAAACTGTTATATATTGTATTTTGTCTGATGAAGGCATACCATAATTTAATTTGGTATCCCTGAAATATGTATAATGAAATAAATATCGTTTTATAAATATAGTTTCCATTTATTAATATGGTATATATATATATATATATATATATATATATATATATATATATACTAGCATTAAAGCCCGGCGTTGCTCGGGGTCATTAAGTTACCAAAGTTAGGTTGCACCACCCATTTTATGGCAGCATTTTTTTGTCTGCCAGGCACTGGGTGAATGAATTGCAGATCTGGAAGCATGATCTGCGCCAGCAGTGACAATTGCAGTTTCGCCTATGGATATTATCTCTGTGCAAAAAAGTGTTGAAATTTATTGTTTCACAGTACTTGCGCAACACGCGCGTAGACAATGCCAGCCGAACAACAGAGCTGCGATGGAGTTGTTCTGCATGGTTGTCTGTGTGTTTTCTAAATTTAAGACAGTAGGGAGGGTTGTGATATGAGGAGAGTTAGCTGTTGTTTCTAGCAGGTTTAGTGACCTCATAGAGGATATGTGTTTTCTAAATTTAAGACAGTAGGGAGTGGTGTGATATGGGGGAGAGTTAGCTGCTGTTTCTAGCAGGTTTAGTGACCTCATAGAAGATGTTTTCTAAATTTAAGACAGTAGGGAGGGGTGTGATATGGGGGAGAGTTAGCTGCTGTTTCTAGCAGGTTTAGTGACCTCATAGAAGATGTTTTCTAAATTTAAGACAGTAGGGAGTGGTGTGGGGAGGGGTGTGATATGGGGGAGAGTTAGCTGCTGTTTCTAGCAGGTTTAATAACCTCATAGAGGATATGTGTTTTCTAAATTTAAGACAGTAGGGAGTGGTGTGAACGGACAGTATCACCATCAAGCTTGGAAAGAGAAAGTAGCAGAAAGTATGAAGTTGTATAGATTTTGAATGGTAGTAGAAAGAGTTCAGCAGTTTAAATGAGAGAGAAAAATCGTAAAATATTGAGTTTTATCTATTTTTTGCGTAATTGTGGGTGAAATTGAAAAAATTATCTGCGTCAAGACGCAATTGAAACTATTTTGAATCCTGAATTGTAAATTTCAATTGAAGAAATTCTATATCGTAGATTTCTATAACGAAGGAGCATGACCACACACTGAGCTTTATAGATTATGATATATATATAAAATATATATATATACAATATATATATATATATATATATATAATATATATATATATACAAAATATATATATACAATATATATATGTATATATATACACACATACATATGTATATATATATGTATATATATATGCCACCATCTCTATAACTGACTAGACCACCTGTGACACGTTGGGTCATGTTCACTTATAAATAATTTTTAAATAATTAAAATATACACGGACATGTATATAATGTAAAATGAAGTCACTTGTTATAATTTCATTTAACAGCACCACCTGCTCTTTCTCTCTCCCTCACTCTCTTTCGCTCTCTCTCTGTCTCTCTTTTAATCTACTCTCTCACAACCACTATCTCTTTCTCTCTCTCTATTTGTGAAGGTACCCAGAAAACCCCATATCTCGGGAACCCGTGTTCCGATTTCCACAAAACTTGTTTTATTCCATTTGTATTCCCATTTCCAGGGCAACTACCTTTCAAAGTATTTTCCTATTATGTGCTGTTTTGGCTGTATTATTACATAAATCCCGCCGAGGTTGACTTTGCCTTTCATCCTTACGGGGTCGATAAAATAAAGTACCAGTAATGCACTGGGTAATTGCTGGCCTTGTGCCTAAAGTAGAAACAATTATTACATTACAGACAAGCACACAATCACAGAGTTTTAGTAGTACATAGATAGAGATATATATGTAAGTTGATAATATGTGAAAATAAAACCTGATGATACCGCTTTTGAGCCCATTCCCGATGGTTGCAGTATAAAACCATTAGAAAATTTGGATAATAATATTTTTGTAAAAATATTTTTTTAAGGAATTTTTAAATTTTCTGATTTTGTAACTTCACATCCTCGGAATGAAGCTCTATCAGCTGAAACATGCATTAGTTTAAAAAGAGTATTGACTCTTTGGTGCTTTTTAATCTTTATATATACTAGCAGAAAAACCACCCTTCGGGTGGTTTTCTGCTTGCATGTGTAGTGTACATAGTGATAATATACACAAATATATATACATGTAGATATGATATGTCAAATAAAATCGTAATTGACAATATGCACAGCAATTGAAGAGAGACTGTGTTACACTGTCTTCTGTAATCAGTAAAGTAATCCATGATACATTTAAAAAAGACGATATTATATATAAACTGCATTACGGTGAAATGTTATGAAAATGAAAAAGGAGAAAATTAGCGACGGAAATATAAACGTTGATATAACGATGCAAATATATGAACGTTTATATATGCGATATGATATTGCATACAGTATATCATAACCAGAAGTATTGACATTTAAAAATGTTAAAAGATGTGAATCTTAAAATAAGCAATCATTATATATAAGAATATTTATGTTTAATCAACAGCTACGAAATTTAGTGGATAAATTACATAATATTCATTCATTATTTATTCAAGGTAATCCAGCTTATTTTACTAATGGGATAAACCCGCACTCCTCCCTTTATTATATGATATGACCGGCTTTCACACAGTTTCTGTCTCACAAATTTCACCCATATCCTCTTGCAGATCACTAAAGTATGACATCAAAATACACATGCACACACCTAAACATATACACATACATGTTTGCATGCACACACACACTCACTCACACAAATATACATCTAAACATATACACATACATGTTTGCACACACACTCACTCACACAAATATACACCTAAACATATACACATACATGATTGCATGCACACACACACTCACTCACACAAATATACATCTAAACATATACACATACATGTTTGCATGCACATACACACACACACACATGCGTGCATGCACACACACACTCACTCACATATGCACATTTAAACATATACACATATATGTTTGCATGCACACACAAATACACACCTAAACATATACACATACATGTTTTCATGCCCACACACACATGCACACACACACTCACTCACACATACACATCTAAACATACACACATATATGTTTGCATGCACACACATACACTCACACACAAACATATGCATACCCATGTTTGCATGCACCCACACTCAATCAAATGCACATACATGTCTGCATGAGCATGCTCATACATATTTGCATGCATACACACACGTGTGTACATACACACACACACAAACACATACACATACATGTTTGCGTGTACACACACACATGCATGTTTGCATGTACACACAAATGCATACACATACATGTTTACATGTACACACACACATGCATACACATACATGTTTGCATGTACACACACACATGCATACACATACATGTTTGTATGTACACACACACACAATCATATGCACATATCTGTTTGTATGCCCCCCTCACCCCACACATCTGATCTCTTTCCCTACTTTATCTGCTCTCACACAATATCTGATGGTTAAGCACCTTCCAGAACAATCCAAATGTATCTATTTCTAAAATCGTTTGTCCGAGATTTTCTCTTCATCCGATTAATGTTGCTATGGAAATACTTTTGATAGAACAGATAAAAACAAGTATGGATGGAATATTCGAATTTTCTCAAAAAGTGGAGAAGCAATTTTGTTGTGAGTCACTTGAATTAGTGAAGGCACATGTCTTAGTGGTTATGGAGTGCAGCTCACGATCACAAGGTTGTGAGTTTGATTTCCCATGGCCCATTATATCCTTAAGCAAAACACTTTTTTTTCACATTGTTCCAGTCCACTCAGCTGTGGGAAG
>OZ024741.1:360733504-360736004 GCA_964016885.1 Eledone cirrhosa
TTTTCAATAATATATTATTGTTTATTTAGCAATATCATTTACCTACCGTAGTTTATAATAGGGGTGTATATGAAAGTGTGAAGGCGCATGGCTTAGTGGTTAGAGCATTGGGCTTGCAATTGAGAGGTTGTGAGTTCGATTCTCGGACCGGGTGATGCATTGTGTCCTTGAACAAGACACTTTATTTCACATTGCTCCAGTTTACTCAGATGTAGAAATTAGTTGCAACGTCACTGGTGCCAAGCTGTATCGGTCATTGCCTTTCCCTTGGACCTCATTGGTGGCGTGGAGGGGGGAGGCTAGTGTGTATGGGCGACTGCTGGTCTTCCATAAAACAAACCTTGCCCAGGCTTGTGCCTCAGAGGGAAACTTTCTAGGTGCAAAACAATGGTCATTTGTGACCGAGTGGGGCCACCACCATATGAAAGCATATACAATACATTTATGTATAATAACCCTACAGTCAGTAGGCACCTCTTAACCAAATATACACCCCAATCCACTACCGCTACCCTATCCTCCCACTAACACCACCCTCTCTCTGTAAAGTTGGTACCACAATATCCAGTCCAAATAAATGAGAAAATGAGATCGAGTTTGTGCAGGTGTCACGACAAAAAAAAACACACAGTCCACGCTGTGATGTGGCCGTGTAGGTAACACGGTAAAAAGTTCCCAGTTCCACACTGTAAATGTGGTTGGTGTTAGGAAGGGCATCCACCCGTAGAAAACCTGCCAGATAGTCCTATATGAGCGAGACATGGTCACCCGACCAACCTTGCCTCAAGTGGGACAACTCCCGTCTAACCCATGCTAGCGTGGAAGATGGACGTTAAACGAAGATGATGATGATGATATAATATGAACTTGTCTACTGCTAATCAATTCTAGCCAGTCAAGTTACCACTATATGTACAAAATAACTCCAGCCAGTGTCTTATTTGCACTGCATGCAAATGAACGACTCCAGCTAATGTTTCATATGCAAAAACCATATGTTTTACATTATTCTTGTTTCAGATACTGGTGATAATATATATAGGTAACATACACATGCACACATATATGTATATAACTTTGATAACATTGACAGGTTTCGACCCAGGCCATGTCTAACTTAACAGCACCACCAATCTTCCTGCTATATCAAGTGTTAACCTAATATATACCTTCCATATACTGTACCGATTGTGTTGTTATTTCTGTTTACCTTTTACATACATATATATACATATATAAATATATAAATGTTGATACTTATGTTTACTTCCCATATTATGTATCTTCCTAATGTTCTTGTTACAAAGTTCTGATATTATATTTGTGTTTTACCTTTGTTATTTACTCCGATTAAGCCGGCCTTGTGTTAAGATGAAACAATCGTAAGTGATTAAATGTTTTAAACACTCTTTGATTGTTATTTACAATGTATATATATATATATATATATATATATATATATATACATACATACATACATACACATATATACATATATACACACACAGACATTTATATGTACCGATGATGATGGTAAAGATAAGTAAGTATAAGGAGCTAAAATAGAAATAAATGATAGAAAACAAAAATCAATGCAGGAAGAGAGAGAGGGTGAAGGAGAGAGGAGTGCAAACATTGTAAGAAAGATAGGAGAATTATGTAAAATGTTAAAGAAAGACAGAAACAGTATTAAACATAAACCTTTATAAACAAACAGTTAAGTATATAGTCAGAAAAGAGCTTGTAAAGTGCAGTGAAAAAACAAGGCATTTAAATATTCACCATGCTTCAACATCAAATAGATACCTACTGATGTATTTGTAAACGAAGTAAGGCAATTATGCATAGGATTAAGTTACTGTTTGCATTTTGACTCACTTAAATCGCATTAAGTCAAGTTACAACAGAGAGAGGGAGAGAGAGAGAAAGAGAGAGAGAGAGGCTCCAAATATAAGCAAGGAAAAACTCAGGTGTTGCTTGCTCATTTAATCTTTACCAGGTAAATGTTTCCTTGCTTGTTGGTTGCATCTGAAGTCCTTTTGACCCTTTTGTACTCATATTGCTAATGAAATAGACTCAATTTTAATTAATTAATGAAAAATTTGGAGGGATTTACTAAAATTATTAATAATTTCATTACAAAGACAGTAACTTAACATGTGGTTCTTATAAGAAACTATTCAGGAAGAGTTATTTAAAAAGAAACCCTTTAAAATGGGTGGTTTTGTTTCAAATAACCAGAGTCAGTTCTGGCCAGGCTGATGTAAAAAAAGATACTTAGAAATATTCCTATCACATAGCAGTTACTAGGGAGTTTAGACCCAAGTTCACACCCATTGCCTGGAGGTGTAATGTTCAGAAGCCAGGCTGCTGACCACAAGGTCAGGAGTTCAAAATTTATTGCAAATCATAGGTCATCATGATCATCACAATAATCAACATCATCATCAACATCATTAGTTTATGTCTGTATTATGTTGGTATGTGTTGAATGGGTTGC
>OZ024741.1:360741004-360946004 GCA_964016885.1 Eledone cirrhosa
GAAAGGGCCGTAACTCTATGCGTCAAAGCATGGCGTCCGACCCTCTACTGATACTGCCAATCCACCACCCATAAGGTAAATGAGATAATACCAGAACAGGTTGTCTAGTGTTATTATCCATATTATAACATTAGGTATAACAGCTAGTCCCATGCTTATATTCATTGGACAAATAAAACATTAATGATTATATTTTCTCTTCATGGAGTTACCAACCTTTAAATTATAATTATATAAGAAGTAGATATAGCTGTTTTGTTTTTCATTACAGTGCTTTGACAAATTTCATCTCAGATTTGTAATCACTTTAACTCTCTTGATACCAAACTGCTCCAAACCAGACCTGGTTTATCATAATAAGCTATTTATTTTAAACTTTTCCTTACCAAATTTCTAATGAGAGACACTGCCTATGATTCTCAAATAATTTTGAAAATATTCAAAGATATAGAGGGATTTAGTAATATAACTAACTTTATCATTATTTAGATAGTGTTTGGAACAACTTAAGGATTCTTACATAAGATTGTGATGGGAAATTTTTTGATAAATTTAAAACAAATAGATTTGTATCACAGAACCAGAGGCAGTTTCAGGCAGTTTGATATCAAAAGAATTTAAATGTTTAAATTTTTCTAAAAACTTTCCATTTTAATTTTATGTTCGAATCTTTCAGTTGTGTTCCAAATACCAGTAAGTTAATTATATTACTAAATCACACTAAATTCTTGATATTTTCAAAATTATCTAAAAATCATGGGCAGTGCCTTTCATTAAAAACATGGTACTGTAATCACCTTGATTACATAATTCCCCTCTCCTCTTCTGCCTTACTAACCATGTTTAATACCCGAAGACACCCCCCCCCCTCTCTCTCTCCTTTTTACTTTCACCCTGCTAGTTACTTCTTACAACACTGTGTACCTATTCTCAACTGAGTATACTCAGTATTACTGAATATCGTGGTCAATGTTACAGTTTGTGTGTGTGTGTGTGTGTGTGTGTGTGTGTGTGCATGTCTGTCTGTGTCTGCAAATGTGTGTGCATGTGTGTGTGTATGTTTATAACAATCTGTTAAGTATAATTTGCTTCTAAACCTCTCATTATTTAATTTAACATCTTCATGAAGTAGGTTGTAGACATATATCTTAGGTGATGATCATTAAATAATAGAATTTAAATAATTAATATCTACATTCATCATTCATTCTTATCCTCACTATTTAATTCCACTCTTCCATGCTGGTATGTGTTAGATGGTTCATTACTGCCCTCTCAGACAGGCTGGCGATCATGTCTTGCTAATATGCTTACATACATTCTAGTTTTCACATGATTTCTGCATCTAGATACCCTTCCTATATCCATCTAGTTTACACTGACACCACCATTAGGTAAGTTGTCATGTCCTTGACACAACTTAGGAGTCCTCTCAACCCTTTATTTTTCCCTGGTTTTGATGACTTAATGCCCTCCCTAATGCTAATAATTTTACAGTGTGTACAGGATACATTTTATCATAAGTGTCAGCTCTAGAGAGGTTAAAGCATAACATGTTACAAAAGAAAGTAAAGATAAAATTAAAATAAAATTGCAGTATGAGAGGTGACAGTTAAACCTCATTGGTTTGTAACAACACCAAAACAGAATTCAGTGTAATATGTCTTAAATATCAAACGTTAGTATACATACAACTAAAAGACTAAAACCAAACCACACTACTAGCAGGACAAATACATACTTGTTCAAGCTAATACAATTCTTTAAGATATTTTCCATTACAATAAATGCTAAAAACTGTGTGTACCCATTTTAGAATAGATACACTATCATCATCATCATCGTTTAACGTCCATCTTCCACGCTAGCATGGGTCTGGATATATCTGCATATCAAAAAAGGTGACTTAAAAAGATTGACACCAAGAAAAGCAAGCAGCTGTAAAACCTTGCCTCAAAAAAAAAAAAACATATCTACAAGCCCATATGACTAACCAATGCTTTCATGGGGAAATAACCTTACAATGCTTGCAAGTTGTATTGCAATAAATTTTGACATTTAATCACCTTAGTAAAGGTATGTGGCTTAGTGGTCAGAGAACTGGATTCACAATTGTGAGGTTGCGAGTTCAATTCCTGAACTGGGCAATACATTATGTCCTTCAGCAAGACACTTTATTTCACATTGTTCCTTCTGCCAAGAGTTGTGACTGGTAGATAGTATCAACAATTGAAAGACCAATGGAAACTTTGTTTCTCTTGTCCAATTTGATGAGTTGCACTCTACTCAGTAAGTGAATGAGGTCTGAAATCTTGTCAAACCAAGTTAATAATCACCTTAATAACTCTTTAAATTAACAGTTACTGTTATCTTTAAAAACATCATCACCGAAATTCAATGAGTTCCATATCTCTATAACATAGTTCATAACAGTAAAATAGTAATAATAAAAAAAAAAGGGTTGGTATATGTTTTTATTTGTTTATATAATTTTAAAATAATCAAAAGATCACTTTTTTTTGCTATACTTAATATATCACTTTTTAATTGCTATACTTAATATATGTTAAACCTTTAGCACTTACATTATTTTATATATACTATTGTATTTTCATGGTAAAGGCTTTACCTCACATAATTATCTCACATAATATTGAATCTACGAGATTTTGATGTTATTTATTTTGAGAACAATACCTTAATATAAGTATGAGTAGCAGGTTACGGGCTGTTTGAACAGAAGGAGGTGAGAGAATTCTGACCAGATACGACCAGTTTAACCCTTTAGCTTTTAAGCCGCCTGTATCTGGCCAGAATTCTCTCACCTCTTTCTGTTTAAACTGACCGTAACTGGCCACTCATATTTATATTAAGGTATTGTTCTCAAAATATATAACATCAAAATCTCATAGATTCAATATTATGTGAGATAATTATGTGAGGTAAAGCCTTTGCCATGAAAATCTAGTAGTAAATATAGAGTAATGTAAATGCTAAAAGGTTAAGCCTTGATCCAGAAAACCAAAGTATCAATAAATGTGGGTCATCTCCAGTCCCACACTGACCATATAACAGATCTGGTAGCAGCATACTCACTAAACATTTGTATTATACTCACTAAACACTTTAGAATTATTCTATACTTTTGAATTTTTACTTTAAAGTATTTGATTTCATTTTTCTGCACTTTTATTTTCTCATCAATATTATAATGAAATGATGTTAAATGAAATGTTATTTAGTGAAGACTGCTGGTACCTATTGTCTGGTGCACAAGTTGAATCTTTCCTTCTCTCTCTCTCTCTCTCCCCCCCCCCCTTCTCTCTCTGTTGTATGTTCGTTTTCCATACTGTCATGAATTGGATGGGTTTTTTCTCAATCACTTGTTCTATTTTATTATAGTTTCTATCTATGGCTGGATGACATTCTTAAATCTAACTACTTTACAGAGTGGACTCAGTGTATTTTATCATAACACAAACACTAGCTCTTTACTCCATGTACTGGGTGCATTTTATCATAGAACCAGTACTGCCACATACAGAATGTTCTCACTTTTTCACACACACCCCATGTCTCTGTCTCTCTCTATATATATATAGAGAGAGAGAGGGGGAGAGATGAGAGTGAGGAGAGAGTGTCAGAGAGAGAAGTGGACTGTGCAAGAGAGAGAGAGACTGACAGAGAGACAGGCAGACAGATAGAGACCTTGTAGGTAGTGAGAAGCAGCAGGAGAGCTGTATTAACTAGGTTTAAAGAAGGGCAGGGCAGAAAAAATCTGTGATGTTACTAATGCTACTTTAATGCTGCTCTTATTTCATCATATTGTTGGTGTGACTACTTCAGTTGTGGCAATAGTAATTACAACAGTGTTAAAATAATTAAAGATTATCAATTTAAACAATTTAGAAAGAGAATCATTTCATTGTTAATTCCCAATATCTCCTATATTATCCAAGCAAGAGATTACAGTAATACCACTTTATCTGTAAGTCTAGTAGTAGAACATTTAATGAGATAATAGTTCAACTCTACTTACTAACTTGAGGTTATTTTAATGTACTTTATTGAAAAATCCAGAAATTTTTCATTTGCTTCTTTTTCTTTAAAAACATCTTAGCTGGAGTGGAATGGAGCTTCAAATTTAGATATTTGTGTATGCAGGTGGTATTATGTATTCAAACACTAATATATTTAACCCTTTAGCCTTTAAACCGACTGTATCCGGCCAGAATGTTTTCTCCTTTTTGAAACCGGCTGTAACTAGCAGCTCACACTAATGTTAAGATAGTGTTCTTAAAATAAACAATAACATCATCAAAATCTCATAGACTTAACATTATGTGAGAATTACGTGAAAATGCAATAATAAATATAGAATAATGTAAATGCTAAAGGGTTAATGAGAGTATGGCTCAACACTATATAACTTGAAATTATTTGATTGTATGTATCATTTTGGCTGCACTGATTAATTAAGACACAATCTGTATCGGCCATATTGGTTAAATCAGCCATTTTACTGATTAATCAACCATTATTGTTTTAGAGTAAGAAAACCATGAGTGACAGAAAAATTTGGAAAACAAATTGGTTTCAACTTGTAGAAATACATAAGGCACATATATAATTTTCTAGGGCACACAATCTAGTGGTAAAATTATTTGTGATTGCCCAGGGGGTGCAACTCCCAGTAGGTCCAAGGGTGGCAAAATAGAGGAGAGACCCTCCTGCTCCCTGAGAGGATATGTGTTTAACCCTTTAGTATTTAAACCGGACATATCCAGCCAGAATTCTCTGTGAGATAATTATGTAAGATAAAGCCTTTACCACAAAAATATAATAGTAAAGTAATGTAAATGCTAAAGGGTTAATTGATCTTTTAAATAGAAATTAATTAAACAATTATAAAGATTCTGATTACTTTTATATCTAAAGGTATTCAACAATTTTTTACTAATAATGATTCCTGTTACTTTAATTTACTCAAACAAAAAATTTGATTTAATGATCAAATTTAAGAACTCATAAATATAAAATATATAAGATTACTGCCTCCAACAGTAAAATCAGCCTAATTTTGTAATTATATGCTCTTAAATAGTTCTGTAATTCTGATTTATTAGGGAATATTATATCATCATCATCGTCATCATCACTATCACCGTTTTACGTCCATTTTTCCATGCTAGCATGGGTTAGATGAGTTGTCCTGTTGTGGGCAATGCTAAGTCAGAACTGATTCTAGCTTGGTTTCTACAGCAGGGCCACCTTCCTTACGCCAACCTTATTTACAGTGAGTACTGAGTGTTTTTTGTTGTGACATCTACACTACCACTTTACAGTGAGTACTGGGTGCTTTTTGTTATGACACCTACATGACCACTTTACAGTGGGTACTGGGTGCTTTTTGTTATGACACCTACATGACCACTTTACAGTGAGTACTGAGTGTTTTTTGTTGTGACATCTACACTACCACTTTACAGTGAGTACTGGGTGCTTTTTGTTATGACACCTACATGACCACTTTACAGTGAGTACTGGGTGCTTTTTGTTATGACACCTACATGACCACTTTACAGTGAGTACTGGGTGCTTTTTGTTATGACACCTACATGACCACTTTACAGTATGGACTGGGTGCTTTTTGTTATGACACCTACATGACCACTTTACAGTATGGACTGGGTGCTTTTTGTTATGACACCTACATGACCACTTTACAGTATGGACTGGGTGCTTTTTGTTATGACACCTACATGACCACTTTACAGTATGGACTGGGTGCTTTTTGTTATGACACCTACATGACCACTTTACAGTGTAGGCAGGGAACTTCATTGGATGTATACTTTGGCCTGTCCTCATGGGAGACGTATGGGAGGGTGAGGTGGGGCATACTGTATATATACTTCCATAATATGCATTTTCATATCACAATAAAAAAAATTACATTATAGACAGTTGGTATTAGCAGACAAGGTAAGGTTTATTAATTGGTAACCAGTAATCGGTCAATTGATTTAACAGTGCATCCTTACTTGTCACACTGAAAAATTCAAACATTCTTCATTTCTTTCTACTTTTTCTTTGTATTTATAAACAAATTAACTAGGTTGGAGCAGAGCAACAAATGTAGGTGTTTCATCATTGTCATTGGTGGCAGTGGCATCATAATTTAGTGTCTGTTCTCCCATGCAAGCATGAGTTGGACAGGTCATCATAGGCCAAGTTAGAACTTAATCGGAGCTACTATCCTCCAAGACAAGCCAGAGGTAGACATGGGAATATTGTATATTATGTTCAGGTTTTGGCATGGTTTCTACAGCTGGATGCCCCTTTATATCTATTGTATATGCATGATTCTTATGAAAGCAATTTATCCACACCTCTTTAACCCTTTAGCATTTAAACTGGCCATATCCAGCCAGAATTCTCTCACCTCTTTCTGTTCAAACCAACTGTAACTGGACACTCATACTGATGTTAAGGTATTGTTCTCAAAATAAATAACATCAAAATTTCTTAGATTTGATATTATGTGAGGTAATTATGTAAGATAAAGCTTTTACCACAAAAATATTACATATATATAGAGTAATGTAGATGCCAAAGGGTTAAAATTGTAGGCTCATGCCTACTATTTTAAGGGGCTTATTTAACTTGCCTCTTTCTAGATTTTTTACCTAGTTCTATAACTTGTAACATCATGGATACCACATGTATATGTATATACTTGTAACCACACACAAATCATATGTATTTAGTGCTGCTTACTAAAATAATTAATGTGCAATTTGAAATGGGGTCTACATTTTCTATCTGGTGGAGATCAATTGCTAGCTTTGTCGGCAGTCTAAATTTTACGTCGAAACTGAAGCATATAGACAGTATGCCCCCAACCTCACCCACTGTAAAGTGGTCATGTAGGTGTCACAACAAAAAGCACCCACTCCACACTGTAATGTGGTTATGTAGGTGCCATGATAAAAAGCACCCAATACTCACTGTAAATGAGGTTGGTGTTAGGAAGGGCATCCAGTTATAGAAATCAAGCAAAAATCAGTTCTGTACGAGCAAGACATGGTCACCTGACCTGGCATTACCCACAACAGGACAACTCGTCTAACCCATGCTAGCGTGGAAAAATGGACTTAAAACGGTGATGATAATGATGATAATGATGATGATGACCATGGGCCTATTACCAACTGTGAACAAACCTACACACAACATACAGGACATTAGATCCAATAAAAGCCAGTCCTATGTCAAATAATACAAATTAGAGCTGGTGTTGTTTTCCTTTTTGTTTTGTTTGTGTCTCTTTATGTATGGTGGCAAAATGGCAGAGTCATTTGAACATCCGATTAAATGCTTTGGTATTTTCATCAGATTAAATGGCTTGGTATTTGCTAGGAGTTTCAACCAGCATATAGTATCAGCAATGGAAAGATGAATGAAAACAATGTTTCCTTGGTCTGATCTGATGATGTATGAAGAATAGCTTGTTTACTGGAGTATTAGTGGATCAGTAATTGTGTGAATACTATCTTAACGTACATATTTATGTAATTTTTGTATCCTTATATTTATTCATGTGACAGACATGGCATAGTGGTTAAGGTGCTGTATTCATGATCATAAAGTTGTGAGTTTGATTCCAAGCCGAGTGTTGTTATGTCCTTAAACAAGATACTTTATTTCATGTTGCTTCAGTACACTCATCTGGCAAAAATGAATTGCACCTGTAATTCAAGAGGCAAGCATTATTACATATTGTGTCACACTGGATCTCCCTGAGAACTACATTAAAAGAACCTGTGGCTGGAATATTCAGCCACTTACATGAGCAGGCAGTTCTATTAATTGATACAACTGGAGCACTTAGGAACAACAGACGTCCAACAACACATATTTCTGGCAAGATTGATTCCTTCTCTTATATTTTCCTATCTATAATATATATCTTACACAGATATAATAAATATATTATGAGATATATAATATAATATAATATAATATATGATAATATAATATATTATAATATATATCTATATATAGTACTGGTGATCTACATGATAAAAGCACCCAGTACACACTGTAAAGTGGTTGGTGATAGGAAGGAAATCTTACCAAACAAGGAGTTGGGAGGACCCTTCAGCTTATGTCAAGAGACATGACAACCTCTCCTGTGCACTTGATAGAACATATGTCTTTACATGAGATGCAGGCACCACCATCCTGACATGTTTGTGAGGTCAGCAGCCCCACTTCAGTTCTGACTAAGTCTGTGTAGACCCATCCAACTGTGACTAGCAAGAAAAGCAGAAGTTAAATGATAATAGTGATGATATACATAATATGGCTATGAAAATATGATTTATATAATAGGATATATGAAACTGTAAACACAATATCACTAGGCAAATAAGTAATTATCTTATCTTTGCTTATCTTGTTTCTAAGAAATGCCCAATTGTGCTCTCTATACTTCTTCAGGTCATTTTTACTTTTCTGTATCTCTTTATCCATATATAATTTCCCATTTTATACTCATCATCCTATCACACTGGTGGAAGTAAACAATGTGGAATCAAATTACAAATTAGATAAGAAAAGAAAAAAACCTTGATAGATTATTCAAATGCACTTTAAGTTTGCTCTAAATATATTCTAAATATTATTACAAAAACATCCAACTGAGAGTAAGGAAAACATACAACAAGGAACAAATATTCTAAAATAGTGTGGTAGCTAGAAAGCAATATGGTGGAATTGATAAGGTATTATCAATATGGTTGCTCATAGGTCAACTGGGCAGTGTTTATCCTCCACTGCAACACTGGCAAGATAACATTTAAAGGTAAGTAAATGTTACATGGCCTGCAATATGTCTCAGTTTCTCATCAAAATATAGCTAGACCTTCTGGTCTCATGCCAAGAGGTTCTTCTTCTTTACCCACTTATTCCTGGGAGGATCGTGGAGGCAAAGTCCTCAAACACTCCTTCCAGTGTGTCCTATTAGAAGCAACCATTTCCAACTGATCCGGCTGGATCCCCAAGCATGACCAGCCAAGCTCATGGATGTTATCCAACCATTTTGCTTCTGGTCTACCCCTGGGTCTCCTGCTGGTTGCTTTTGCACATAAAATCTATCCAGCGATTCCTTCCTGAGACATTCTAACCACATGCCCATAGTATTGGAGCTGTGATCTCTCAATTCAGAGAAGTAGCGACTCTACCTGGATTGACTCTCTGATCTCCAAGCTACGCACTATATCGAGTAACGCTACTCTAAAGACCTTTAGGAGGAACCCCATTCCAGCTGCTTGTATTTGCGATCGTATTCTTTCAGTCATTACCCAAGATTCATGACCAACAGGTTCTAAACTAACTTTTTCAGAATACTCTTATCAGCTACTCTTAAACCAAGGAATGGAATGGACCTCCATGTATTTTGATGATCAGCATTCCAGTTGTTTGATCAATACAATAAAACTACTTTAAAACTCTTCTTACTCTAACAATGCAATCCGTCTTAATAGTAAATACTTTTCTTACTCTCGGACAGTCTACACCTGTGTTAATTCTTGCCCTCATCAGATTTATCAACCGGTCCTAGGGTGTCTTTAGCAGAAGACCATTCTGTTGCAAGAATTCAGACAAGATCACCCTCCTACCAGTTTCCTACCTTGGAAAAGATCCTGAGCACTGCTATTCTTCCTGACTAAGCAATAAAAAAAATCCTAATTGGACTGGAGCAAGGAGCATTTTAGTAGTAGTAGTAGTAGTAGGGGGGTGGGGGGCAGAAGCATTAGAAGTGGTAGATACACAAACACACATACATACATATGTACATACATGCAGACATACATACATATATACATACATACACGTTTATGTGTGTATATATGTCCAACTCTTGCTAACAGGAAAAACTGTCCATTAAATAATTATCTATATATAATTGCACACACACACCTACACCCACACACACACACCACACACACCACACACATCTACATATACATACATATATATTAGTTGCGGTAGCATAATTGGTGATGATATTGGTGATTATACTTATAGTATCTTAACTATGAATAGACTGCATTATAAATTCATAAATTGTTGTGATTTGATCTAAGTTAGATAAAGGAGGAAAAACTTGATTTGTATGTACTAAAAATGTTATCAGGAACAGGAAGTTAAGATTTGATGAGATGCTTAATGTAACATATGGCCTTAGACAGAGAATAACAGGAAAAGATATTTTACACCATTACCTGTTTTCGTGGGCGATTTTAATTGCGGTCACTCTGTTGCAAACATTAAGGTCAGGTCATTGGTTTCATGATAACCGCACCAAATACACTCTGCAAAGTGGTTGTGGAGATGCCACAAAAAAACAATCACCCAGTACATTCTGTATGGTGGTTGACATTAAGAAGAGCATTGAGCCATAGAAACCATGTCAAATATGGATTTAATTATCAAAGTGGAAGTTGCTCTGACCTGTCTGGTCTCAGACTATGACAACCAGTCCAACACATGACTGCATGGAAAGTGGGCATAAAATGGTGATGATGATGATGATGATTGTGATTGTGATGTTTTACATCAGTTTGACATTGTTTTCATGCTAACAAACTGTGTATATCTAGTTTAGAATAGATACAGTGTATCCTTGTGTGTTGCAAGCGGCAACTGAAAGGAATTGTGCAAGAAAGGGCCACAGAACACTGTTTCAATAAAGAACCCCATGATGAGTATAGGGTTATCAAACTGATGGACCAAGTTTTTAAAGTATCAGAAAAAGTGTTAGCATAAATTATTAGAAAGAATTAGTTTAAATGAGATACAATTTTGGATTTGTGCCAGACAGGGTACCAGTGATGCTCTCTGCCTAGTGGGACAACTACAGAAGTTATTAATTAAGTGTAAGCGTCATCAATCTGAAAAAGACTTTGAGAGGGGTTCGTACTCTGTAGTTTGATGGTAACAAACCCCTTATAGAGATGCCATCAGCAAGTGAGAGTTAGCAATGAGTTCCATGAAGACTTTTGCATGCAGGTAAATGTCCATCATGACTTGGTTCTTAGCCCACTTCCTTTTTATTGTAGTTTTCCAGCAGTATAAGACCTGCTGTCCCACTGTGCAATTGACCTAGTCCTCATAGCTGAATTTTTTCAAGATTAAAAATAAAAAAACGTGGCAAAGTGGTAAGAGTAGCCATGAAATGATTTTTAATCAAGTGCATGGAAGGTTCCACAGAGGCAATTGATACATTCTCTTTTGCAAATGACTGTACTAAAAAAATGTCCAGTGAAAGAATGTGTGAGAAGTTAGGAGACCTCTGCTAACAACAAAAGGATTTCCTCTTCAAGTGAAGAGTAGAGTGTATGATGCTTGTGCAACAAGACATGAGGATTGAATATAGTGAATATGCAAAGGTTGGAAATGAAATGAAGCAAGCATGCTTCATGGGATTTGTAATGTTATTGAGTATGAAAGCCAGATATGAGCTGGAGATAAGTGGAATCAGAAGTAGCATACAAAAGAAAACCACTCTAGTATGAGCATGTGATGTGTACAGAGGCTGATAGTTGGGTGTATTGCCATGGGATTCCACTGGAAGGAACTTATGAAAGAGAAATACTGAAGACAAAAGTGATCTCAGAATGCTGAACCTCATGTAGGAGATAATGACTTACTGGGACAAGTGGCAAGATGGTAAAAAGGAGAAGATACATCTAATGATGAAGACATGTGTGTGTATATATATATATATATATATATATATATATATATATATATATGTGTGTGTGTGCGTGTGTGTGTGTGTGTGTCTGTGTGCAAAATGGTCATGTAGGTGTCACAACAAAAAGCACCCAGTCCATACTGTAAAGTGGTCACAATAAAAAGCACCCAGTACTCACTTTAAATGAGGTTGGTGTTAGGAAGGGCATCCAGCTGTAGAAATCAAGCCAGAATCAGTTCTGTGTGAGCAAGACATGGTCACCTGACCTGTCATGGCCCACAACAGAACAACTCATCTAACCCATGCTAGAGTGGAAGAATGGACGTAAAATGGTGATAATGATGATGGTGATAATGATATATATATATATATATATATATTATATATATATATATATTATATATATATATGGTGGCTGCCAACTCGTTTTCGAGTACGGCCACTACTTTATATCCATGTAGGAGAACCCCTACCGATGCGCTGAACGAGTGTGACTTTTGAGTCCAGCCAGCGACTTGAAAACTCTGGTACAAACACTACACCTGTGACAATTATTGACACACAGTGCTGGGCCCATGGTACCATGTGATGACAAGTGCAGAGAGATCTCCAGATATAAAGCAATGCCTGTGCCGTGAAGCTTTTATAGTGAGCAAAGGCATTGCACAAAGCCAGTCCCACTCTCTTAACCAAGATGATATTTACCAAAAAGAAGAACAAGTCAACATCATTGGATACCATCAGGGTTGCAGGTGTTATATCAGAGTTTTCCTTCTCCTAGAATTCTGCCTTGACAAAGGCTAAGGGGTCATCTCTCCCGGTGATTTTGGAAGGCCATTGACTCTTAAGAGCTCCTTTGCCCTTTGACAGGTTTTGTTTTTAGTCCTGCAGGATGTCCAAAGTCACCCTCCTCACCAAGAAACCTTGGTGGGGTTGCCAGTTTAGTCGCCAACGACCCGACCATGAGACAGGTTGTACTGGGATACATGTTACCAGTAGCACCAACTGGTGACCTGACACAATATATATATATATATATATACACACACACACATATACATATACACAAATATATACATATGCACACATGATACATCATCTAAGATTATTTTACTGACTATACTAAAATCCTTATTTTGTAAAATAAGTGAACATTTGTGTGAAAGTTATTCAATTGTTTTTATGGTTCTTCAGTCTAATAAAAGTCTGGTGTTTTTTTAGTACATCATTTTCATTTATCTTTTATGGTATTGTGTTTTATGGCTGGGTTGTGTGTTGTATTGATTTCTTTGTTTATACTGCAGTAGACTTTTTTCAAGGAATTTGTGATGTTTATATTATAAGAGGTTATATATATATGTGATGATGATGGTGGTGGTGATATATATATACATATATACATTTGTATATATATATTTATATATATATACACATACATCATCATCATCATCATCATCGATTAACGTCCATCTTCCACACTAGCATAAGTTAGACGGGTCCCATTTAGAGGCAAATTGTGTCAGGTGACCGTGTCTCGCTCATATAGGAGTGTTTCTGGCTGGTTTTCTACGGCTCGATGCCCTTCCTAATGCCAACCACATTGACAGTGTGGGCTGGGTGCTTTTTGCTGTGTCTTTTACACATCCACTTTACAGTGTTAAATATCTTTGCTTACCTTGTATAAACTATTTTTCTTTTAAACATATATATATGTGTATTTGCTGACAAAAAGTGAACTTCAGCTGCTTGCAGAACAGTCTTTTATTCTTTTACTGGTTTCAATCTGGCAAATTTCATTCATGAAGCATTTTGTCAAGTGGACTGAACATAAAACCATGAGGTTGTGAAGCGAACTCTTTAACCACGCAACCAAGCCTGCCCACAGCTATCAAATGTCATAATGCAAATGTATTACAAACAAACCATAAACTAAAAGAACCAATATGCAATCACTAAAGTATGACAGGAAAATGCATAATCAACCTATCAGTTGATATCACCACAAATAGTACACTGACCACCTCTATTGGATGCATAGAGAGCATCCATACAAAAATTACTTGCATAATGACAACAACTCAGTCTGCCATTTAGAAAACAGCATGACTCTGTCAAAATGTATTTGGTGAGGAAGAAATAAGTGAAACAACACAAACATTAATCTGGAGAGAGTACCAATGTTTAGAAATGGGTTAAGTTACAGAGAAACTTCACATCATTTATCACTCTAGTTAATTCTATCACTCCCCACTCTACAAAAAAAAAATGAAATAATTTTTGATAACTGCCACATGTTCAAAATCTTATGATTTATAAAGAAGACACTCTTGATTCATTACAAATGCATGTGACCTGCTAATGTGCCATGCAACCCTGCAACCCTGCAGCCTTGCTACATTGAGTCTTATTCAAAACCTTCAGTCAATATCTATTAGTTATTTTGACTCACTAAATAAGTACAAAGCTTGTCATACAAACCTTTTAAGTATGGATTAGTATTACTAGTTATCACACACATAGTTAATAATAGTTGATAACTCTCATTTGATAACTCTCTTTCATACTGTGGCACTAAGAAAGTCTATTTTTAACTTACAAAACTTAACTGTAATACAGGTATTATGTAAATGTGTGTATGCATGAGTAGTAGTAGTAGTAGTAGTAGTAGTGGTGGTGGTGGTGGTGGTGGTGGTGGTGGTGGTGGTGGTGGTGGTGGTGGTGGTGGTGGTGGTGGTGGTAGTAGTTTTATAGAGTTAGGACTTTATCTGTGGAATGCTCCTAGTTTGGGGTTGAGTGTGAGATTCGGTAGTGATAATGAGAAGAGGAGAAATGGTTGTTGTTTAGCCCCAGGTTAGCACTGATCAAGTAGGAATTGCAGATGTGACCATCCCATCTTTTGAGCTTTTGTGTTTTTTTTCCAATTCATTGTATCTACGACCTCATCACCCAATGCACCCTCCTTTTTAAAAATAAAGACAGTAGAGCATATTATTTGAGAGATTTGGCTGTTATTTCTAACAGGTGGAGCAGTCATGTAGAGATGTCTTTGTTGGAGAAGTGGATGAAACAAATGCACAATTGCAAAGGTGATATGCAACTTTCTAGTTAAGAGGAGAATAACATGAATCCCCTAATAACTATATTTTTCTCCCCAAACTACCAAAACTCACATCTATTTGTATATGCGCTACAATTTATGTACATGCTATGTTTATCCCATATCTAAGTTTTTTATATCTTGGTTGATATTTCATAACAAGCTAAACTAATTACTACAACTAAATTGACCAAATTCCGCCCCCGCTCCCCATCCAATTCAGAAATGCTTCCATCACTCCTTGATTCATGCATATTATCCAGCATGTTTAATTCATTTCTCTCAACCATTTGCACATCCTCTTCTCTCCATTCAATGCTTATGTTTATAATTAGTCACACAAAGACCCTTCTCATATATTTTTGGCAGCCAGCACTGATTATTTCTTCAAACATGTTCATCAATTAGGTTACTGGTATGCATCAATGATCAGCATTCATATATATTAGTATGCCTGTTATATTTTATAGCTTCCGGAGTTATCAATATAATAGAGACAATGTGGTTGGCTAATGAGACAGATGAATGATGTCTTCTTAACTGGCTAACTAGAACTATAACAATAGAAATGAAATACTCGGAATAGTAGCCATCATATCAATTGTCAATACCACCACCACCATTTTCACTTTTAGCTTCCTCCTATCATCATAATTCTCATACACATTATTGTCACCTGGATTGGCAGAGCGTCAGATACCATGCTTTGCAGCATAGAGTTATGGCCCTTTCCGTTCTGAGTTCAAATCCCGCCGGGGTAAGCTTTGCCCTTCATCCTTATGGGGTCGATAAAATAAAGTACCAGTAATGCACTGGGGTTGATTTAATCGACTTTCCCATCTGCTTCAAATTGCTGACCTTGTGCTTAAAGTAGAAACAATTATTGTCACCATATTTTATACTTATGTGATGCTCTAAAGAGAAGTTCATTGAGCTTTTTACTGAGAAACATTATTTATATATATTCTGTAAAGTGGTCATGTAGGAAACACAGCAAAAGGCACCCAGCACACGCTGTAAATGTGGTTGGCGTTAGGAAGGGCATCCAGTCGTAGAAAACCAGCCAGAAACAGTCCTATACGAGACAGTCACCCGACCAAACTTGCCTCAAATGGGACAAACCCGTCTAACCCATGCTAGCATGGAAGATAGACATTAAATGATGATGATGATGATGATAATGATATAGAAGATTGATTTTTAAAAAATGCTAATCGCAGCTGCAACTTCGATTTTACTCACTATTATCATATATATATATATATATATATATCATCATCATCTTCATTTAACGTTCATTTTAATATATTTAATGTTAAACAATGAAAGAATAAGACAAGGTGAAATAGTTAATTAATCCATTGCTTTACAATTGGAATAAATGTGGTTGTTCAAGGCTAATTGTATTGAGTTGCATAACTGCCATTGATTAGTCTGCACATCAATGATTTTACTCTCTCTAATGATTCTAAAACAATGGATTAATTTACTCCTCTAGTTTGTCTTATCCTTTTATAGTTTAACATTATATATCTGGCTCTGTAGTTTTGAATATTCATCACCATATATGGCGATATGATCTTTCCACAGAAACAACTTTCGCTTTGCTTCAGTGGGATATTCACATAAATACTACATCAAATTCTCAAATGGTTATAATTCCTACCTGGATTAGATAGAACATATACACACACATATATGTGTGTGTGTGTGTGTGTGTGTGTGTGTGTGTGTGTGTGTGTGTGTGTGTGTCTGTGTGTGTCTGTGTGTGTGTCTGTGTGTGTGTGTGTGTGTGTGTGTGTGTGTGTGTGTGTGTGTGTGTGTGATGATGATGGTAATGATATACATATACATTTATCCGAAGGACTGGCGTAGCAGCATCATCATTAACTGTTACAAGGGTAAAGGAGATGCCCTAGATAGGAGTAACTATAGAGGCATTAAATTAATCGACCAGGTCATGGAGGTCACGGAAAAAGTAATAGCACAACTAATCAGAGAGAGAATTGATCTAGATGAAATGCAGTTCGGGTTTATGTCAGGCAAAAGTACGACAGACGCTCTTTTCATTGTACGACAACTACAGGAGAAGTACCTAGCTAAAAGTAAACCCCTATACTTAGCTTTTGTTGACTTGGAGAAAGCCTTCGACAGAGTCCCCCGTTCCATTATCTGGTGGGCTCTTAGAAAACTAGGTGTTGATGAATGGCTTGTGAGAGCTATACAAGCCATGTATAAAGAAACAGTCAGCAAGGTTAGAATTAACAACGAATATAGTGAAGAGTTTAGTGTAAAAGTTGGTGTTCATCAGGGCTCTGTTCTTAGCCCCCTACTATTTATTATTGCCCTTCAGGCTATAACAGTAGAGTTCAAGACCGGCTGCCCATGGGAACTCCTATACGCAGATGATCTAACGCTCATAGCTGAATCAATGGCCGAGCTAGAGAAGAAATTCCAAACATGGAAGCACGGCCTAGAATCAAAAGGCCTTAAAATTAACCTGGCTAAGACTAAAGTTCTAGTTTGTAGGAAAGAAAATAAGGCGCCGGTCCCTTCCGGGAAATGGCCATGCTCAGTGTGTAGGAAAGGCGTAGGTAGAAACTCCATTTTATGTCCCAAATGCAAAGTATGGGTGCATAAAAGATGTAGTGGGATCACAGGTAAGCTAACTAAGAACATAGATTTTACATGTGGCCGGTGCTCTGGTACAATAAGTAGCAGCAGGTGCCCACAAAATACTAGCTCTTTCAATTGCGCAGAGGGTTCTATAGAAATAGTGGACAGCTTCCATTACCTGGGTGACAAAATCAGCAGTGGGGGAGGGTGCTCTGAAAGTACAGTAGCTAGAGTCAGAACTGGATGGAAAAAGTTCAGAGAGCTCATACCACTATTAGCCGCTAAAGAGTTCTCCCTAAAAATGAAAGGCAGGTTGTATGATGCCTGCATACGAACAGCAATGTTGCATGGCAGTGAGACCTGGGCATTGTGTGCAGAGAATATACGCAGACTAGAGAGGAACGAAGCTTGCATGCTCCGCTGGATGTGTAATAGTAATATACGTGAACGGCAAAGCATAAACGAACTAAGGAAAAAATTAGAAATAAGAGGGATCAGATGTTGTTTACTTGAGAGAAGGCTACGTTGGTATGGTCACGTGATGCGCATGAAAGACGACAGCAGTATAAAAAAGTGCAGGGCAATAAAGATAGACGGTAGCCACGGAGTAGGCAGACCCAGAAAAACCTGGGACGACCTGATAAATTCCGACCTCACACACTTACACCTCTCCAAGACAATGTCACTGGACCGAGATCTTTGGGGGGTACTCAGTAATACAGAAGACCCGCCTTACCTAAAATACAAAGTAAAACCTACTACAGTCAGTAGGCATCTCTAACAAAACACACCCCCGTCACACCACCCCCACCCATCCACACCGCCCCTTTCAATGTAAAGTTATGTTGGTGCCACAACATCCAGGCCGAAACAAATGAGATCATGTAGGTGTCACGACAAAAAAACACACAGTCCACGCTGTAATGTGGCCGTGTAGGCAACACGGTAAAAACCTCCCAGTCCCACACTGTAAATGTGGTTGGTGTTAAGAAGGGCATCCAGCTGTAGAAAACCCGCCAGACAGTCCACGCTGTAATGTGGCCATGTAGGCAACACGGTAAAAACCTCCCAGTCCCACACTGTAAATGTGGTTGGTGTTAAGAAGGGCATCCAGCTGTAGAAAACCCGCCAGACAGTCCTATGCAAGCAAGACAATCACTCTTGCCTCAAGTGGGAAAACTCCCGTCCAAACCCATGCAAGCGTGGAACACGGACGTTAAACGATGATGATGATGATGATGGCAATGATATATATATATATGTGTGTGTGTGTGTGTGTGTGTGTGTGTGTGTGTGTGTGTGTGTGTGTGTGTGTGTGTGTGTGTGTGTGTGTGTGTGTGTAAATCCTGAATAAAATCAGGGGGCAACCACAGTTAAAAACGTTACTCAATACATAAGTTGAGTGTAAGCATCATTATTTAATATTGGCGGTGGATTGGCAGTATCGGTAGAGGGTCGGACGCCATGCTTTGACGCATAGAGTTACGGTCCTTGCCATTCTGAGTTCAAATGCCGCCAAGGTTTACTTTGCCGTTCATCCTTACGGGGTCGATAAAATAAAGTATCAGTAATGCACTGGGTAATTGCTGGCCTTGTGCCTAAAGTAGAAACAATTATTTAATATAATATTGCTTCTACAGGGCTAGAACTGTTTCATTCGTATGAAACAGTTCTAGTCCTGTAAAAGCCATTTCTATATTAAGTAATGATATCATCATCATCACCGTTTTACGTCCGTTCTTCCACACTAGCATGGGTTAGACGGGTTGTCCTGTTGTGACCAGTCTCCGGTCGGCTGACCTTGTCTTGTTCAAGGAAACAACACATCACCCGGTCCGGGAATTGAACGGATATATATATCCAGCCCACACTGTGAAGCGGTCATGTAGATGTCACGAGTAAAAGCACCCAGCCCACACTGTAAATGTAGTTGGCATTAGAAAGGGTATCCAACCGTAGAATCCAAGCCAGAAACAGTCCTATATGAGCAAAACATGGTTACCCAACCCAAATGGTCTGTAATGGGATAACCTGTCTAACCTATGCTAGCGTGGAAAATAGATATTAAATGATGATGATGATATCACCAGTATCATCATCGCTTCTTCCATCCTCCTCATCATCATTGTAATCATCATCACCATCTACATCATATTATCATGATTATCAATACCAACATCGCTATTATCATAATCCCTATCACCACCACCACCATCATCATTCTAGATATCATACTTATCATCACTGCTTCACTCCCATCCCCATCCTCATCATATCGTGATTATCAATACAAGCATCACTATTACCATCATTCTGGCTATCATCTTTATCAATCCTCACCACCTTCCTTCACTCTCATCATCATCATTATGATCATGGTCACCATCACTACCTTGTCATCATAAGTAAAAATCATCATCATCGCTACCACCACCATCACCACCTGGTCATCATCATCATCATGTATCTTTATCTTCTGCCAGCATTACTTGGGTGCCTCCTCCCCTTCTCTGTTTCTGTTAGTTGTTCTACATTAATCACTATTCCCAGTTCACTCTTGGCTTAACACTGTATTTTGTAAAAAGTACAGCTAACTCCTACCTACTTTACTCCATATAGAGTACACAGTTAACTTCTACCATGGCTAGATTAAAGTAACTAAGGGCCCTATGCTAGAGAATATTTAGGGCTATCATAACTTTGCCTTTCATCCTTACGGGGTCGATAAAATAAAGTACCAGTAATGCACTGGGTAATTGGTGGCCTTGTGCCTAACGTAGAAACAATTATCTATTCACAAGAAACTCAATAAAAATTAAAAGTACATTAACCCTTTTGCATTTAAACCAGCTGTATCCGGCCAGAATTCTCTCACCTCTTTCTGTTCAAACCGGCTGTAACCGGTTGCTCATACTGACGATAAGGTATTATCTCAATATAAATTATATCAAAATCTCATACATTCAATATTATGTGAGGTAAAGCTTTTACCATGAAAATATAATAGTAAATATAGAGTATGTGAATGCTAAAGGGTTAGTGTAGGCCTGCACATAGAACAATGCTGAGATTCCAGCATTGATCCATGTCAACTTCCAAAATAGAGGTGACACCCAAAGAAAAAGAAATACATTTAATAACAATTATAGTCTAGTTTTTGATAATAATGTCATGTTCCATAGCAATATTTTAATAAGTATTTAAAATGGCATGGGGCTACTCAGGCTATGAGGTTCTGGGCTGCAGTCCACTTAGCTGGTACTGACTCCAGCCTTTTACACTCTGTATGGAGTACACAGTTGACCCTTATTTTCTTTACTCTATAAAGATTACAGTTAAGCAGTTTTCTTTACTGTGTACTCTGTATAGAGTACACAGTTAAATTAGTAGTGAAGGGGGTTGTTCTAAAAGCATAGTAGCTAGAATAAAAGCAGGATGGAAAAAGTTCAGAGAGCTACTACCTCTGTTGGATTTTCTTTCCAAGTGAAGGGTTGATGTTATATACCTCTGTGTATGATTTGCAATGTTACATGATAGTGAGACATGGAGAGCAAATGCAGAGGATATACAAAGATTGGAGAGAAATGATTCGAGCATGCTTTGATGGATGTGTAACGCTAGTGTACTTGAACAACAAATCATGGGTGAGTTAAGAGAAAAACTGGGCATAAGAGGAATCAGATGCAGTATGAAAGACAAAGGATTGTGTTGGTATGGACACATAATGCATATGGATGATGGTTGTTGGGTGAAGACATGTGAAGAATTACCACTGAAAGGAAGTTGCATAAGAAGAAGACCAAGAAAAACCTCACAGAGGGAATGCAATAAATGGAGGGAAGCTGTGCTCTAGACAACCTATCCAACCCATGCAAGCATGGAGAAATGGATCTAAAAATGATAATGAAAGTACACAGTTAACTCCTACAGTCTTACTCTGTATAGAGTACAGTTTAACTGCAACTGCTAAAGGGTTAAAACAGTTGACTTCTACCTCTAAGACTTTTTTCTTCTCTTCATTACCTATGATTGTACTAACTTTACTGTTTTAACCCTTTAGCATTTACATTACTCTATATTTACTATTGTATTTTCACAGTAAAGGCTTTATCTTACATAATTATTTCCCATAATATCGAATCTATGATATTTTTATATTATTTATTTTGAAAACAATACCTTAATGTAGGTATGAGCAGCCACTTACAGCCAGTTTGAACAGAAAGGGGTGAGAGAGCTCTGGCCAGATATGGCCAGTTAAATGCCAAAGGGTTGTTCAATTGAGATCTAATTGTTGCATTGAAAAGCTGTTTAAGTAACTTGTTAGCTTACCCAGGTTTTATGACAAAACAAAGATTCTTGGAATAAATAAAAAATAGATTGGAAAAATGTTTGCACTTTTGGCTGATGTTAATCCATTCAACATCAACCTGCCTGGAACAACCTCTGTTAAAGTATTCAAATATAAATTTGAATCTTGTACTGAAATCTCATTATTACATGAAAGATATGGTAGTGGATTGACAGTATCGGTAGAGCATCGGGCAACATGCTTTATGGCATAGGATTACACCCCTTTATGATCTGAGTTCCAATCCCACCAAGGTTAGCTTTGCCTTTCAGCTTTAAATTAAATAAAATACCAGTAATGCACTGGGTCGATTTAATCAACTTTCCCCTCACCAAAATTGTTGGCCTTGTGTCTAAATCAGAAACCATTATTACATGGATGGCAGTATCGGTAGAGGGTCGGACGCCATGCTTTGCAGCATAGAGTTGCGGCCCTTTACGATCTGAGTTCAAATCCTGTTAACTTTGCCTTTCATCCTTACGGGGTCGATAAAATAAAGTACCAGTAATGCACTGGGATAATTGCTGGCCTTGTGCCAAAAGTAGAAACAATTATTACATGGAAGATAATATATTTTAGTAGTTAAATATTTATCTTTCATTATGAAGTTGAAAGTAGAGCAATGGAATTGCAGTCTCGTTAGCATTTAGTTATGGTTCTTTACATTCTGAGTTCAAATCTTGTCACGGTCAACTTGGCCTTTCATTCTTCCAAAGCCAACAAAATAAAGTACCAGTCAAGTACTGGGGTTGATATAATCAACTTGCTGCCTCCCCCAAAATTGTACCTATTAAGTTGAAAGTTATATATCTCACTAAACCTCTTATAATTCTTGATTATTTTGATAATTGAAACACATTGTTAGAAATATAGTAACACAAGAGTTAATGAGCTTCAGCTGAAAGTAACTAACAAAATAAAGGTCATTAGTTACTGATTAACCCATTAGTTACCATATTTCTAATGCAAAACATTACTCGTATACTCTTTCATCCTTTAACTTGTTCCAGCTGACTGGCAGAGACCATACTGGAGCACTGCTATTGCCTATAATCTAAAAATAATTTTGAAAATAATGTAGTTCAAAGAGATTTAGTAACATAGCTAACTTTCTTATTATTATTTTGGTGTTTGAAACAAAGGTTCTTACATAAAATTTTGATGAACGTTTTTTTTTTAGATAAATATAAACACATTAACCCTTTTGCTAGCATATTTCTAATGAAAGACATTGCCTATAATTTTTTTAATATTGAGGGATTTAGTAATATAACTAACTGTCTCACTATTATACTGGTATTTAGAACATAATTTTTACATAAAATTATAATGGAAGGTTTTGATATAAATATGAACACTTTGGAAATTTGTAGTTAAATAAAGCATAAGAAAGACAACATAATATTTAGAAAGAGGACAACAGCATTTAAATATTAGGGGTATCTAGAACTACCTAGATATTATATACATTTATATTTATAGTTCATGATATCTAAAACGAGGACAATGACATTTAGATACTAGGGCTCAGACACTATATGATTATCTAGAGCTATTTAGATACCATAGACACAAGCATGTCTGTGTGGTTAAGAAGTTGACTTCGCAACCACATAGTTTTGTGTTCAGTCTCACTGTGTGGCACCTTAGGTAGGTGTCTGCTACTATAAAAGTGCTTTGTGACAAAATTTGATATATGCATGTATACATATGCATGTGTGTGTGTGTGAGTGTGCATGTATCTTTATCTTTTTACTGCATGTATCTTCATATTAATAGGCATCGGATAGAATGCTTTACAGCACAAGTTCTCAACCCATTTAGGCCAAACGCTCCCTTTTTGTCCCTCAAAATCACGAAACGCCCCCTACCCTATTTTTCCATTTTTCAATATACTACTGATTTTGATATCTGTAGATTACTAAAAAATTGATTAACAATATTCCAAAGATACCATTGCAGGCAGCTGAGAGTATAAATACATTCCTTGAAAGGAAATATATAAATTTCAAAAAAAGGAACATAAATGTTCTTTTTTAGGAATAAGGACCAGTTGAATTTGTTATATTCCCACCAGGCGATACCAGCTATTTTGAACATTTATACAAGAGCAACTCTGTCTATCCAAAGAGTGCTCTTATCTGGAAGAAAGTAGCAATTATATCATTTCAAAGCTTTCCAATTTTCCCTTTAATGAAACAGACGGAATAAATATTGATATCTAACTTGATGTCCCCTCTGCTTTGTGAGCTTAGAGACCACGGAAGAGGGTTTTCATGACCACGCGGGAGGGTATATTTATTAGTAAATGGTAAAATATATACAACAAATGAGTAAGTGAATTGTAGTAGATGGTTTCCAGTCCAGTCAGACTGCAACTACAAATAAAAAAAATTGCTGAATTCCTCTTGCATCCAAAAAAGGGGTTCACCTATTTTGGGAAATCTAATTTTGATCATGTCATCTGCTTGAAGTTCAATGAATTCTTCCTGAAATATAACGTCCAAATCATCGACGTTAGCTACGAAGGGATCTGCTACCCACATTGGGATGTCCATCGGCAAAAGGTCGACAAATCATTCTCTCATGTTGTCTTGTAGCGCACAGAGGTGAGCGGTATAAATTTGGAGTTGGTCATCGCTTACAATGTTTTGAACATTGGCGACACTAGGAAAATTATAGAATTCCCGTCAACAAAGATTCCTTTCGATGACATTCAATTTGGCCAGGAATGTTTTCACAGCATTCCTTGCTTTAAGCAAGGTGATCTTCTTCCCCTGCAAAGCCAAAATGACGCTATTGCATTTGTCGACGATGTCGGTGAGGTAGGCGCAGTCTTGCCCCACATCGAGGGTTTTCTTGTACAGTTCTGTGTTGCGTCCTCGCAGAAACTCAATGATAGAGTCGAAGAGTTCAAAGAAGTGAGTAAAGCACTTGCCCTTTAAAAGCCACCTCACTTCAGTATGAAGGAGCAACTTGACGAATTCTTCATCATTATCTTGGCACAGTTGCCGGAAAATTTGTTTATTGAGGGAATGACGTTTGATAAAATTGATGACATCAAGGGCCACCTGCAAGGACTTGCTGAGTTTCTTCACAGCCAAGTGTTGTCAATGAATGACACAATGAACAACAAATATAGATAGATTTTCTCTCTTCAGAAGAGTGACGAAACCCTTATGTTGGCCGACCATTGCTCTAGCGTCGTCTGTAGCACATGATACAGTATGTGTTGTATTTGGTCCTAGATGTATGTATTACCTGCCTGTGTGTTGTAGGTAGTCCTAGATGTATGTATTACCTGCTTATGTATTGCATGTGGTCCTAGATGTATGTATTACCTGATTATGTGTTGTATGTAGTCCTAGATGTATGTATTACCTGATTATGTGTTGTATGTAGTCCTAGATGTTTGTATTACCTGATTATGTGTTGTATGTGGTCCTAGATGTTTGTATTACTTGCCTGTGTGTTGTATTTGGTCCTAGATGTGTGTGCTACCTCCTTATGTGTTGCATGTGGTCCTAGATGTGTGTATTACCTGCTTATGTGTTGTATGTGGTCCTAGATGTGTGTATTACCTGCTTATGAGTTGTATGTGGTCCTAGATGTGTGTATTACCTGCTTATGTGTTGTATGTGGTCCTAGATGTGTGTGCTACCCGCTTCTGTGTTTTTTTTTTCTTTTTTTATTTGTAATATTATTTATACAATAGGAAATAAAATAGATCTACATAGTGTTAACTCGTTACGGTTGAGTCAATAATTTCAGACATGAAATACATTGTTATCGGTGAAGGAAAGACAAGATTCTAACTGACTGCACTTGAAGTGTCCTTGACCCAGTTGACTGTGGGTTTTTCCATTGTTAGGATCTCAATTGCCGGTTAATGTCTAAACACGCCTGCACACCTGCTCACAGCTGCGGTCAGACCATAGTTATGCTGTCTGCATTCACACTGGCTGTCTCAAAGACATACAAATATGGCTTATAAAACTTACCAAAGTAAAGAGCCTTCCAGTGCACTCCAAAGCTCCAAACATCTCCCTAATGCCCCCTTGCTCCCAAACGCCCCCCTGGAGTTCCGAAACTCCCCCTGGGGTGCATATGCCCCCCGTTGAGAACCTTTGCTTTACAGTATTCACCTCACCTCATTGCGCGCTCCGAGTTCAAATCCCACCATGGTCAACTTCGCCTTTCATCCTTTCGAGGTCGATAAAAAAGTACCAGTCCAATACTGGGGTCTATTATTCCTCTACAGAAAAAATCAGCTGTGTTCAGATCTGGAGAGGGTTGGACTGCCAGGTTTAAAAGTTGGGATATACCATACTTACAAAATATAGTATGCTTTGGCATCAGGAAGGGCATCCTGTCATAGAACAACTGCCTCAAAACGTTTCATCCAACCCATGTTAGCATGGAAAAGCAAAAGTGAAAAAGGATGATGATTATGATGATATATATTTAGTGTTCATGATATCTAGAGAGAAGACAATGGTATTTAGTTATTGGGAGCAGAGCTCTATCTAGGTAGCTAAGCTCTACCTAGGTAGCTACCTAGATATCATATATACATTTAGTGTTATTTACACCTTCAGAGACTGACTCAGTAACAGTCATTAAGCGATATTAAAATAATGTAATTAAGCATCGGAGAAGATCAATGATATTTAGATTTTGACAGTAAATTATTAATTCAACAGGATGTTTTTACATGTTTTTACATAAGAGCAGCTCCAACTCATAAATAACATGGGTTTTCTGCTCACTGAAGTTTATCATTTCAATGACTAAACTGTATAGAACATCATTTTATGTCCACTTTTCCATGCTGGCATGAGTTGGATGGGTCATTACAAACCAAGTCAGTATCTAATTGGAGCTACTGTCCTCCATGGCTTGTCAGGAGACTGTATCTCACTCAGATACATTCCATCATGTCAGAATTTCTACAGCTAGATGCCCTTCCAAATTCTAACCACTTTATAGAATATACCAGGTGAATTTTATTGTGGTGCCAGTACTAGGTAGGTTGTCGTGTATTTGACACCACTGAAGCGTCCTTTGTACCTTTTGGCATGGTTTCTATGCATTATGTAACCATACCATCACAATATTTTCTCTTGCACACTACATCTCATTCTCCTAATACACAACTTTTCTCCCGACCTCTCTAGCACTAAACATTATTTTGCATAGGCTGTTGATAACTTTCACAATGTTTTCATAAAATTCTTTTAGCAAGTTAGCTAGTCATTACCTTAACCTCATAACCTTATTCCTATTTAGTCCCCAGATCAGTTCTGGTTAAGCAAACCTAGGATCAATGGCATTCCAGCTCTGACTAACAAGGTTTTTTTTTTGGGGGGGGGGGGGGGGGGGGTTCAATTATAGTGTATAAATCAAAGATAAATCAAAGACAGTAATTCTTTAGTTTGTTTTAGTCATTATGACCAAGGTGGTACTGAAACACTAACTTCAAAATTTAATAAATTCTTTAACATTTCCTCTCTTTTATGTTGACAATTTATGTGAATGATACCTTTTCTGCTTTTTTCATATGCTCTTTACATCACTTTGGCCACAATCTCAAGTGGCAGCACCTGCAGGGTCAATCACCATCAAGACCTCTTGTGTCCTTAATCACCAAAGTGCTATTTTCCTCTGCTAAATAAGGAGAATAGCATCACACCTGAGGAAGAAGCCACAGAAGGTGGGATGGCTGATGCAGTGGGTATTGCTGGTTATTCTCCACAGTAATGCTTTCGCCATCTTGTCTGAGGGTGCAGCTGAGGTATATCATCCAGCCACAGGTATAGAGGTTTTCCCCACCTCATTTTTCCCCATTTTTCTTTAATCTTTTTGTCTTGGTTGATATTGTAAATATATATTTTTTAATTTGAAATTAATAAAAATTCATTATTTCTGCTTTACATACTAAAAGATTGTGAAGGCGCATGGCTTAGTAGTTAGAACATTGCACTTGCTATCGGAAGGTTGTGAGTTTGATTCTCAGACCGGGAGATGTGTTATGTCCTTGAACAAGACACTTTATTTCATGTTGCTCCAGTTTACTCGACTGTAGAAATGAGTTGCGGCGTCACTGGTGTCAAGCTGTATCAGCCATAGCCTTTCCCTTGGACAACATCGGTGGCGTGGAGAAGGGAGACTGGTATGCATGGGCGACTGCTGGTCTTCCACAAACAACCTTGCCCGAACTTGTGCCTCAGAGGGAAACATTCTAGATGCAAATCCCATGGTAATTCGTGACCGAAGGGAGTCTTTACCCTTTACCCTTATTAAAAGACAATAGTATTAGTTGGCAGTTGGTGGTAAGTGATATGATAGAAGCAGATGACAGTAGTAAAATATGACCAAAGAAATATAGGATAACCTTTTTTTACACTTGACGGAAGTAAGTCACTCATTTGAGATGCAACATGCTGTAACACTTTCTCCAGTACCAACTTTATCATCTTGACCACAAACCATACTCTGAGGACAGTTTCCTTTTTGTGCTAATCCCTATTGAAACCTCTAAGGAGCCTCCCTGGCAACTGAAGGAATCTATTTCATATGTGCTTTTTATGCTTACTTCTCCTGTGCATCTACCACATACAAAGTCTATCTTTTCTGTTAGTCTACCTTCTCCTGTACATCCATAAAATACGCTGTGTGCACCTTAAGGAATTAATACCCACACTTTCTGACATATTGAACAAGGCCACTTCCCTTATGGTATCACCTTCATGTCTTCTTTCTTACTTATTAAGACTTTCATCTTTGCTAAGTTTACTTTTAGGCCTTTCAACTCTAAGTTTTTCTTCCATGCTTGAAATTTCGTTTCTAACTCTGCTAAGGATTCATCTATGAGGACTAGGCCACTTTGTTTTAATGGTATTTTCTACCTTAATATTCCACCATCTTGTCACCCTCTGTCTTGCTCCAGCTGCAGATCTGGCTTATGGCTTCCAGCAGGTAGTCCTGTAGAAATTCCCAATTTTTCTCTATATTCTAAGTCCCTAACTCCTCTTTCTTTCCGTCATAGGCATCAAGTAATATACATATAGTATAGTGGCTGTTGTATTACCCAAGGCTAGTCTAAGTATATATATGAGTATTCCACCTGGAAATCTTTTCGTATCACTGATATTTTCTTTGCTTCTTGCATTATTTAAATACACCACTTTTCCTCCACTATACTCTTCTTAATTCCACCTTCTCCGTCTCAACCGTCTATTTCTCTCTCACCCCAGGAACCTCATCATGCCCAATCTCAAATCTTTATTTTTCTTAAAAAATATTTTTTTCCGATTCCGCCCTACCCATCCCTTTAATCTTTCTAATTTCTCATTCTTTCTTCTGATGAAGGACTAGCATCCGAAACATTAAAACCCTCTTCCTGCTATTTCAAGCATTAAACTAATATATTCCTTCTATTGTACCATTTGTGTTGTTATTTCTGTTTACCTTTTACATATATACATACACACACACACATATATATATATACATATATATATGTATATTATCATCATCATCATCATTTTATGTCCGCTTTTCCCTGCTTGCAAGGGTGGGATGGGTCTTATTCGGCACAGCATCTCTCCACTTGTCACGGTCCTTCGTCATCTCCACCGTGAGCTTCAGCAATCTGAGGTCTGTTCTCACCACCTCCGCCCATGTTTTTCGTGGTCTACCTCTACCACGTCTTCCTTCAACTGGCATTTCCTGGCACTTCTTCCCCCATCGGTCATCCTCCATGTGCATCACATGTCCATACCACCGCAGTCTCCTCTCTCGCACACTACATTCTATCCCTCTCAGACACAGTTTCTCTCTCAATACATCCATGCTGGGTCGTTCACGCACATTGACACTGCACATCCAACGGAGCATGCTTGCCTCATTTCTCTCCAGCCGTCGCATATCCTCTACAGTTGCTGCCCAAGTCTCACTACCATGCAGCATCGCGCTCCTCAAACAGGCATCATATAACCGGCCTTTCATACAGAGGGAGCAACCCTTCTTCGTCAGCAAAGGAACCAGCTCCCTAAACTTCTTCCAACCCGTCCTTATTCTAGATACTATGGCCTCAGAATACCCCCGCCCCCCTCCCATGCTAATCTGATCTCCTAGGTACCGGAAGCTATCAACCACTTCTATAGCACCCGCCTGCATTTGAAAAATGTGTCTATCAATGCGACTTCTACTGTCTAATTTCCCTGTACATCTACTGCATACGTATTTCTCCCTACCTGTTAGTTTGCCTGCTATGCCACTACATCTCTTGTGTACCCAAGATCTGCATTGTGTGCATTTTAGAGAATTTATGCCAGTTCCTTTTCTGCATATCGAACATGGCCATTTCCCTTCCGGAATCAGAGTTTTGTCCTCTTTTCTACTCATCAAAACTTTTGTCTTAGCTAGGTTCACTCTCAGTCCTCTTGATTCCAACTGCTGTTTCCATAGCCAGAATTTATTCTCTAGCTCTTCTACTGATTCTGCTATAAGAACCAGATCATCAGCATAGAGAAGTTCCCATATATCATCATCATCATCATCATCTTCGTTTAACGTGCATCTTCCATGCTAGCATGGGTTAGACGGGAGTTGTCCCACTTGAGGCAAGGTTGGTCAGGTGACCGTGTCTCGCTCATATAGGACTATCTGGCAGGTTTTCTACGGCTGGATGCCCTTCCTAACACCAACAACATTTACAGTGTGGAACTGGGAACTTTTTACCGTGTTACCTACACGGCCACATTACAGCGTGGAGTGTGTTTTTTTGTCGTGACACCTACACAATCTCAATCTCATTATCGCATTTATTTGGACTGGATGTTGTGGTACCAACTTTACAGTGAGAGGGTGGTGTTGGTGGGAGTGGGAGTATAGGGTAGGGGTAGTGGATTGGGGTGTATATTTGGTTAAGAGGTGCTTACTGACTGTAGGTTTCGCTTTGTACATAGGCAAGGCGGGTCTTCTGTATTACTGCGTAGCGCCAAAGATCTTGGTCCAGTGACATTGTCTTAGAGAGGTGCAAGTGTGTAAGGTCGGAATTTATCAGATCGTCCCAGGTTTTTCTGGGTCTACCTACTCCGTAACTACCATCAATTTTGATCGCCCTGCACTTTTTTATACAGCTGTCGTCTTTCATGCGCATCACGCGGTCATACCAACGTAGTCTTCTCTCAAGTAAACAGCATCTGATCCCTCTTATTCCTAACTTCTCACTTAGTTCATTTATGCTTTGCTGTTCATGTATATTACTATTACACATCCAACGGAGCATGCATGCTTCGTTCCTTTCCAGTCTGTGCAGATCCTCTGCACGTAATGCCCATGTCTCACTGCCATGTAGCATTGCTGTTCGTATACAGGCATCATACAATCTGTCTTTTATTTTTAGAGAGAAACCTTTTGTGGCCAACAGCAGTATAAGCTCTCTGAACTTTTTCCATCCCATTCTGACTCTGGCTACTGTACTTTCAGAACACCCTCCACCACTGCTGATTTCGTCACCCAGGTAACGGAAAGTGTCCACTATTTCTATAGAGCCATCTGGGCAATAGAAGGAGCTAGTATCCTGTGGACACTTGCTACTTATTGCACCTCAGCATCGGCCACATATAATGTCTACGTTCTTAGATAGTTTACCTGTGATCCCACTACATCTTTTATGTACCCATACTTTGCATTTGGGACATAAAATTGAATTTCTGCCTACTCCTTTCCTACACACTGAGCATAGCCATTTCCTTGAGGGCACCTGTGCCCTATTTTCCTTTCTACAAACTAGAACTTTAGTCTTAGACAAGTTAACTTTAAGGCCTTTTGATTCTAGGCCATGCTTCCATGTTTGGAATTTCTTCTCTAATTCAGCCATTGATTCAGCTATGAGCGTTAGATCATCTGCGTATAGGAGTTCCCATGGGCAGCCGGTCTTGAACTCCTCTGTTATAGCCTGAAGGGCAATAATAAATAGGAGGGGGCTAAGGACAGAGCCTTGATGAACACCAACTTTTACACTAAATTCTTCACAATATTCATTGTTAATTCTAACCTTACTGACTGTTTCTTTATACATAGCTTGTATAGCTCTCACAAGCCATTCATCTAAAAAGTAGTGTTATTCGGAGACTACGACAATGCATTGCTGTAGAAAACTGGTTTCTGGTTTGAAGTATTTTACTATATTTACCCCACCCATTCGGTTTTCAACCTACCCTTTTTTGTTTGTGAATTCTAAATATAAAATTTCTGGATTGTCAGAGCATAGCGTTCATGTGACAGGCGGACGAAAAAGGCAGTACAGTTATCATAATATAGATACACATTTTTCCTTGAAACCATTCCATTGGAAAAAATAAAGAACACCTGCAGAGAGCAGTAATTAGTTAACTGACGTTCCTAAGTGGAAAAGACCCGGAAGAATAAAACTAAAATAATTGATTTCTAACATAATATTTAAGTCATGCATGAAATGAGATGATATAAATTTGAAGTAAACATGTAAACATTTAATATTGCCTTATTTCTATTGAAAGTTTTAAATAATGAGTTTTAAATAATTCCAAGAGTTAAAAATTTGGCGAGATTTAGTAATATAACTTCTTCAATATTAAGTTGGTATTTGGAATATAATTTAATAAAAGTTCTCATGTAAAATTATGATGGAAAGGTTTTAGATAAATATGAATACTTTAAGATAATCATGTTATAAAATCAGAGATGGTTTAAGAAGGTTGTAAAAAAATATAATAAACATATCGATTGTCAATGCTTATTTTTCACTGAACTCTTTGAATATGCTTTTCAAAGTAAGAATCTATATTGAGTCCACTTGTGCCAACCAAATATTTTATGAAAAAGATTAAATAATGGTGGTGAAGGAAGGGTACGGATGGGTTGTATTAAGTTAGTTAATAAACACAGCTGTGACCAGCAGGGAGAGGTCATCTTGGTAGTGGAGATGGTAAGAGCGATCGATGACGGCGAAGGTGCGATATTTTGCCGAAGAGAAAAAACGTAAACAAAATGAGATCGAAGCTATGGTTGTGTAATAGAAGCGTAGGTTTCCAGCATTTTAAAACCTGGCGGAGCCCACCTCCATACATATATATGTATGTATGGAGGAGGTCTCCGCCAGATTTTTAAATGCTGAAAACAAGGACGCCTTACGATTCGGAGTTAAGGGTCGATTTGTGTGTGTGTGTGCGTATTCTAGTGCTAAATAATTGTAGTTATATATACCACGCTATATTGTTGACAGTTGCAACCGAGATGTGATTAAACATGTATGTCATCAGACGAGACTAGTAAAATATCAAACATCGCTAGAGCTATCAATATCGGAACTATTGGTTATTTACCGGTATAGAACATAAATACACACACTATCTATTTATTCATAATTGAATGGAAGAATGAGCTAGTGGAAGTGGGAAAGAAAGTGAAAGGAACAGAGGAAACTGGACTTGCGTGTAATCGTTAGAATTGCGGACGTATATATGTCTTTTAAAACGTGTCTTTGCAGCAAAAATTACACAAAACAGAATGAATGATAGAGCTTACCTTGGCTAAAATCTGCCAACGTTGCATGGCAACGGCCCCATTGAACATTCCGTCGTTATGAGTTGTCATTTTTGTCTTGTTTTCTCCGGTTGACTGGACATGGTTATGTGAATGTAGCAGTTGTTGTGCAGCTGTTGCAGAAGAAGGCACTTGGCTTACTATTGCCGTTGCTTCTTTGCCACTGTTCGTGTCGATGTGTGGTGTTCTTGTCGGCTCCATGGTTGGTTTGAATTACTGACTGCTAACTAAACCAGAGATCACGCTCTGTCGACTTTTTGGCCCTCCCCTACTGTAAGCACTAAATCATTGCACTGTGACCATAGAGATTATAAGCGAGCGAGCGCATACACAACAGCACATGAGAAAGGTTTCACACACAGGCACACACACATATAATATAGATATAAATATATATATGTGTGAGAGAGAGAGAGAGAGAGAGTGTGTGTATGTGTGTATGTATCTATGTATGTATGTGTATGTATAATGTTGCGTCGATGTATATGTGTGTATGTTAGTGTAATAAATGAGCAGAGTGTTGATTTATGCTGTTGTACATGTGTCTACTTGCATCAAACGTGTGTACAATGTGGTCGCTAAGGAGCCTTTTAGTAGTAATAATTACATTGTGTTATTCTTGCTAATTCTTCTCTCCCTCTCTCTCTCCTCAATCTCTCCCCCTTCTCTCACTCTCACCCCAAACGCTCATTCTCTCTGTATCTCTCTTGTTGTCCAGTTTCATCTCTATTTTGTTCATGTTGCTTAATCTTTCTGATTTTTCTACTCTTTTTATATGTATATGTATATTTATGTTATTTTATTTTAATCTAGTCATATTATAATCCAATAATGAAGTCAGAAAGAACAGGTAAAATGCATGTCCGTAAATTTGTTTGAGAGAGGTGAGGGTGAAAGAAAGTTGTCAAAAACAATAATAAAAACTGATATGCATATTAACAAACGTGCACATGGAAAGACCTACGACCATGCTGGAGCATTGTCTTGATTTAGTCGATCATATCGACCACCGTACTTATTTTATATATACAGTACATATATATATATATATATATGTGTGTTTGTGTGTGTGTGTATAGGGAAAGAAGAAGAAGAAGAAGAAAAGAGAAGGAGAATTAGAATGTGGGAGAGAGAGAGAGATGTTGAGAGAGAAGTGGAGCTGACTGCGGCAATGAAGGGAGTAAAATAGCAAATGAAAGTCACAGGGGGGGGGGTAAGACGAAAGAAAAAAGATAGGAAGAGAGAAAGAGTTAGAAATAGCACGTGTATTAGAAAGGGGGGAAGAGTGTGTGTGTGTAAGAAGGAGAAAGAAAGAGAAACTATATAGAGAGAAAGGAGGTGAGAAAATGAGATTGCCGGTAATTCCAAACTGTTGAAGAAGCCAACCTACCAATGTAATGCCGGTGTTTTAATTGTTGTTAGTAAAATAGATGATTACAAACATATCAACGTTTTGAACCGCGCTCGCTATCTCTCTCTCTCTACCTATCTAACCATACATCTATCTTTCTGTGTATCGATATTTCCGTATCTGTCTCTATATCTATCTATCCTCTCTTCTCTCCCTATAATAGTCCTCCTTGTTACTTTCAATGTTCCCATCTTTCTCTATCTATCTATCTATCTCTCCATATCCTCATCGATGTGGTTGATTCTCACTCTTTCTTTTTCTCTTATCCTTTCTCCTCTTCCTCTCTCTCTTTATTCATATTTCTTTCTCCTTTAACTTCATTGTAACTCTGTTACTCTATCTCGCATTTTGCTGACATCCTTCATCATACACACACACACACACATCTTCCCTCTCTCTTCCTGCATGCTCCGCTGAATCTTTTCTTGTGAACTAACTTTCATTATATCTGTCTTTCTCAAACGCAATTTATTTGTTTCTCTTTCCTTCTTTGCTATCTACCTATCTATCTATCTATTATTTGTCCCTTTCTTTTGTGCCCCTGTGGCTAATAAAGAAACATATCTATCTATCTATTATATTGTGTCATTCCTCCCTACCTTCTAATACGCACACCATCCATTTGACCTTCTCTCTTGCTCCTCTCTAACAAACTCTTCTATATCTTTTTTCTTCTTTCTCTACGTTTTTTCACCTCTTCTACACACTTCATTCTTTTCTTTCTTATTTTCTTTCTCTCTTTTTTCATCTCCCCCTACCCCCCTCCTCCCTCTCTCTCTCTCTGACAGAAAGAGGCCAGTAGGTAGTGAGGAATGGGATGCGGTGAATATGACTTCGTTCTTTGCGATTTCAATTATTGATCTTATTAAGTCATGTTGCGTGCACACATAATACCCACCCACACATGCATACACATACTGTACATACATACCCACACATACATACATACATACATACATACATACATACATACATACACACATACACACACACACACACACACACACACACACATACACACACATACATACCCACACACATACATTCATACACACATACATACATACATACATACATACATACATACATACATACATACACACACGCACACAAAACCGGTCGATGAGTCACCGTCCACTAATAAATATTTCGGAAATATAACACGCACAAACACACATACATAAGGACATACACGTACACATTAACTGTGACTAGCTGAAGTGAATAGATGATGAAAATGATATTGGTAGTAATGGTGGTGGTAGTAGTGGTGATGGTGAGTCTCTGTGTGTCTATTTGTTATCGATTTTTTCATTAATCACAGAATAAAGAATTATTACGATATCCAAATGTTTAGAATTGCATGTTGCTTCATACACTGGAGACGGTTTTTTTTTTTCCTTTTTTTCGAAATAATTCCCTTACTATGGAGAAAACAACACATGTAATAAACACACACACACATACACACACACGCACACAAACATATGTGTGTGTGTAAAAGGTAAATATATATATTGGAGAAGACCAAGCCCCTATATTAAAGGAGAAAAAAGATGTTTGCTCTGTACTAGCGAAAAATACAGGATATTACAAGGCTTGAAGTCAGCTATTAGATATCTGAACAGCAAGACCGAGGTGTTCAGAAAATGCTTACATATGAACACACACCTGCTTGAGGCATGGGCCAACACTATCACGAACTCAACACCAGAATACGCATAGTTGCATACTAACGCGCATATATGTGTCCTATACAAATTTTGACATGACTTTACGATTAATAACCAATTTTCACAATAATATCACACATCCACAAAGACCTTAGAGAAATTTACACCAAGATACGCATAAGGGCCTACATACACAAGCAGATACACACATAATCAGTATTTGACTCTAATACACATTATAAGCAAGAGTAAGAGTAATTCTCAATAATATTAGGAAGAGTTATTCCCCTTGCATTAGGAAAACAAACACGGGGTTATCCTTGCACTTAATGAAATCCCACGTTAATAGTGCCGGCCATCTTTGTTTACAGTTACCTAAAAGATAGCGTCGCAAGCATATGCCAAAATGCACAATCTAGCATACATGCAGCGTTTGAAACCTGAGGTAGCAACTTTTATGTGTTGAAGACATTAACCATGATAATTTATTATTGTGATATTATTAACCATCTATAATATTATAAAGCTGAGTGTCGTGCTTATTATGTATGTATGTATCCTACACACCTCCCTATAATTTCTTAGCTTTATTCTCTTCGTCGCTCTTCCCTTTCTCTATAATAGATCATTCTCCCTCTCTATAATTTAACTGCTTTACTCTCTCTGTCGCTCTTCACTCTCAAATATTATAAAGCTGAGCGTCGTCTCTCTCTCCCTCTTTCCACATCTCTATAATTTAACTGCTTTACTCTGTCTCTCTTCACTCTCTATATGACAACACTCTTTTACTTTCCGTAGAGATGAGCGTCGTATGTAAATTCGGTCAACACATGTATCCTACACACCTCCCTATAGTTTATTAGCTTTACTCTCTATATAATTAAATTAATATATATATATAAGGGAAAAATATGAAATCGAAAATGCAACTGGAGTCTTATTTTTTAAAATATATATATATTTATTTGTTTCTTTTACCGGTTTCGCAGTTCTTCTGCTTTTCAAAAGTAGAGTTGAGGTGGAGGGTCTGTGGTTTTTCTCACATCTAGTTGGTCTTTGAATGTTACTTGTTTTATATGGAAAAAAAGTGGCTCGAAATGCCAGGTTTTTAGAGAAGTAATTTGATTGGTTGGTGAATAAGTATAATAAATTTCGCGCCAGTTCGCGTTACAAAATTCTTCAAACAAAGGGAGGGCTTAGGTTGTTTTTTCATATATGAGTGAAGTTTTGTTGGTTGATGCAGTCATATATATATATAAAACACAATACATACATACATACATACATACATACATACATACATACATACATACATACATACATACATTAGATGTAAATTGATACATCTAACGGAATTGAGTGATACTACAAATACAGCCCTTGTAGACAACCACCCCACCTCCACTGACAGACAAAGAGAATGGCCAGCTAAATCTAACAGTGAACAGTTCATCAACAATTTTGCTGAAATCCATCCCACTTCCACTGAAGAACAGCGAGAAAGGTCAGCTGACTCTAGTAGTAATTGTCACCACATCAACAACGAGGCTGAAATTCATGACTCTACTGAACAAACAGAGCACCAAAAACTTGTGGGCTCCCTACAAGTGATATGGAACAATATGTTTCAAGAGATACACAGCCTTAATGTGAGTGACAGACCATATAACACTAGAGTCAGTAAAGAACCCACTAAATTGGAATTGGAAGCGGTGAACGAAATAGCTGGCAGTATCTGAAGGCTATACGATCTAAAGGTGTAGAAACGACATTTGAAACGCTTAATGTTTTGTTATATGTTTCAGCTGTCACATTGCTATCATATAACACACATCTAAAACCAGGCAATCAAGATACAAGCAGAAAGCCTGAACCAGCGTGGATGCGAAATTTAAAATCCAAAATTTTGTTCCTGAGACGAAGTATCTCACACATCGCAGTCGTTATGAAATGCAACATAGAGAGCAACTTCACACGACACCAGGAAGACCTAAAGAAAAGGTTAGAGAGACGATTTGGAGATACAAAATTTAAAACTTTGAACTCCAAATTACACCAGTTGAAACAACAACTCACAGCTACAACAAAAAGACTGAAATATAAGTCAACAGCACATAAACGACAAGTGCTAAATAGATTGTTTGCCAGAGATCCTAAATCAGTTTATCGCAGCTTCGGTGGCAAAAGCTCAATCTCTGTAAATGACACCCCTTCAAAAGAACAGGTTGAGAGCTACTGGAGACCTGTATGGGAAACGGATGACGGATTCAACAGACAAGCTAATTGGCTAAAAGAACTGGAACAGGACTACTGCCAACATGTCCAGACAAAACAATATGACATAGATGGGTCAATACTGGAAACAGCTCTACAGAAAATGTCGAATAGGAAATCGCCAGGCCCAGATCTCATTACAGGATACTGGTTGAAGAATTTCACTTTCTATCGGCAAGATCTCATACGGCTGTTTACAGAAACCATTAAGGGCACACAAGAACTGCCCAGATGGTTATCAACTGCCTCTACTCTCCTCATTCCCCAAAATAGCCAAACCACCCTTGCTAAAAATTACCGCCCAATTGCCTGCCAAAACATCATGTATAAATTATATACTGGGTGCCTTAACCTGTTCTTACAGGATCACTGTGCTACCAACAACATCATAACACCTGAGCAAGCTGGTGGAAAGAGGGAGGTGTGGGGTTGCATAGATCACCTACTAACTAACAAAATGATTCAGGAAAAAACAACAAAGAATCGCAGAAACATGACTGTCGTGTGGCTGGACTATCAAAAAGCATTTGATAGTGTACCTCATGGGTGGATTGTTAAGGCTTTACAGTTAGCTAAAGTCCCACAACCATTGGTAGCTGCTGTTGAACGCCTGACCAAGAACTGGTACACCAGTTTGATCCTTAGAGGTGAGAAGGAGCAGGTTAAGACTGATAAGATACATTACCAGAAGGGCATCTTTCAGGGTGATAGCTTGTCAGTGCTACTCTTCGTTCTCTCACTGAATCCACTATCTTACCTACTCAGGAAACAAGGTGGACAAAGAAGTGGGCCCAGAAGTATCTCCCATCTTTTCTTTGTTGATGACCTGAAGTTGTATGGGCCAAATATCAATGACATCAAGAAACAATTGGACCTCATTACACAATTTTCAACCGACATCAAAATGAAATTTGGTGAGTCCAAGTGTGCATATTTGGCAGTAAAACGTGGAAGAGTTGTGCCCTCCTCTAGAAATCTAGAGATGAACGGCCTGACAATACAACCTCTGTAGTCAGGTGACAACTACAAATATCTTGGACAGGATGAGAATGTCAGATATGATGGACCCATAAATAAGGAGAGAACCAGAACTGAATACCTCAGAAGAGTAAAGAAAATATGGTCATCAGAACTGTCAGCATACAACAAATACATTGCCCACAATACTTATGCTGTGCCAATTCTAACGCCAACATTTGGCCTACTGAACTGGTCATTGCAAGAACTAAGTGAGATGGATGTTAGAACTCGAAAACTTCTCAGTGTTACTGGGAACTTTAACATCAATGGTGATGTGGATAGGCTATACTTCTCACGCAAGGAAGGTGGCCGGGGTCTAAAATCAATATTAACAACATATGAGACCCGGATAGTAACACTGAAGCAACACCTTCAACAGAGGAAAAAGGTTGGCAACCATCTTGCCCAGGTTTATGACCATGAAAAAAGAAATATCATTAGAATAGCGACTGATCTGGAGGAGAGATATGGAATAAAGCCTGATATAAATCTCTCACCCAGAGAAATCGGAAGATCCTATTCAATGTTCAAACAAGATAAAAAAATTGACCAATTTACAGAAAAAGTTGTGCATGGATACTTGAGGCGTAAAACACAGACCATAGAGGGGATAAACCACTCAAAAAGCCTGGCATGGAGTTCCGACAAGTTTATGACATCACACCTTGAGGGATATCTCTATGCAATACAGGAACAAGAACTCCCTACCAAATATCTGCTGCACAAAAGAGGAGGGCCAGCAGCTGACAATAAATGTAGGCTATGTAAAACAAAGATCGAGGATGTAAGCCACATTGTTGCCAGCTGCGAAAGAATGTCATCTCGCTACTACCTCCCCATGAGACACGATGGGATAGCTAGAACCATCTGGAACGCACTTCGGAAAACAAAATTAACAACAAACGAGGAAGAATATATTGAGACAGATGGCACTAAGGAATACTGGTGGAACCTGAAAATAAAAACTGCCACCAAATTAAAGCACAACCGGCCTGATATTGTAGTTTGGGACCACACATTGAAAACGTGTTCTGTTGTGGAGATCAGCTGCCCACTTGATGTAAACGTTGTCAGAAAAATACAGGAGAAGGAGGACATCTACGGACCATTGATGAGGAGTTTACAAATCCAGTATCCAAGATACACCTTTAGCTTCATACCCATCATTATTGGTGCTACGGGTTATATACCAACCCGCTTGGACCAAAGTATGACTGAACTTGGATTTGCGGACAAAAAGCGCAGCTCCCTAATTCATAGTCTACAAATGGCTGCGATAGCTGGCACCTTCAAAATTTGCAAAACATTCTTGCGATTCAAGGGATGACAATTTCTTTTCTTTTACAACCTTGCCACCAGGAAGGTGGCTGGTCAAAAAAATATACTCGAAATTAAGAGAAAGAGAAAACATACATACATACATACATACATACATACATACATACATACATACATACATACATACAGGCTGCCAACTCGTTTTCGAGTATGGCCACTAATTTATATCCATGTAGGAGAACCCCTACCGATGCGCTGAACAAGTGTGACTTTTTAGTCCAGCCAGCGACTAGAAAACTCTGGTACAAACACTACACTTGTGACAATTACTGACACACAGTGCTGGGCCCATTGAACCATGTGATGACAAGTGCAGAGAGATCTCCAGATATAAAGCAATGCCTGTGCCGTGAAGCTTTTATAGTGAGCAAAGGCGCTGCACAAAGCCAGTCCCACTCTCTTAACCAAGATGATATTTACCAAAAAGAAGAACAAGTCAACATCATTGGATACCATCAGGGTTGCAGGTGTTATATCAGAGTTTTCCTTCTCCTAGAATTCTGCCTTGACAAAGGCTAAGGAGTCATCTCTCCCGGTGATTTTGGATGGCCATTGACTCTTAAGAGCCCCTTTGCCCTTTGACAGGTTTTGTTTTTAGTCCTGCAGGATGTCCAAAGTCACCCTCACATACATACATACATACATACATACATACATACATACATACATACATACATACATACATATATACATACATGATGGCTGCCCCCTCGTTATCAAGTATGGCCATTGCACGAGGAGAAAAAAAAAATTAATAAATAAATAAAAAATAAAATAAAAATAAAAAATAAATATATATATATATATATATATATATATATATACATACACACATACATACACATACACACACACACACACACATTCATTAATAACAATAATAATAATAATAATAATAATAATAATAATAATAATAATAACAACAATTTTTAGTGCCTATGTTTTTTAGAAAACTAAGTCAGACATTCGAACACTACATTACAATGAAACTTATGCTTATTCATTTTTGGGGCCCTTTCTGCCTGTGTGTTTGTTTGTTTATGTGTGTTCGTATACAGCGTGGTGATAATGCCACACAAGGACCAAGTGGAACGGCGAATCCACAGATGGCTATGTAACCATACATTCGCCAATCCTCGATAAGTGTGTTTAAATATCGAACATAAACAGTTCGAATAACGGTGAAATGGAGACTAGAACGTCATGTGACAGACTCTCACCCAACAGGTGCCCCCTGGCTCAGCAGCAGGAACCTGACTGTCAACCAAATACTGCTGATGTTGGAGGAAGAAGAAGAAGGAAAGGGGCCAGAACCAACTGGACGAAAGAATTGAATAGAACTGTTATGCAATGTTACCTGAAAAGTAACCCCAAGGAGAGGGGCTACAGGAGACGGATGCATAACATCTGGAACGAGATTGGTCTATTTAAATTAGATGAACAAAAATTGGCCGGGCAGGCTCGGATAATAAGAACTAATGGGTGGATAAGCGAGCTGGAACTGGAGGAACTGAGCAGAGAGAATGGCTTGGAGATGGCGGGTGTAGTATGCCAGACAAGCGAGCCAGTGGGGAATGAAGGTGAAGAGGTCCTGAGAACGGAGGAACCACCCGAAGCAGACAATGATCTGAATACTGAGATAAATAATACCTGGAACAGAGATACGGCCACTGAGGAGATGAATGCTGACGGGCTAGGACAAGATTCGGTTGACATCCTAAATTTAGTGGTAGATGAATTGAACAATGATAGTGGGAGACCTATGAACCTAAGATTTGTAGACAGGAAAAAGTTAAAAGAAACAACAGCTAAGGTAAACAAAGTCATCCCATACCTTGAGGCGAGGAGCCTTCACCAGTGCAACAATATCCTCAAAGCAACAGCAAATACGGTGAGGAAACTACTTGGTATAAAAGCGAGAGGAAACAACAGACAAGAAAGAGCAGAGCCGTGGTGGAAGAAACGACTGAGTGGTCAAATCGGGGAAATGAGAAATGACATAGGAAAGCTTGAGTCACTACTGAATGGGACACTAAAAAACATAGGCACTAAAAATAGACTGGAAATAAAGTACAAAACTAGGAGGAAAAAGCTAAATATTATCATAGAGGAACTGAAGCAACGGATTGTAGCAAGGATGTGCAAAAATCAGGCGATACGAGAACAGAGTCAGTCAGTATAAACAGAACCGCATGTTCGACAACAACCAGAAGATGCTGTTTGGACAGCTTGAGGGGAAAGAAAGAGGCAACGACTTGATCCCTGGGGCGGAGCAAACTAAAACATTCTGGAGAGGAATATGGGAGCAGGATGTTAGACATAATGTCCAGGCAGGGTGGATTGAGACAGTACAGAGGGAGATCGGTGAGCAGGCACACCAACAAACTGATTTGAGTATCACAGTTGAAACTCTTAAGGGGCAGGCCAAAAAACTAACCAACTGGAAATCACCAGGCCCAGATGGTGTGCAGGGGTATTGGATTAAAAATTTAACATCCCTCCACCCGAAGCTGACGGCCATGTTCAATGACTGCTTGGTGTCGGGTGAGGTGCCAGAGTGGTTGACAAAAGGTACCACAGTTCTGATAATGAAAGACCGAATCAAGGGTAATGATGTTACCAACTATAGACCTATCACATGTCTGTCCGTAATGTGGAAACTGTTGACGAGCATTGTGTCTGAGGAAATCTACCATCACCTCCACACAAACAACTTGTTACCGGACGAACAGAAAGGATGCCGAAAGAAGTCACGTGGTACAAAGGACCAGTTACTTATTGATAAGATGGTAATGGGGAATTGCAGGAGGAGACACACTGATCTTGCCATGGGATGGATAGACTACAGAAAGGCATTTGACATGGTGCCTCATTCTTGGATCACCAAAAGCCTGGAGATCTTCAGGGTGGCAGATAACATCAGACAGTTGCTGGGCAGGAGTATGGGGTCCTGGGAGACAGAGTTGACATCAACTGGAGTATCCTTGGGAAGCGTGAAGATCAAGAGAGGTATCTTCCAGGGAGATAGCCTGTCCCCTCTGTTGTTTGTCCTTGCCCTGATGCCATTGACCATTATGCTGCGAAAAGTGAGAGCAGGATACAAGTTGGGAAAGGGAGAGCTTACCATCAATCACCTCCTCTTCATGGACGATCTTAAGCTCTTCGGGAAAAGTGAGAAGGAGTTGGATGTGCTTGTTGACACTGTCCGTATTTTCAGCAGTGATATATGTATGCAGTTTGGTATTAGTAAATGTGGAGTCATTGTGATGAGGAGGGGTAGGTTGAGCAGAAGTGACGAGATCCAGATACCAACAGGTGAGATGATAAAGGAAATTGACTCTGAGGAAGGATACAAGTATTTGGGCGTTCTGGAGGCCGATGGCATAAAGAACAAAAAAATGAAGGAATTGTTAAGAACTGAATACATTCGGAGAGTAAGGAGCGTATTGAAGTCACATCTGAACAGCAGAAATGCCATAAGCGCAGTAAATTCCCGAGCTGTGTCTATTATTAGGTACAGTGCGGGAATTCTGAGATGGAATGTTGCTGAACAAAAAGAAATGGATAGGAAGACTAGGAAGCTATTGACTATCTACAACATGTTCCACAAGAGGAGTGATGTCGATAGACTCTACCTAAGGAGATCTGAGGGTGGAAGAGGTCTTATCAGCATAGAGGACTGTGTTCAGATGGAGAAAAACAACCTATACAAATACGTGACCTATAGTAAGGAGCCAATGCTCAGAACTGTACTGAAGGAGGGGACAGTAGGCCAGGGGATGTCCAAGGAGGAAATAACATCAAGGAGGAAGAGCAGCCTTAAGGGAAAATCCCTTCATAGTACCTTCTTTGAGAAAACTGAATTTAGAGATCCACAGACATGGAACTGGTTGAGAAGAGGAGACCTCAAAAAGGCTACAGAAGGAATGCTAATGGCTGCGCGGGAGCAGGCCCTCAAAACGAAGTGGTTGAAGCACCATATTTACAAGGAGGAGGCTAGCCCACTGTGCAGGATCTGTGGAGAGAGAGAGGAGACTGTGGCTCACATTGTGTCCGAGTGTAAACACCTAGCCCAGACCCACTATAAGGGCTGGAGACACGATGTGATGGGCAGGGTGATCCACTGGCACCTGTGCAAAGTAAACAATTTACCACATTCTGAGAAATGGTATGAGCATAGGCCAGAGGCGGTGATGGAGAACAATCAGGTGAAGGTGCTGTAGGATTTTAGGATACAGACGGACAAAAAACTGGAACACAATAGACCTGACCTGGTGGTTGTGGACAAAGAAAAAAGATCGTGTCTGATTGTGGATGTGGCCTGCCCTTTCGACACGAGAGTGCAAGAGAAGGAGAGGGAGAAAATTAACCGATACCAGGACCTAAAGTGGGAGGTGAAAAGGATTTGGAACTGCCATGAAGTCAAAGTGATCCCGATTGTCATAGGCGCACTGGGGACTATCTCCAAAAGTTTCCAGGGATGGTTAAAGAAAATCGGCCCCTTCACGCTTTTTGGAACGCTTCAAAAGGCATGCTTGCTTGGAACAGCAAGAACCCTCCGATACGTCCTGAATATCTGAGGCTGCAGGTAGTGGCTTGATATTCATTCCAACGGACTTTCCAGTAAACCAACATCAATGACTGAGATTCAAGGAATAACAACAATAATAACAACAATAATAATAACGACAACAACAATAATAATATACATATACATATATATATATACACATACACGCACACACATAAACATATCTATACACACACACACGATAGCAACTAACAGCGCTGCGATCGAATGTGGCTTTTTAGCCCAGCCAATGATCTAAAATGTCTTGCACAGAGTCGGCAACCAAAACATTCACTGGGAATAGTCGGCTGTGGCTGGAGTTCGTGTACTTTTGCATGTCGCTTGAGCCCTCCTGCTGATTTACATTCTCTACCACATGTTTGGCAAGCATGATGAGTAGCATCTCCAACAGCAGCCTGGTAGTCAACCACTGGTCTTACTTTATGACTGCGAAGATGACTTTCGAGTCCAGCTTTGCTTAGGCAGAGTCTCGCACAGACGCTGCATGTCAGCACCATAGGAGGACCCTCGCCGTCTGGAAGTGCAACAGCAATGCCCTTCCTCACATCCCGCTTTACTTTCTCGTATGCGATTCGAGATGCCTCAAAGGCAACTTTTCCCTCATATACAGTCTTTCTTCATTTATTACGAACAGCAGCAATATTTTCCCATGTATCAGCAGAGATGTTAGCGTCTTTAAGAGAGGCTTTCAAGGAATCCTTATACCTCTTTTTTGGTTTATGTGGCGGTCGTTTTCCTTTAACCAACTCTCCATAAAAGAGTTGTTTTGGTATTCTAGAATCCTTCATCCTGGCAAGGTGACCACTCCAACGGAGTCGTTGCTTAAGCACAAGAGCTTCTATACTGTCACACAAAGAGCTTTCCAAAATCTCGACATCACTGATGTGGTCCCTCCAGTGAACGCCATGGATCCGTCTGAGACACATCTGATGGAAACGCTCCAATTGCTTAAGGTGGTGTTGATATGTGACCCAAGTCTCGCAGGCATAAAGAAGACAAGAGAGTACACATGCCCTGTACACCTTTACCTTTGTCCTCCTGCATATGTCTCGCCGACCCCAGAGTCGCCTTTCTAGCTTTCCGAAAGCATCACTTGCTTTCCTAATCCTAAGTGAGATTTCACTGTCAAGGTTGCTGTATCGATTGACAGTGCTTCCCAGGTAGACAAACTGATCAACCACTCCAAGTCGTTTACCATACACATAGATATTTGGTTCAGTGTACTGCTTACCAGGGCCCGGTTGGTACATGACGACGGTTTTCTTGAGACTGACAGTCAATCCTAGAGCAGTGAAAGCGTCAGAAAATGCATTCAAAATGTGCTGCATATCACTCTCTGTGTGAGCTACAAGATCTCAATCATCTGCATACAAGAGGTCTCTTATAATTGATGTAAATACTTTTGTCTTTGCAGCAAAGCGCCTGATGTTAAATATGCTGCCTGAGGTTCGATATCGGATGTAAACACCATGCTCGCAATTCCTGAATGCAATACAGAAAACCATTGCAAATTATATGGCAAACAGGGTCAGTGCTGGAATATCCCCCTGTTTCACTCCATTTTTGACTGAGATAGGCTCCGACATGTTACCTCCGACATTAACCCAAGCCTTCATGTCGTCATGGAAAGACCTAACTAAAGCAAGGAACTTATCAGGGCAACCAAGTTTCTGGAGAACCTTCCATAATGCATCTCTGTTAACAGTATCGAAAGCTTTTGTCAGATCGACAAAAACCTGATACAGATCCAAGCCTTGTTCCATGCACTTCTCCTGGAGCTGTCTAGCTGAGAAGATCATATCAGTAGTGCCGCGTCCAGCACGAAAACCAGATTGACTTTCAGGAAGAACACAATCTGCAATGTGTGTCAGAAGACGGTCCAGAAGCACCCTACATAAAACTTTCCCTACGACAGAAAGCAATGATATACTTCTGTAGTTCCCACAATCATTCCTGTTACCCTTTCCCTTGTACAAGACCACCATTACTGCATCTCTCCAGTCCTCAGGTACGGATTCATTAGCCCATATCCTGCCAAACAAAGAGTGAAGATGTTGCAGGAGTCTCTCACCACCATATTGTAGGAGTTCAGCATGTATGCCATCCATACCTGGAGATCTTCCACTGTTCAGCTTCGAAATAGCCACTACAACCTCCACAAGCGTCGGAGGTTCTGCGAGAGCTACTTTCACAGGACTTTCTGGAATGAGATTGAGGAAATCTTCACTGACGACAGACGGCTGATTCAAAAGATCATCAAAGTGCTCTCGCCACCTTCGTAGAATTCCTTGTGAGTCACGAAGAAGTTCTTTGCCATCCTTGCTGCGAAGCGGTGTCACCAGAGAAGAAGACGGTCCATAAACCTCACGCAAGAGACTGTACAACAGCTTTGTGTTATTGGAATCTGACGCAGTTTGTATCTCACCAGCCTTCTCACTCCACCACTGATCCTTCATCTGAGAAAGACTCCGCCTAACACGTGATTTTACATCCTTGAGTTCCTCATGCAACGTATTCCTCTCCTGTGGTTTAGCCGTCAAGTAGCGTGACAGAGCACGCCTCTTATCAGCCAACAAGTCTTCTATATGTACATCATTCTCATTAAACCAGTCCTGATGTTTTCTCTGCACCAATCCCAGAACACGCCTGCCTACATCATAAACCGACTTTTTAAGGGTCGGCCAATCCTCACCAAGATCTGCAGCCTGCATCTCTTCTTCCAATGTCCTCTTCACATTTTTATCCTTAAGACGAGCAGCATTCAATCTTTTGGGCAGGGCAACACCAGGAGCCCGGATTTTACGTTTAGTGATTAGTTTCACTTTTGCGCGTACCAGGCGGTGGTCCGTCCAGCACTCAGTTCCACGAAGAGCACGAACACACTGCACATCCTGTCTGTCACGCATCCTGACTAAGACGTAGTCCAAAAGATGCCATTCCTTAGATGCAGGATGCGTCCATGTGGTCTTGAATTTGTTCTTTTGTTGGAACATGGTGTTGGTAACACACAGATCCAGCTCCTCACACATCTGCAGCAGGAGCATACCATTGTTGTTACACTTTCCCACCCCATGCCTTCCGATTACATTCCATGTGTTAAAATCTCTACCCACTCTAGCATTAAAGTCACCAAGCACGATGACTTTGTCTGCCTGAGGGATATTTCTTAAAACACCTTTCAAGGCATGGTAAAAGGACACTTTTTCTTCATCGACAGAATTCATAGTTGGAGCATACACACTCACCAGGGTCGCATATCTTCCTCTGTCCAGCGGAACTCTCATGGACATAAGACGCTCACTAATCCCTACTGGGAATTCTTCTAATTTATTCACAAGTACAGTCTTAACAGCAAATCCTACCCCAGCCTCTCTTCTGGTTCCTTCATCTCTTCCTTTCCAGAAGAATGTATATTCTCCACAAAATTCTGTAAGATGACCATCTCCAGCTAACCTCGTCTCAGATAAAGCCACGATATCAAGATCGTAACGTCGAAGCTCCTTTGCAACAAGAGCGGTCCTTCGTTCAGGACGCTCCAAGGAATCCCTGTCAAGCAGCGTCCGTACGTTCCAGCAGCCAAGACTAAATGCCTTGTTTGACTCTATTACAATGGCACGATGACGAGCGGGCCCAGGCTGTGATAACCTGGGGCCCCTGCCCTTATTGCCAATTATCTTTTTTTGTTCCAGAACCTAAATTGCCAATTATCTCTTTTATATTGTTCTGGAACATCATTGAATTGGAATAAAAAAAAAATAAATTAAAAAAAGTAATAATAATAGTAACAATAATAAATAATAATAATAATAATAATAATAATAATAATAGTACACTATTAATGATTATTAATGCACTCGTGCAATGCCTGTGCGTGACGAATATTTTTAAAGTAAGGAAAGACTGTGCACTGAGCCAATCCCACTCTCTGAGCGACAGTAGCTATAACCCGAAAAGAAGAAAAGATCAACATCATCGGTAACTACTGAGCAGCAGGTTTTATGTCGGAGTTAACCCAGTTTCCTGAGATGCCTTCTCCTAGAAGAATGCCCTGACAAGGGCTAGGGGTTCTTCACTCCCAGTGGTTTAACTGCGCGATCGGGCATTCAGCCCGATTATTTCTATGTCCCCGCGCAAAAAAAAAAAAAAAAAAAAAAAAAATCACTTATTAACACTTATACGTACGACATACACACAGGCGGATACATATGCGCGCGCGCGCACACACACATACATACGCGCGCACACAGCAACACTCATACATACAAACAAACACACACACGCTACTCACTTACACACATACACGCACATATATATATATATATATATATATTACCGTCATTACTGATACAAGATTACAAGATTATGTCAACTGTTGACTTTCAAGAGTTTGTATAGTTGAAGCCGTTCGTATTACAGTCCAGTATTATTATAATTGCTTTACAGCATAGAGTTATGGCTCTCCACGCTCTGAGCTCAAATCCCGCCGAGGTCAACCTTGCCTTTCATCCCCACGGAGTCAACAAAAGAGAGTTCCACTGATGCGCTGGACCAGTCGCTGGATCCGTGCCAAAAGCAGAAAAATTATTATTAAAGTTGTTTTCTTAAGGCCCGGTCGCTGGTGATGGAAATGGTGATGGCGGCGGTGATGGCGGTGGTGGTGGCAGTTGATGTTGTGTTCTGTGCGTGTGTGTGTGTTTTGTTATTTTGAGTTTTTTTGTTTGTTTGTGGGGGGGGGGGGTTTCTATCTTTTTTTTTTTATCTTTTGATGCCGCTGCTGTTGTTGTTGTTGTAAATGTTCATTTCAATTCATTTCATACATACATACATACGTACATACGTACGTACGTACAAAAGTTCGAGACTAATTTGAAAACAAACAATAAAAACTCTTTATGCCATCATAGTTTCTTAAATATCATTATTTTGTAAAAGATAAATGAAAACTTTCATTATCATTTAAACTTTCTTTTAAAGCATTTCCTTTAAATGACTTTAAACTACGTAAAAATATATAAATTGTGTAGACGGCACACAGACGCTGAAATATTGACTCTATTAACATTCAGTCTGATCAAAGGGAATAAATGTGTGTTTTGTATATATTTTTACATTTGATACAGTCTTGATATGTTTTTAATTGATTCTGTAAATTACATTTCAATTTGATGTATGGTTCAGCTACAAAATCTGTGTAATTCAGACTTTTTGTCAATGGTGCTAAAATGTTTGAATGTTTTAATATGTCCAGCGTTTTTAGTATTTGTTTCTTGTATACTGTCTATCGGTTTCAGTCCGACAGCGCGAAGCACAACAGAGCAGATCTTCAACCTTAGAATAGTTGTTTTTACTTTTGGCACAAAGTCAGCAATTATTCCAGTGTATTACTAGTACTTTATTTTATCGACCCTGTAAGGATGAAAGGCAAAGTTAACCTCGGCGGGATTTGAACTCAGATCATAAAGGAGCGTAACTCTATGCTGCAAAACATGGCGTCCGACCCTCTACCGATACTGCCAATCCACCAAAGGTACCTTCAACATCAACAGGACCTCTACCACGTCTTCGCGGACTACAAGAAGGCGTTAGACAAGGTTTGGCGCGCAGCACTGTGGACCACAATGAAGCTGTACAATATCAATGGTAACTTGCTCAGGGTGATATGGAGCCTATATGACAAAGCCATCAGCGCAGTCTACTTAAACAACAGCGTCGGGGACTGGTTCAGAACCACAGTCGGGGTAAGATAAGGATGTTTGCTCTTTACAACATCGTAGAGAGAATTATGACAGACGCACTGGAAGAGCAAGCATTGGCGGCACGACTGTTATGAACTTGCGTTTTGCTGACGACATAGATGATCTAGCAGGGAAAAAAAGAGAAGCTAGCCAACCTAGTGGAACGTCTTGACAAGACTTCTACCACCTACGGCATGCAGATCAGTGCAAAAAAGATGACCAACAACACCAACAGCATCAGTACTGACATCAGGGTCAACGGCGAGTAACTAGAGTGCGTCGGCAGGTTCAAATACTAGGGGGCAATCATTTCAGGTGAAGGATCTAAACCCGAAGTACTCGCCAGATCTGCCCAAACCACAGCAGCACTTGCAAAGTTAAGACTATCTAGAATGTCAAAAAACATAGCCCTCAGCTCTCTGGTCATGTCCATATTCTTGTATGACTGAGTCTTGGACAATAACAGCAAACCTGGAAAGAAGAATACAGGCTATGGAGATGAGATGCTTCAGAAATATCTTTGGCATCACCTACAGAGACCGCATCTCCAATGAAGAGGCGCGAAAAAGAATTTGGCAAGCCATCGGGCCCTATGAAGACCTGATGACCATTGTAAAAAATCGCAAATTGAGATGGTACGTGCACGTGCCAAGATCTTCGGGGCTTGCGAAGATTGCCGTGCAGGAAACAGTACGAGGAGGGAGGGAGAGAGATAGACAGAAAAAGAGATGGGAGCTCAGCATCCTGGAATGGACAGGCATGTGCTGGTGCAACTATGAGGAGGGCGGAGATGCGAGAGGAATGGAAGGAGTTGGTTGCCAGGTCATCTGTGGCGCCCCAACGATCCACCAGATTACGGGACAGATGAGATGAGATGAGATACTGTCTATTATTTTTATTATTATAATTATTTATGATATATAGCAGAATTTTTATATATTTGCTGGGTTACACATGGCCGAACATACACTATCCCTGTCATCCTGAATTTGGCTGCTATTTCTAGCACGGGTAAAGCCCACTTCAATGTCCACTTTTTTACCTTTCGCCCTGAATATAGCTGCTATTTCTGACACGTTTACACACCATTTCTATGTCTACTTTTTTCACCCTGAATATTGCTATTTCTAGCACGTGTAAAGTCCTTTTCGATTGCCACTTTTACCTTTCACCCTGAATTTGGCAGCTATTTACAACCCTAAAATTCATTTATTTGCTGGAACACATGGGTAATGGCCATAAATGTAGAAACTGGTGCCATGAGGCTTGAACATGGCCAAGATTATTGTTTGTGTGATTTTTTTTTAATCAAATGAACATTTTTTATTCATATTTCACATTTCTTGAAAATGTTTTGAAGTTTAATCATAGATTACATTTAGTCGTATGTATAATTAAATATTATTTTTTGTCATAATCTCTGTGAAATTTATATTTACTTCAATTAAAATATCAATAAAATGTCTTATACATATACCTTTTACTCTGTAATGTATAGTTATGTTTAGTATTCAAAATAATAATAACGAATTGAGATATTTTTACAATGTTTTGACAAAAGTTGCATATGATAGGGCTTCTTGGAATTATCTCTATATTAGTAACATCTGTCAACAAATAATTGAGCTACGCGGCATAAAAGATGCAAGATTGACGAAAATCATTCGAAGTAACGCCGATTTACGGTATATATATATATGTCATGAATGATACAAAATCAAACATATGTCTTGTCTCAAAAAACAACTCAAGATAGAATTCAGATAATAAAATCGAGCCTTAATCATTACAAGTGAATGAAATATATCCATACACACATAAGTGTGCATTAAAATACATCAAAACTTAAAATTAGAGACAATCTCCACTGAATGTAAGATTATATAATTCGTTGAGTATCTTATTAAATTTAATAAAAAATAAAAATAAAATACCTAATAACGATAAGTTTTGATGTATCTTAATGCACACTTATGTGTGTATGGATATATTTCATTCACTTTCTTATATATATAATATCAATAATATTATTATTGATATTATACTCCAGAAAACTGTAGAGTGCTTCGAATCTGTTATAAATAAATTTGTTGAATAACCAACAAATTAAACAACTCTTTGCTTATATATATATATATAGTAATAATAATAAATTTGAAGACTAAAATCCAAAGAGGGCTCGATAAGGATAAATATATATCAGATATATGGCATACGTCAAGACGGGCGGTCTCAAAAGTGAAAGTAAATTTATTTTCATTTTCGAACGTCGTGTTTACATTTTGTGTGTGTGTTCAAACGAAACATGCTGGCGACGAAGCTTCTTCTTTGCACGGCTCCATGTGTTCTTTATGAGCTGTGTGTGCACATCAAGGTCCGCAGGATCTACAAAGTTCCGTTCGTGCACCACAACATCATGAACGTAAATCACACCTTCAATTTCCGAATAGGAAGCCCAACCATCGGAGATGAAGCGGCTGCCTGGCAAAATCCCTGCTGAATGATGGGGACGAGAGTGTCAGAGCTTCGATTTGCGACTTCTGCAAGGCAGCAGCGTCTAGAATGGCGGACTCACCATTCTGCAAGCCTCATTACAAGATTACTTCGGTATTGAGTACTCTTCTCTCAACCGTCAACTACACACACACACACACATATACATATATATATAATCAGTTAAAACGACACTAATTTAGATCTAAACACACACACACAAAATGTAAACACGACGTTCGAAAATGAAAATAAATTTACTTTCACTTTTGAGACCGCCCGTCTTGACGTATGCCCAGATACATAAGAACCGTAGAGCAAATATTTATTAAAATAACAGATTAAAGTATATATATATATATATATATATATATCCTAGCAGTGGTACCCGGCGTTGCACGGTATAAGGTATTGTGAAATATATAACCGCCTTAGCTAAGCTTAGTATTGCCACAACCACGGCTGGCAAAGAAGTAAGGGTCTGGTGGTACGTAAGTAAGCAACACTGTGGCTTAAAACGTGAGCAAGAAGTTGTGTGCACTTACCAACTGTTTGGGGAATGAGTGTGAGATTTGTCTTGAGCAAGGGTGGCTGAATAACCGGAGGCAGCAGACAGCCAGACATACAGACAGATATTATAAGGGCGCGACGTTATATGTATGTATCTATCTAAAAAGAGAAAGACTAAGAATTATAGAGAGAGATCGCTAAATCGCTAATGCGGCCCTTAGGACATTGAAAATTTGAAATTCTTTTTGCTCAGAACACTCCCTGAAACATAAGTATTACATGTGTAAAGTTTGAAAACAGTCGGTTGGGTGCTTCTCTAGTTTTAGGGATTCAAACTCACACACACAGACAGACATCCTCAGTTTTATATATATAGATATATAACGTAATTCGAATGATTTTCATCAATTTATATATATGTATATACAGTTGTCCGCCGGTATTCGCGGGGGTTACGTTCCTAGAGCACACATGAAGAGTGAAAAACCGCGAATATTGGATGTAGTCCATAAAAATGCCTGTAAACGTCAAAATATAATAAAAAAGAGGGACCACCTTATGCGAAAGGGCGTCCAATAGCCCAGCAAATACGATATATCTAAACTATAATAAAGTAAGGACTGCGGGACTGCGTACGGTTTATTTCTTTTACTCCAGTTAGTAAAATAAGTTGGATTACTTTGAATAAATAATGAATGAATATTACATAATTTATGTGCTAAATTTCGAAACTAAATTTCGTAAACATAAAAAATTTAAAATTGACTTCTTTTCAAATTTTCATTCAAAATTCGACACTTCCGGTATATCGTCACCACCACCACCACCACTACCATATATATAGAAAGAGAGAGTGTGTAATGAGAGAGATAGAGAGATTATGATTTTTCTACAGGTTGACGCGTATGAGTGTGCACATACATACATTTATATGTATGAGTATATAACTTTGCCGGCGTTTCTTTCGTCGGTAACCTCATGCTGCGTCCTCGTCAGCAGGGTTCTCCAAAACACAATAGAACCCTCTGTGTTCAAGGAACGTGAGGCCGCCTGTGAGACGTGGGACTGGCTGGGACTTAGCCCAGTAGACGTCCCTCCTCCTTCTCCCCTGCTGACGTCAAGTCCCCCCAAAGCATTTGGGATGCCATCCAATGCAGCCTGGCTTCAGCCAGCTCGGCCTTGCCTTTTTTCTTGCGACCTCCAAACCCCACAGTGGTGCCTGGCTCCATGCCTTGCCCTCCTTCATCCACTGGCACGCAGCTAGATAACAATAGCCTGCGCATCGGCGTTTCCTTGAGGCTCGGTCTCCGGATCTGCGAGCCACACAGATGTCGCTGCGGTTCCACCGTGGACTCTTTCGGCCTCCACCCGCTTTCCTGTCGCCACAGTGCCGGCCGCCTTCCACGCCATGCTGCCCTCAACGAGGTCATAAAGCATGGCTTGGACGCTGCAGGCTTCCCCTCCCAGCTCGAGCCGGTGGGGCTGGATCGAGGGGACGGCAAAAGGCCAGATGGCATGACCATCTTCCCGTTCCGAGGTGGCAAACCCCTCGTCTGGGATGCCACTTGCACTGACACTTTCTGCAGCCGCAACCTGGTGCAGTCTGTGACTAACCCAGGTTCTGCTGCACGACGGGCTGAGGAAGCTAAACTCCTCAAATACCGGTCGCTCTCCGACAGGTTTGCAGTTGTACCCTTGGCAGTGGAGACTTCTGGTGTCCTCGGCTCTAGGGCTACCTCCCTACTCACCACCACAGGCGCTGAGCTGGCCAGACGCAGGTGTGAACCCCGCGAGTTGGAATGGCTTTTCCAGCGCCTCTCCTTTGCTGTCCTCCAGGGAAACGCCTTCTCTGGTCTGTCCGCCGGGGCTGTGGAGAGGCCACCAATATGATTGACTGACTTGTCGCTTTATCAATCAGATGTTATTAAATATGGTGAGACAATACATGTATTAGTTTGTCATAACATTTCATATAACACTACTATTATGAGTATATAACGCGCAAACACAAACTACCAGGAGTGACTCTCTGGTCTCTGAGCTATACACTTTATCGAGTAACGTTACTCCAAAGACCCTTCGGAGGAATCCCATTTCTGCCACTTTTATTTGCAATTATATTCTTTTGGTCATTAATCAATTACCGTAATTCGGGCTGTTTGTTTGTTTACAAACAAACAAACCGAGCATTATAATAAATGTTCGGGAAACCGATACGTGCATATATATATGTGTGCATGTGTGTATATATATACATACTACTGTACGTCTGTATACATATATGTATGAACGTATACATACTTACATATATGCATATATATATTTGCATATAATACCAATATGCACACTAAATATGCCAGCAGAAAACCGCCCGAGGGCGTTTTTCTGCTATATTTAGCGTTAAAGAAAAGTGTGTATGTGTGCGTGTATGTATATATACAGTGTGCCCCCGGCATTCGCGGGATTTTCCTTAGAACCTAACTAATAATTGTTCATGGAAACGACCGCATATTCGTAAATATCTTCCGCGATGTTCTATGATTTTTTTTGTGGCAATATATATTTTTTCATGCTTTTTAATGCTAAATTATTAACAACAATATACCGTATTTGCCGGCCTATATTTTACGTTATGTTTAGACGTTTATAGGCATTTTTATGGATCACATCCAATATTCGCGGTTTTTCACTCTTCGCAGGTATTCTAGGAACGTAACCCCTGCGAATACTGGGGGACAACTGTATATCAACTGTATATCAATATTTTTATAAACACAGTATTCTAAAGCCATTTTCCCTGTTAAAGCAGGGATTAGTCTTGTAGGCCCTATGATAGTCTTCATACACATCAAGGAGTTGTTTTTGAGACAATGTCTTTTACAACCAGATGTCTTTCCAGATGTCAACATTTTTAGTCATTTGTAGAATATGCAGAGATACATTTATTGTGATCATTTAGAGACACATAACGGGGTACCATAATAAACAAATTCCAATGTCTGTGTGTGATGTAAGGTGGTTCAATGAAATCCCCACACAAGACAACTAAATGACTACGATATTTCACAACTACTAGAGTAGAAAATAAATGAACAAACAAGAACAACCTTTTTAATTATGCAGTAAAAACCAAACCGAGTGTCAAGAAACAGCTGGCATATACTAGCTTGAGCCAAGAACAAACACATCAGAGAGGAACTAATACTGTAAACAAGAGCTGTCTTTATCAGAGAACAATAGAAAGGAGCAAACGAAAGTTGATATAGTAACCTCAGTTGATGTCATTGCATTAAGTAGAAACCAACAGAGATAGTCTATGAAAGTCGTTTGTGCGTGTGTGTGTAAATATATATTTATGCAGCTTCCACATTCCACTTCCTTTTTTGCTTTTCTATTTTGTTTGTTATATATTCTTTATATAACTGCTGCTTCAATCATTTATTCTTGTTAACGACTGTGTTTTTAATTAAACAAGTTGTAGATATAATTTTGTATTGTTTGTAATATCATATCATCTTAGTGTGTAGCCAGTAGGTTCACTATATCCCTGCTGTATGCCGTAAGAGATAACTAAAAGGGTGTGCCAGGAAAGCTGTAGAACATAACCTCAAAAAAGACCCTATTATAAATATAAACTCTTAGAACCCACAAAGCAAATCCCTACTTTAGCAAGGAAAATTATCTTAAAACATTTGTTGGTTGTTATTGGTCAATCAACAACTTTCCATGAAGTAGAAAACTATTCTAGATTCTATCTCAACTGGAACCAGCAGGCCTAGACCACGGAGAAGGCAAGTGCCCCGACCGAATCACCCTCTTTCCATTTGAAGGAGGTAGATCCCTCATCTGGGACGCTATTTGCTGTGATATGTTCTCAGCCTCCAGCTTAGTCGCTTCGGTCAAACCCTGGCATCGCAGCCCGCCTCGCAGAAGAACGTAAAATAAGCAAATACCGGTGTTTATCCGGTCACTGTTGAGACCTCAGGCATACTTGGACCCCGTACAGTCAAGCTCCTCTGCAAGATCGGAATGTCGGCAGCTCATCTGAGGAATGAGCCCCGCAAGGTTGGTTGGCTGTTGCAGCAGGTGTCACTGGCCATTGTCCGCAGGAATGCTTTTGCGGTCTTGTCCTGGGGCACAGCTCTTCTGCCCCCCTTGCCCTTGGCTCAAAGCCCAATCACCCTCCACTTCACCCCTCCCCTCTCTCCTGCGACATCAGAGCTCTTGCCACCCCTCCCCTTCCTGTTCTTTTCCTCTTTTTTCTCAATATTTTCCTATTCTTTTTTCTTGTTTCCTTTTCTTTTCTTATTATCCTTGTCATTTGGCAGTATCGGTAGAGCATCAGACACCATGCTTTGCGGCATAGAGTTATGGCCGTTTATGTTCTGAGTTCAAATCCCGCCGAGGACAACTTTGCCTTTCATCCTTACGGGGTCGATAAAATAAAGCACCAGTAATGCACTGGGGAAATTGCTGACCTTGTGCTTAAAGTAGAAACATTATTATTATTACTGTATATTTTATCAATCGTATAATTTATTTAGTACTTACTATCCTCATGCCTGAATTAAGGCATGCGTTTACAATCTGCCGATGCATTCTGAGCCTAGTTTAATAGTCTGCAGATGCATTCTGAGCCTAGTTTAATAGTCTGCAGATGCATTCTGAGCCTAGTTTTATAGTCTGCAGATGCATTGAGCCTAGTTTAATAGTCTGCAGATGCATTCTGTGACTAGCCTTGAAACCTAAGGTAGCATTAGAAATGTTTTGAGTATACGGTTCATAATTTGCATATGTGTGTGTGTGAAGCTTCCACATTCCATGTATGTGCTTTTTTAGGGGTTCTTTTTATATATATATATAGATATATATATATTTTTTTCCTTTATATTAAACTGTGTGCTTCTGATATCCATACAATGGGTTGGAAGGACCCTCAGTTGTGTCAAAAACATGACAACCTCTCCTGCCCTCTCGGTAGAATATGAGACCATACATGAAATAACAGACCCCCTAGCCTGTCTGGTAGGTCAGATACTTGGTCTATGTAGACCTGTCCAACCATTGCTAGTAGGGAAAGTGGATGTTAAAATGATGATGTTGAAAAAAAACCGACAATAATGATAATCTCAATTTTTTTTTCTTAACTAAAAATGACTCTTCAGATTGAAAAGGGTCCCCCACTCCTGTTTTAGAGTATTGAACACAATTTCTTGCAGTATTTAGTTATTATGGATCTTTACATTCTGAGTTCAAATGACTCCAAGGTCTACTTTGCCCTTCATCCTTCCAGAGCAGATAAGATAAAGTAGCAGTCAAGTACTGATGCCAATATAATCAAATGCTCCATTCCCTAGAATTTCTGGCTTTATGCCTATCTAAGAAACCATAATTAAAACAGTATGTCATTAGGAGACATAATCAAGAGACAAATGCCTTACAGTATTGTCTTATGTCTCCTCACTTTCTGTGTTCAGGGTCGATAAAATAAAGTACCAGTAATGTACTGAGGTTGATTTAACAGGCTGTCTCCTCCAAATATATGGCATTGTGCCAATCTTAGAAATCATCCCTACCTCCTTATAACCACTACCCTCTTCCTTACTGCCAATAATATTGTGAAGTCAACTTCATAAACAGTATGTTTTCTAACCATGGCACTAGGAAACAATTTTGTAGAGGAGGTGGCTGTTAAAGTCTATAATTGTTTCTACTTTAGGCACAAGGCCAGCAATTACCCAGTGCATTACTGGTACTTTATTTTATCGACCCCGTAAGGATGAAAGGCAAAGTCAACCTCGGCGGGATTTGAACTCAGATCGTAAAGGGACGTAACTATGCTGGAAAGCATGGCGTCCGACCCTCTACCGATACTGCCAATCCACCTGTTAAAGTCTATAGTGATCTTGAATTAGCACCAGACAATGGCAAAGTATCAACTATTGTTTTCTTCAATTTAAGCTCAGCATTCGACACAATTATCATAACATCCTTATGCATCGTCTTCAATCATGTTTTGGTTTCTGTGATATCGTAGTTTGTTTGGTTCTATTTTCATCTCACTAAGTCATATGTAAGTAAGATGTCTTCCCCTGGCTCATCTGGAAAGATTGTTCCTCCGATTAAGTACTTGGTCTGTAATGGCCCGTCCAACTCATGATAGCATGGAAACACATATAAAATGATCATCATCATAACTAAATATGTGCAACAAGTATTTTGTCAACCGCTCTACTGATTTTCTTACTCAACTGTAGGAGGAGGTAATGGATTGGTTGGAGAGGTGTAGTGGGTTGGTAGGAGGGAGGAGAGTGAATTGGTAGGAGGGAGGGGTGGTAGCAGAGAGAAGGGTGGGTGGGTTAGTAGGAGGGAGGAGATGAGTGGGTTGGTGGGAGGAGATGAGTGGTAGAAGGGAGAAGGGTGGGTATGAGGGCTAGGGGGAGGAGTGGGTTGGTAGGAGGTAGAGGAGTGGTAGGAGGAAGGAAAGTGGATGGGTTGGTAAGAGGGAGAGGAGAGGTGGGAGAGGAGTGGGTTGGTAGGAAGGGGAGGAGTGGAGTGGTAGGAAGGAGAGGGATGGTAGGAGGAAGGTGGTGGGTTGGTAGTAGGGAAGAGGAATGGGAGGAAGGATGAGTGTAGGTTGGTATTAGGGAGAGCAGTGGGTTGGTAGGAGGGAGGTTGGCAGCTGTGACCACAGTTTATGAGTTCAAATCTACCTGCATATGTTTCCTTTTGTTTCTGGGCAGAACACTGTATTCCCCCTCATTGCATTAACTCACCTGTCAGTAACAAACACCCCAGTTTAATCTGGAAATATAATTGTTTGGCAACCTATCCAGGTAGAGATTTCTCTCTGATCAGCTTAACATCTGGACAATAAGGAGCTAATTACTGGCCCTAAAAAATCATTTAACCTTTTAGCATTTAAACCGGCTGTAACCAGCCAGAATTCTCTCACACCTTTCTGTTCAAACCGACTGTAACTGGCTGCTCATACTGATGTTAAGGCATTGTTCTCAAAATAAATAACATCAAAATTTCATAGATTCCATATTATGTGAGGTAAAGTATTTACAATGAAAATATAATAGTAGATATAGAGTAATGCAAATGCTAAAAGGTTAAGGTTTTAACTTATAGGTGTTGTTTAGATTCAGATCAGCATTAATATAACAAAGCTACAATGAGAGACATTCCAACAGAAACCAACACGACATATTCAGACAAAGTCTATCTAAGAGTACATTATTAGACTTATCTTTTCATTTTTAATCCTTTTAACACTAAACTCATTCAAAACTGCCTGTTTCCATAAAACAAAACAACCCACTTTAAAGAGTTCCTATTAAAATTAAAACCTTTCAACAACATTTTGTTGTTACAAATTTCATCTTAATGAAATTATAATTTTAGTAGATCCTTCCTGAATTCTTCATTAAATAATTATTATACAAAGTATTTCATTTGGAATATATATGGTGCCAAAAGGGTTAAGGTAGGAGAACGTTCAGCCCTAGGGCAGAGGCAATATGACCAATGACCTTCCAGCCATGACCACCCTTCCGTCTTTCTAGACACAATATACCTAAAACCACATAATCTATTATGTCCTTCTTTTCTAATATAATTGTTTCTACTTTAGGCACAAGGCCAGCAATTACCCAGTGCATTACTGGTACTTTATTTTATCGACCCCGTAAGGATGAAAGGCAAAGTCAACCTCGGCGGGATTTGAACTCAGATCGTAAAGGGACGTAACTATGCTGGAAAGCATGGCGTCCGACCCTCTACCGATACTGCCAATCCACCGCCCTTTTCTAATATAATATAGGGTGATTTGAAGGAAATTTAACTACTATTTATAGCAGGGCCATCAACTGCTTAGAAGCTTTTTTATTGGCTCATTGCAGTGCAGTATGAAACATCAGACATTATGAATATTTCATAGTCGATAGAGTGAACAGGGAAGGGATATGAGTCAACCATCAGATCAGATCCAATAAACTGTTTTCATTGGTTTGTTTTCATTGGTACTAACTATCTGCCAATCAGAACTCTCAGTGATATAAAAGAAAAATATTTATAACATTACAATACAAAAATAGAGAGAAGAAAATTTAAGTGAAAATTTTAAAGAATGATTTATTTAATGCACACATTCTAACACACATTATATACACTTCTTCATTAAATGAATGTCTCTTCATTTATTTTCACCAACAAAAATAGTATTATAAGGCATCCATTCTTTTAAGTTTACAAACGTACATATATTTCTAGGATTTCAATATATGTGTACACACACATTGTCTTGGGTATATATATATATGTATGTGTGTGTGTGTATATATACACATACACAAAAACATATATATATACAAACACACACATACAAACATATGTAAACACACATATATACATACATGTACATATATATATATATATATATATATATATATATATATATATATATATATATATACATTCATACATGTACATATATATATATATACTTTCATACATGTACATAGATATATATTATACATATATACATACATATACATACATACACACACACATATATATATATATACACACACACACATATATATATATATACACACACACTAACACACATATATATATATACACACACAGACACAAACACATATGTATATATATATATATATAGGTATATATATAAATATATATATATATACATACACACATACATTACATACACACACGTATATATATACACACATATACGCACACACATATACACATATACACATATACACACACACACATATATACACACACATATACATACATACATACACACATACATACACACATATATATACATGTACGCATATACACATATACATATATATATATACACATATACATATACATATATACATACACATGCAAATATATATAAATATATATACATACATGTACACATACATACACATGCATATACATGTACATATATATAAATATATATATATATACATACATGTACACATATACATACATACACATGCATATACATACATACAATCATATATATATATACATACACATATATACATACATACATACATATATATATATATATAAAAATAAATATATGCATATACATACATCCACACATATACATATATGTGTACGTATGTACATATATCTATATACATACATACACACACACACACATATGTGTACGTATGTACATATATCTATATACATACACACACACACACATATATGTGTACGTATGTACATATATCTATATACATACACACACACACACATATATGTGTACGTATGTACATATATCTATATACATACACACACACACATATGTGTACGTATGTATATATATCTATATACATACACACACACACGTGTACGTATGTACATACACACACACACACACACACACACATATATATATATAGAGGGTCATTCCATGTCAAATCACCCAGAGGGTCCTAGGTCACCCCCACTTAGATCCCTCTGAAAAAATTCACACTAGAGACTTTCCAAAAAAAATGTAAAATTAATTAATATGTCAAAGGCCTACAATTTCAAAACTATCAAAGATATTGACCTAATACTTGAAATGTTTCCATCATATAGGTACAGGAGCTAGTATGAATTTTTTCAGGGGGATCTGAGGAGGTGACCTGGGAAATCTTCCTGAAACTGGGTGATTTGATATGGAATAATCCTATATATACATTTACATACATACATACATACATACATACATACATACATACATACATATATATACACACACATATATATATATATATTTCGTTTCTGAATTTGTTTAGCAAGATTCTTTATCTGAAAACGTGTGTTGAAACCGATACTGTTATACTTTGGGAGGGTCATGTTGCCAATAAGAAACACACGCTCCAGTTGCTTTCACAAGATGGCGTAGGACAGAACAAAGGAGAGGCACAAAAACAAAGAAAAGAATCCCCAGTCACTGAAGAGGTCACAGAATGTGTGACGAAAGAACTTTGACAATATATAAACAACCATCTGGTTGTGGAACCAACCAACCGGAAATTTATAAATTCCTAAATTTATAAATTTATTATAATAAATTGAAGTGAAAGCAACTGGTGCGTGTGTTTCTTATTGGCAACATGACCCTCCCAAAGTATAACAATATATACATTACATACATACACATACAAATATATATATTACATACATACACATACATACATATATATACATATCTGGAACTAGCTGTAGAAATGGCAAGAGCACAGCCGCTGGGTCCCGAGATATGTATCTAATATATATATATATATATATTTATTTATACATACATACATACATACATACATACATACATACATACATACATACATACATACACACAAATTTTTCTAGGATTTCAAAATGGTAGGGTTTCCTGATTGTAAAGAACAATCATTTAATACAGCAGTTAGTGTCTGAAATAAAGTCAGTGATCCTGCTACTATTGAAAGGCACAATAATTTATCAACAAAACAAATTACTTAAGTTCAGATGTCTTCATTTGTTCCACCAACACTGATGGTTAACATGAGATTAGCAAGTACATAGTAGACTGCCAGTGCTAGAGTTATGCCACTTGGCCAGCACTAGAATAGTGCCACTTCGCCCAGAAGATAGGGTATTTCCAATGTTGCTATAATGGTACTTTGCCCTGTACATAAAGTATTGGCAATGCAGGTGTAATGGCACTTTGCCCCGTACATAGGGTATTGGCAATGTTGCCATAATGGTACTTTGTCCTGTACATAGTGTATTGCCAACACTAGGGCAATAGCAATTTATCCAGTACTAGTGTAATAGTACTTAGCCCACAACATAGGGGATTACCAATGCTAGTATAATGGTACTTTGCTCAGAATATAGTAGATTGCCAGCACTAATGTAATAGTACTTCTTCAACTTGTACATTGGTAATTATCAATATTGGTGCAATGATATAACAACTAGTACAAAATAAAAGAAAGATGCTGTTCTGATACCATACTGATCTGATATAGTAGATTGGTGACATTATTCTCTCAACATTGATCAGTATATATACAAGGTAACCAATGTTAATAGCTCACTATACTAACTAGTATGTACCAGATAATAGTCAATGTTAGTAACTCACTATGCTTGACCAGTACATACAAGATAACCATACTCAATAGTTAATGTAATCACATGACTAGCCAGTATATTGGCAAATAGCCAATGTTAGTAACTCACTAAGCTTGACAAGTACATACCAGAGTGAGTCCATACTTAACTTTACAATCACAATACTGGTCAGTATATACAAGATAGTTAATACTGTTAACTCACTATGCTTCACCAGTATATACGAGATAACCAATGTTAGTAACTTATTATACTAACCAATATATACTAAATAGCCAATACTAGTAACTTAATCTGTTGACCAGTATATAGCAGATAGCCCAGAATGTTGTAACACAATGGCTACTAAATCCATACTCAATATCTAATGTTAAAGTCACAATATTGACCAGTGTATATATCAAATTGCCAATACTAGTAACTCAATATATTGACCAGTATATATCAGGTACACTAAATAACCAATACTAGTTGTTAGTTAGCTCCATATCAGCCATAAACATGCAACTGCATGATATATATATATATATATATATATATATATATATATCAAAGGCATTCATTCCAGTTGTGACCATCCAGTCTGTTCTAAGATAGGTTGGTTGCAGGAAATTTAGTTGCTATTTCTAACATGTTAACTGACCTCAGAGGCTATTTTGTTGGCTCAACCAATACTAGTAATTTTGCTGACAATTCCAACTATGTGGACGTAGCATAGCCAAATGGTTAAGAAGTTTGTTTTGCATGCTGGACAAGTGTGATTTACCATAGCCTTGGGTTGACCCAAGCCTTGTGAGTGAAATTGGGTAGACAGAAAATGTTAGAGAACCCATCAAATGGACTGTAACAGTAATTCAAAGGGCCAGCATATGTCACACTGAATCTCCTCGAGAATTACATTAAGGGTACGCATGTTGGTGGAATACTCAGTCACTTGCACATTGATTCTCATGGACAGGCAGTTCCATTAATTGAACAGATGGAACACTCATTGTCAAAACCAATGGCTATCACGGAAGTCAAAATACTGACCTGTAAGTATATTATAAAGAAAAAGCTAATTCCATCTTATAACTCAAGTGAGAGAACCATACCAAGAAATAAACATCTTATAACAGTCCAGTAACTGTATATTATAATGTAATACTATCACAGTTATTCAGCGTAGTGTTTATCACATTAACACCAGTATAACAAGCAGTTCATACTGAGATCTAACCCACCTACATGCTGAATTGTCTTTTTTTTCACTCTTTATATTTTTCAACAAGGCACCACAATATGTGTGTGTGTTTGTTTGTTTGTTTGTTAACCCTTTAGCATTTAAACTGGCTGTATCTGACGAGAATTCTCTCGCTTCTTTCTGTTCAAACCAGCTGAAACCAGCCGCTCATACTGACGTTAAGGTATTGTTATCAAAATAAATAATATCAAAATCTCATAAATTCGATATTATGTGGGATAATTATGTGAGATAAAGATTTTACCGTGAAAATACAATAGTAAATATAGTGTAATGTAAATGCTAAAGGGTTAAACATTTCTCTCTCTTTGAAAAAGTGAAAGAAGAGAAAACATTTCTTCAATCTCTGAATGTGTGAAAGCTCTGTTGGGTGGATTGTAATTGAAAGGTGCAACCTTGTAACATATTGAGCCAGGCTGAATGTGTTTGTGGAATACTCAGCCACTTACATGTTAATTCATGAGTTAGACATTCAGTTGATCAAACAACAGTATGTTCATCACAAAAACTAACGGATGATCCATCATATATATAAAATACATACACACACACACATTATATATATATATACATACACACACACATTATATATATATACATATATATACATACACACACACACACACACACACATATACACACGTATACATACATACATATATATATATATATATATATACATACATATACACATGTATATATATACACATATACATACATATGTGTGTGTGAAAGAGTGGTTTTTACTGACTTATGAGATTTCGCTGGTTGTATCACATTAACCAACTTAAATCACTACAGATGCTACTCCTTAAAATATTAAGGTCTTATCTTGGTATTTATAATGGTCACACATATATACACACACAAAAATAACAAGGACCATTGCAAACCCCATGAAAAAATTAATAGACTGTGTCTAAATAAGAAGGTGGGGCAAAGAGTTTGTTAGGTTCACTTTGTTTTGTTTTGTTTATATCAAATAAATATGAATGGGGGTTGTAGAATGTACAACCATTAAATGTTAATTAAGAGAAGTGTGAAGGCACATGGCCAAGTGGTTTGGGTATCGAACTCACAATCAAAAAGTTGAGAGCTCAATTCCTGAACCAGGTGGTGCATTGTGTCCTTGAGCAAGAGGTTTCATTGCACATTGCTCCAGATCACTCAGCTGAAAAATAAAAATGTGTGCCAGTAGCAGCTGGAGGGTTAACCCCAGCAACCAACTAGCGTCAAGTCAGAGGGGGAGGGAGTCTTCTATGATAGGGCTAAGGCCCTTTTCATTAAAACACCCAAAGAACCTCCTGTGAGATGCAACCTCACAGAAGGCCAGTTAAACCTATATAGGTGTGAGCTATTACAACAACAACAACAAGAGAAGTGTAGCATTATTATTGCGGTAGGTCAGGGTAAGTAGGTATTGAATACTAATCACAAATGTGTTACTGTTTCAACAAGGTTCTTTGGCTCAGCTTGTTTTCATTCAAATGTTAGTTTCTCGCTTCTGTAAAAGAGCCCGTTCTATATTTTCCTTCTCAATTTTCCGTTTCTCCACTTCACGGAGTAAATTAGTCCGATGGTTTTCATACTGCATGACAATGTTCTGCAGTTCCTGTTTGTAAAGACGTGTGAGAAGAGCATCAAAGTGCTCTAGTTCCCCCAAACGGAACAATGGCCACTGAAAGACAAGATATATACATATATATATATTAGGTATAAATCAAAGTTGTAGCTGCCTAAAAGTAGGTACTATTCAAGCTGTTTGAGGCAATCACAAAACACTTAATGGAGCGAGACATTAAACATTACTGTAAACACAACAGTTAAAAAGTGTGACACCAAAAAAAAAAAACGACCGAAAGAATAGATATTTGAAATTCATAGGCCTCAATGGCATATTTTTATCCATAAGATGTGATATTTTTCTTTTCATGGCCTACATGTATAATATATGTAGAGAGATGAAAACATTTTCAGTATCTATATCTATACAATATTTTGAACAGTTTAATCTCTGATTATTACTAGTGTCTTCTTGTTGGATATATGCATAATATCAGATTGTATTCAAACTAAGAATCATTATTTTTTAACTAAGTGGGTGATAATTTTCTTATTTACTAGACCAGAGGTTCCCAAACTGAGTTGTGTCACTGATAATCTCTAGGTGTGTCATAAAATTAAGTTAAATATTGTTGTGAGTAAAAAGTTTAGAATAGATCCACCATATACCTGCATCTCGTAAGTGGTGACTAAAAGGGTTGGCACCAGGAAGGGCAACTAACTGTAAAACACTGCTACAAAAAGGACCCCATGATGAGTATGTGTCTGTGTGTCTCAAATATATTTGAGATCTTATATTCCTACATTGGTGATATATGATGTTTAATTGTTTATTTATTTTCCAGTATTGATTTAGCAGAAAATATCAAAAACACAGGTTTGTAATTTAAAAGTTTACTACATCTTTACTAGAGAACAGCTCTTTGCAGTAAACTATAGTAAAGATTTTAATTTTTAATGTGATGCAGTCATAGTGTTGTTTTGAACTTTTCAAGAATGTTTTGCTAATGTAGTTTCAAGAGGTACAAGACATTAACAGTTAATTCTTTGTCACTAGCAAAACTTAAAATTATTTTTAAAAAGTGTATTGCCAATTTGAAATGTTTGGAAAGCTCTGTACTATACCACCAACACATGTACAGTTGTCTAGTAGATATAACATATGTCTTAGTTTAGAAATAAAGGTTTCTAGCTTGAATTTTGTTTGAGATTATGTACATATACTCGAATACATCATCATCACCGTTTTATATCCATTTTTCCATGCTAGCATGGATTAGACGAGTTGTCCTGTTGTGGGCAATGCTAGGTCAGATGACCATGTCTCGCTCATACAGAACTGATTTTGGCTTGGTTTCTACAGCTGGATGCTCTTAACGCTAACCTAGATGTATATTTTTTTTTTAAATCATCTATAAAGTTGAGAATAGTAGTTTGAAAACCCTTATGAGGCATTCAGAGTTATGTACCTTGTCAAATATCTCTACACAATGGATGTAATAGGCTTTTTTTTTTACTTGGTAAGTCTGTAGAAAAGACTGCCCATAGCCTTCACAGGACCCCTATTACTGAAGGGACTGATGCTGTTGATGTTCTGTTTAAATTGTTGCAGTTCCATTTGTTTGAGGAAGACATGACCAGGAAGGAAGTTTCAGGGAGCCAATGTTTTGGACAAAAGGGACTAAACATAGTGAATGGCACGGGGCATGGGTGATGAATGCAGGTAGCATAAATTCAGCAAATGTCAAGGAACAGAGACCATTATAGTAACAGTAAAAGAGGTAGAGGGAGGAGACTGCAAGTCTGTGGGCCAGAAGATGGAAAGTGTCAGAGAGTGACTTTAAACCAATCAGCTGAGTGGCTTCTGTAAACCAACAACTTAATTTTACAACCATTACACACTCATAATTACATAACTATACATAATTAATTACCTTTAACTTATGATCATGGTCCTGATTGGCTTTGCAGTATATATACATCCATTCTGGAATTTCTACAAAGAGAATTATTGGAAAACCTTTAAATATACTCATATCGAAATGTATTTATTCTCACAGTAAAATTAGGCCCTCTAAGGGATCTTCAACAGCTTGGGATGAGGATCAAATTAGCTAGTTCCACTGCTACTTGAAGTTTTTAATAGTAACCCATGTAGAGGTATGTATGTATGTACAGACCTCTAACTCCTAGTAGAATCATAGAGGAATTGTGATGCTATATGGCATTTCCTGGGTATTTTAAAGCTGACAAGAGTCCATCCCTCTCCAATTTGGTCAGCCAATTTCTTCCAGAGAGTGATAGAAAAGAAGCGCAAAAGAGATATAGAGGAAGAATAGATTCCAATACTGAGTGGTATTTTTTTTATCAACCTCAAAAAGATGAAAGGCAAAGTTGACCTAGGGCAGAATCTGAATTCAGAACACAGAGAGCTGGAACAAATGCCAAACATTCTAATGACTGTCAATTCACCACTCCACTGTCATTGAGTATAAAATGTTTTTTTTTTAAATTCAATTTATTTTTAATGGCTTAGAGGAAGAAGGAGACTCTGGAAATAGTCATGGATATTGCCCAAGACAAGTGGAAGAAAGTCATTTTCAAACTGGAGACATGGCTCAACAGAGTGGGCTCCACTAAAGGCACACAAGTGCTAGGTGAGGGTGTTGTTGAACCAACATATATACACGACACACTTTCACACAGTTTCAATCGACCAAATTTCATTCACAGGGTATTGGTTAACCCAACGCTATAGTAGAAGACACTTGCCAAATGTATCATGTTATGGGACTGAACCCAAAACCTTGTAGTTGTGAAACGACCTCCTTAACCGTGCCTGTGTATATAGATTTATAAAACATCAATTAAAGTAATTATGTTGTTACCTTCATGTAAATAAGGATTAGCTGGCACCAACAAGTTTGACTGTCTATATTCTATCTGTTTCGGGATCATCAGTTCTTGTGGGGCACAGATAATGTTTTGTTGATGTGGCAGAACTGGAGCACAAGGATGATGGTACTGGGCTACTTTCAAGATATAACTTCAAGGAGAAAATAAAGCAGTCATTAATTAAGAATTTAGAATTAGAATGTAATTTTTTAAAAATAAAAACAGAATTAAGGATTGGTCATAGGAAGGGTTCCACAATAAAGTGCACATAGTATACTCTGTAGAATGCAGGAATGTATGTAAGTGGGATGTGCCTCCTATGAGGTTGAATCCCATCAGAGGCTTGGAGGAGGAGGTTAATGATAGGGACATCGGTCCTATCATGAAATGAAGTATCTTATTTAAGAACACATTATGCCATTTGGTCCAGGAATAGAAACCATGACTTTATAATCATGAATCCAACACCCTAACCACTAGGCTATGCATGATGAAATCTAATGTTGTTTCGACACTATTAAAAATATGTGGCATTTAAAAAACTCCACAGATAGTTTTTCTATAAGAGGTGATACAACGATTCAGGGAAATCTCGTGAGAAAATTGTTGTATTTTACTTGTACTTGTGTCTGCATTTGTTCAGAATGATATGGGCTGGCTCCAACTAGTGTTGTACATACAATGTAGATATTGTTAGCCAGTTACAGTTCTAATGGTGGATAGCATAGTAATGCACATTTTCAGTTATCCACCTCACCATTTACATCAGCTCAAGAAAGACTCTGATGCAGCATCATCACAAATGTGTTCACCTTATGAACAGCAGAATATGTGACTAAACCAATGGAGGCACCTTTTGTGTAGGAGTTGTTGAATTAAATCAATCCAGCAGTGACAACAAATTTCAAATGTTGACAGAAAATCCAATATGCAAACATGGCAGGTTTGATAAAAGCTAAAATGGTCAAATACTTCCAGCTTGCATAAGTCCACTGTTCTCAGAGACTATGTCTTGTAGCCAAACAGAAGGATGGATGGAACAAGTCCTTGACAGGGGAAGGTATGAGTTTGCACATTACTTCAGTAAGTTTGTTGCAGTGAAGGGTGTGTGTTTTGATTTATTGAGAGAGTAATAGAAGAGAAATTTTTTCAGTCACATATATTTGTAGCAAAACATAAAAAACATTATAAGATTCCATTTAGAGGATCATCTTCTAACATATTTTAACATACTACAAAGAAGAAAATAAAGAAAAGTCTACAGAGTAGAAACTTACTTGACATAAAATACGCCATATTCTTTTGATTCAATCCTCTCCCATCCCATTGGTAAATTATCTTTCTCAAAAGGATGACTCCAATGTGTAGTTTGCGTATTGTGATCAATGTAGTATTTCCGACCTCGTACAGTCCAGTCTAAAGACCAGCCTGGTGGCAAAGGTAACTCTTCCTGTCCTATGTAGCTATTTGAATAACCTGAAAAGACAAAACATGTCAAAATATAGATAAAGCTATCTTTTTATGTTTGCATGAGTAGGACAAAGCTCAGGGTTTATCCTGCAAGTGACACCAGTCTCTTGCAGGGTTAACCCTCAGCTGCCACTGGTACTCATTTTCAACTGAGTGAACTGGAGTGACATTGAATGAAGTCACTCAGTCTGGGAATTGATATCATGAGCCGAAAACTCTACAAGTACAGTCCATCTGATGGGCTTCCAAACAGTTTCCATCAACCCAATTACTGTGAAATTAGACCCCGAGGTTTAACCCTTTCATTTCCATATTTCTGGGGATTTTAAACACTGACTATAAGTTTCAAATAATTGTGAAAAATAATTAAGAATTATTAAACTATTGTTTGGTGCATAACTTAACAAAGCTTCTTAGATAAAATTATGATGGAACGTTTTTTAGATAGATTAAATATAAAATACTTTAAAACAAACAGTTGAATATTGTAGAACCATGGGCGGTTTCAAGCGGTTTAATATTAAAAGACTTAATTGTAGTGTGTTTATTAGTGACTTAATCGAGTAAGTTGTATAATACCAGCATGTTGTTGTTGTCAGTTTTATGTTTTTTGAAAAGGTAGGTTGTGATTTGAAAAAAATTTAGTTGCTATTACTAGCGGCTCAAATACCATGTATTGGCTCCTTTGAGGTTTCGACTATAAGATGCACACAGCGCCTTGGTTTCCTAAGAGTAACAAGCTTCGATGTAGCTTAACATCCGTGATCAGGCGAAAACCGATGATTATGGATGTAAATGAATTCCAGTTGTATCTAATAACGTTAAAGAGTTGTTCCTCTTGGCTAGATTCATAAAAGTAAAAGAATGTAATATGGTGAATTCAATAACTTTTGCTATATTCACTATATTGGAAAATATCAAAGCAATTAGTAGCCAAAAACTCCCACTATGCAAAACTAAAAGTCGAGAATATTATACACACACACACATAATTAGAGAGATTGTAGTGATGCAATTTGACTTCAGGAAGGTACATACAGCAGTGACTTGTATACTAAATACATATATGGAAGGGTTTCACATATGTAATATTCATAAAAAGCTGTTTGCTTTGAAGTGTTATTATTTAACTAAATACTTTTCATCTTAAATTTCTATAAGGAAAATTTCTGTTGACCCATATAACTAAGTAGTGGAGAATTCTATCATATCCCCTGGACAAAGAATGTAATTTTTAATAATTTTTCAGAGTTGTACTTGTTTGTCAAGTAACTTAACTCGAGACATATATCATTGGGGTAGGAATAGTATAGGTTGCTGCTATCTACAACATTCAACCGAGATGATTGTTGTTGTTGTATTGCCTATAACTAGCCTAATCTTCAAGAGTAATAAAATGTTTATTGATTCTTTTCTCATATAGGTTGTATTAAACACTACTAAATTAGTTGCTTTGTAATTTCATATTCAATTAATTTGTTTGGGGGGTGAATAGAAATTAAATTTTGTTACAATGACTCTAGTTTGAGAAAAGGAGAGAACAGTTCATCCAAGCTGCTTTATTACATTACTTTAAAGTTCTTTATAACAGGCAAGTTCTTCAGAGACACAATACAATACAAAGCTGTGTTTAAAGTTTCACCTCATGTCTGCAGTCAGTAAATCAACACATTAACCCTTTAGTTGCCATATTTCTAATGAAGAACAGTCTATCATTTTCAAATTATTTAGAAAATAATCAATAATTACAAGGTATTTAATGATGTATCTAATGTAACAATAAGCTGGTGTTTGGAACAAAGCAAAGATTCTTACATAAAATTGTGATGGAAGGTTTTTTTTTAGATAAATATAAACTTCTTAACCTTTTTGATACTAAATTGACTATAACCAGTTTTAGTTGTATGAAACAAAACCAACCATTTTAAAGGGTTCCTATTTGAATTAAAATCTTTAAAAAATTTTTTTATATAAGAACCATATGTTAAGTTACTATCTTAATAATGAAAATTAATAATTTTAATAAATCCCTCTAAGTTTTTCATTAATTAATTGAAATAGAGTGTTTTTCAATGGAAATATGGTCACAAAAAGGTTTAAAAAAACAACAACTTGATATTCTAGAACCAGGAGCAGTTTCTGGTGGCATATTATCAAAAGGGTTAAACACCATAACCATAGTGTATTGTAATCAAAGGAAATAAAACAAACTAACCGGTAGAAGAGGAAGATGGAGTAGTACTGTTACTAACATGTACTAGCTCCTGAGTTGCTCCAGGAACTGGTATCACTGTCTGTTGGTGTGTGCCAATATTACCAACAGTTGCTGCATGGTTTTGCTGTGCATAGTGGTTGCGGATTTCTTGGTGGTATTGTTGAATCTGGTAGTTCTCATCACATTGGTTGTAATACTCAGTAGTGTAACCAGTTGCAGCATTGTAAGCTTTAGTAGCACTATATACATTTGTGGTAGTATTGTAACTGGTCACTGTCGTACCAACTGGCTGTAGTTGTGAGGCACCTGGTGTTTCATCATTCTTCAGTGTAACTTCTGCAAGACAATGTTAAATTATGGAAAGTCTATGAAGCATGTAGTAAAATTGAAATTTCGGAGTTATATTTTTCTATCAAGTAAAGTACCATGATGTATAAATCATCACTATAAAGCTATCTATATAAATAAAAGTTGAATGTCGTCCATCCATGTGTCAGTCCACTGATGGAAGTGGGGTGGTAAGCAATCTATGAAAATCTAGTGTAAAAAAACCAAAGAGCATTGCAACATTTGGAAAAGAGGGAGAGGGCGAGGTGTGTGTGTGTGTGTAAATATATGTGTGTGTAAAGGGGAGGAAGGAGGATGGTGAAAAAACTACAGCAAAAACAGCCAACAGACTTCCAGCTTTTTCCACACTCTGTGTGAGTGTATGTGTGTGTGTTTGTGTGAATATATGTGTGTATTTGTGTGAGTGTATGCCTGGATATGTGATGGCAGAACCCGTACGCTCGCCCGCCTGATAGCAAAGACATGAAAACAACTGAAGGAAGGCTACTGCATGCAGGGCCAATGAGTCTCAAGAGGCAAGGGGAAAACAGTCAGAACAATTACATCAACAAAATACAACCCGCAGTGGTTAAGAATCAAAAGAGGAAAGAGAGAAATGTTTAAAGAGTGCAAGACAAAGACAAGCTCCCAGAGTTGCCAACGCGAGAGATTAGACAAAGAAAAAACCAGGAGCAAACAGTTGCTGCAGGACTTCACCAATCCTCAGAGGAGAGATGTAAGCATCTTGATCAAGATAGGCTGAATATGTTTGACAAAAGTGTAGCACCTTTCAATGGGACTTGGAAAAGATCAACTTTCAACTATGATCCAAAGCATGATTATTCTACAGAGAAATTGATTGGTATTGGTGCAATGTCAAAATAGTGCAGTTTTTGTAAAGGAAAAAAATGGGAAAGAGAAACCCTCACTATGTGGCGGAGGCTTTTTGGCACATCTTCAATTTTCCCATTCATGAGAGGCACCCAACCATCATTCAACTGATCATTTTGCATGAAGTATGTGGTTCAAAATCATTCCAAGATTTGATAAGAGTATATGTGTGAACATATGTGAGCATGCTATCAGAAAGGTTTGTTAGAAACTGATGATCATTGGGACCTTGCATTGACTGAAGCATTAGTGTCATTCTCCAAGGAAACTCCATAACCTTTTTGCCATTATGCTGAACATGTGTCAACTTTGCAGTCCTCGACAACTTTGGATGAAACATCAAGAGGATATAGCTGGGGACTTGAAGTATGCAGTTCAACATGCAAACCCAGGCATCAATATTCAGTTTTGTGAAGAAATTTTCAATCAACCATTGATTGAAATTGAGGATCAATTTTGGTCATGGGAGGCAAGAATTGGCAAAAGTCTGGTTCCGGACTGCAATAATCAAAGTGATTTAACTTCAAGAGAGTTTGCAAGAGAGACAAATTATGACATCACAAAGTTGGTTACAGTTGTGAATGAACATGAACCTAAACATCTTCCAGAACAATGCTGGGTATATTATGAAATCATTTTGTCAGTCAAGAGGAATTTTCATTCTTGATGCTCCAGGTGGCAGAGGTAAAGTATTTGTAACAACATTACTTTCCTCCAAGGTGGCAAAAAAGAATTGCACTTGCTGTAACATCATCTGGCATTGCTGCCACCCTTCTCCCGGGAGGACGAACAGCTCATTCTGCTTTTAAATTACCGCTAAACCTGGTCACAAATGACAGTCCAATTTGTAACAGAAGTGTTGTGCCATGTCACATTGAGGGACAATGGAAGCTCTTGATAAGACCTTACAGGACATAAGAGACAACAATACACCTATGGGAGGAGTTACATTAGTTTTATCAGGAAACTGCAGACAGAAATTATCAGCCATTTCGAGAGGATCAATAGCTGATGAAATAAAAGCATGCATTAAGTCTTTGCAGCTATGGAATAAAGTAAAGAATTTCTGCTTCAATACTAACATAAGAGCTTTATTACACAGGACCAATGTACAGAACAATTTTCAACCCGACACCTTCAAATAGGAAATAGGGCAGTACCAATTGATGGGTATGGTTATATCAACTTGGCTCATATTGCTATCATGGTGGATTCACCAGCTGAATTGAAGAACAGGGTATTTCCAGACTTAAGCAATCATTATAATTCATAAAAATGATTGTGTGAAATGGCAATTCTTGCTAAAATAAATGAGACAGTAGCAAGGATTAACCATGAGCTAATGAATAAGATTCCAACAGTAATTAAGGTGTACAAATCAGTTGATTCAGTCCTTGATGAAAACCAAGCTGTCCCCTACCCAACAGAGTTTCGTAATTCTCTTGAGCCACCTGGAACTCCTCCACAGAAACTTTTCCTGAAGTTTGGAGTCCCAATAATGATTCTAAGAAATTTAGATCCTCCTAAATTATGCAACAGGATAAGGTTGACATAAGACATTATCACCTAATGTGATTGAAGCTACCATCATCACTGAGTGTACCTCTGGGGAAGACATTTCCATTATAAGAATTCCAATCAAACCAATGGGCATGCCATTTGAAATACAATTCCCAGTGCGACTTTGCTTCGCAATGTCTATCAATAAAGCTGGAGGTCAGACTGTGAAATCTACTGGCTTGCACTTAAATTAGTCTTTCTTTTCTCATGGTCATCTTTATGTTTGTTGCTCCAGGGTGGGTAGTTTACAAGACTTATTTGTCATGCTCTGAACCAGAAAACAAAGAATGTTGTTTACCCAGAAGATCTGAAGTAATTTCCTTCAACATATGCGGTAGAATTTATCTCCCCTCATAACTGAGATAAATTTTGTATTTTCATTTTTTATTAATTTCTGTATTATGAATTCAGAATTGATTTCGCCGTACCCCAATTGAAGAATAAATGGAATTTAGAATAACAAATTTCTATACAACATGTTTTGCTTTCTTCTAATATATAAGGAACACTTTCATTCCCAAGCAACGCCGGGTGCTTCTTTTAGAAGGCCTGCAGTTGGCCCTTTATCAATTTGTCTGTGTGCCTTTCTGTCGTACATGGCGCAAAGAGCTTTGTTGTGTAAGCTGTCTTGCTAGAAATGACAACGAAATAAAACCTTAGCTTTTACCACACACACACAGATTGAGTTGTATCTATAAGAACGATGCTATAAGCTTTTCTGGGTGGAAAATGACAATTGGCTGGGTGGAGTAGGAATCATGGTAGCAGAAAAGTGGGCAGATAAGATAATAGACGTAAATAGAGTGAACGGCAGAATAATTAAAATAAGACTTGTCCTCAATAGAACTACGGTGACAGTAATATCTGCGTACGCACCTCAATCCGGACTCCCCGGCACTATAAAAGACAGATTCTATGAGACACTGATGCTCACTACCTCCCAAATAACCGACAGTGACTATATAATTATTGCAGGCGACCTAAATGGTCACGTTGGACAACATTGTGACGGCTATGACGGAATCCATGGAGGCTATGAGTTTGGTACTAAAAATGAGGAAGGCTCCAGAATCCTGGAATTCTGTGACGCAAATAACCTAACTATCTGTAACACTAACTTCAAAAAACGAGACAATCACCTGATCACCTATAGATCGGGGGAACACACAAGCCAGGTAGATTATATCCTTACCAGAAGACGTGACGGAGTGTCTGTTGTAAACACTAAATCCCTCCCCCATGAAGAATGCACCTCCCAACATAGACTGATAATTAGCGACCTCATAGTCAGGATGAGACGTACTAGACAGCAGAAGAGGACTATCCTCAGGAGAAAAATATGGAAGCTAAAGGACCCCACAGCCAGAAATAAATTTAAAAGTATACTACTTGATGCTTTCGACAGTAAGGAAGAGCAATTAGAGTCGTACAATATAGAGGAACAGTGGGAATTCCTGAAAGCAAACCTGCTGATGGCGGCAGACGAAGTCTGTGGCTGGGGCAGGCCTGTAGGCAGGAGGAGAGTAACATGGTGGTGGAACAGTAAGGTGGAGGAGTCAATTAAGGCCAAAAAGCAGGCTTGGAAAGTATGGCGGGATGGGGGAAGTAGAGAAGATTATCAAGTGGCCAGGAGGGAAGCTAGGAGACAAGTGTACTTCGCAAGAAGGGAAGCAGAGGAAAGAAAGTTCAAACATGTTCTACAACGTGAGGACCAAAAACGTGAGGTGTTCAGGATTGCTAGGCAATGTGTCAAGGAAAACCGTGATATTGTCGGGGAGAAGTGTGTACTTAATGATGATGGCGTACTTGCCATCACTGACGCTGATAAGAAGGTAGCTTGGAAGTGTCACTACGAAAGGTTACTAAATGAAGAGAATAAATGGGAGAAAGACAGTCTCCCCCACATCGACCCAATAGAGGGACCAGCAGTGTTAGTCGAAGGTAGTATAATAAGTAAGGCAATCAAAGATTATGAAGACGGGTAAGGCGGCTAGGCCTTCGGAAATAGTTGCTGAGATGCTGAAAGCCTCTGGAACGATGGGACACACCATGGTCACCCGGATAGTAAACCAAGTCATACAGAATGGGGTTGTTCCGAAGGACTGGCGTAGCAGCATCATCATTAACTGTTACAAGGGTAAAGGAGATGCCCTAGATAGGAGTAACTATAGAGGCATTAAATTAATCGACCAGGTCATGAAGGTCACGGAAAAAGTAATAGCACAGCTAATCAGAGAGAGAATTGATCTAGATGAAATGCAGTTCGGGTTTGTGTCAGGCAAAAGTACCACAGACGCTCTTTTCATTGTACGACAACTACAGGAGAAGTACCTAGCTAAAAGTAAACCCCTATACTTAGCTTTTGTCGACTTGGAGAAAGCCTTCGACAGAGTCCCCCGTTCCATTATCTGGTGGGCTCTTAGAAAACTAGGTGTTGACGAATGGCTTGTGAGAGCTATACAAGCCATGTATAAAGAAACAGTCAGCAAGGTTAGAATTAACAACGAATATAGTGAAGAGTTTAGTGTAAAAGTTGTTCATCAGGGCTCTGTTCTTAGCCTCCTACTATTTATTATTGCCCTTCAGGCTATAACAGTGGAGTTCAAGACCGGCTGCCCATGGGAACTCCTATACGCAGATGATCTAGCGCTCATAGCTGAATCAATGGCCGAGCTAGAGAAGAAATTCCAAACATGGAAGCACGGCCTAGAATCAAAAGGCCTTAAAATTAACCTGGCTAAGACTAAAGTTCTAGTTTGTAGGAAAGAAAATAAGGCACCGGTCCCTTCCGGGAAATGGCCATGCTCAGTGTGTAGGAAAGGCGTAGGTAGAAACTCCATTTTATGTCCCAAATGCAAAGTATGGGTGCATAAAAGATGTAGTGGGATCACAGGTAAGCTAACTAAGAACATAGATTTTACATATGGCTGGTGCTCTGGTGCAATAAGTAGCAGCAAGTGCCCACAAAATACTAGCTCTTTCAATTGCGCAGAGGGTTCTATAGAAATAGTGGACAGCTTCCGTTACCTGGGTGACAAAATCAGCAGTGGGGGAGGGTGCTCTGAAAGTACAGTAGCTAGAATCAGAACTGGATGGAAAAAGTTCAGAGAGCTTATACCACTATTAGCCGCTAAAGGGTTCTCCCTAAAAATGAAAGGCAGGTTGTATGATGCCTGCATACGAACAGCAATGTTGCATGGCAGTGAGACCTGGGCATTGTGTGCAGAGGATATACGCAGACTAGAGAGGAACGAAGCTTGCATGCTCCGCTGGATGTGTAATAATAATATACGTGAACGGCAAAGCATAAACGAACTAAGGGAAAAATTAGAAATAAGAGGGATCAGATGTTGTTTACTCGAGAGAAGGCTATGTTGGTATGGTCACATGATGCGCATGAAAGACGATAGCTGTATAAAAAAGTGCAGGGCAATAAAGATAGACGGTAGCCACCGAGTAGGCAGACCCAGAAAAACCTGGGACGACCTGATAAATTCCGACCTCACACACTTACACCTCACCAAGACAATGTCACTGGACCGAGACCTTTGGCGGTACTCAGTAATAGAGAAGACCCGCCTTACCTAAATACAAAGTAAACCTACTACAGTCAGTAGGCATCTCTAACAAAATACACCCCCGTCCCACCACCCCCACCCCATCCACACCACCCCTTTCAATGTAAAGTTATGTTGGTGCCACAACATCCAGGCCGAAACAAATGAGATTGTGTAGGTGTCACGACAAAAAAACACACCGTCCACGCTGTAATGTGGCCGTGTAGGCAACACGGTAAAAACCTCCCAGTCCCACACTGTAAATGTGGTTGGTGTTAGGAAGGGCATCCAACTGTAGAAAACCCGCCAGACAGTCCTATGCGAGCAAGACAACCACTCTTGCCTCAAGTGGGAAAACTCCCATCCAAACCCATGCCAGCGTGGAACACGGACGTTAAACGATGATGATGATGATGATGATGATGTAGTACTCTTTCTGTATCTATGTATTCCTATTTATCTATCAACATTGTGGTAACTGGTTTCGCTAGAAATGACAGTGAAATAAAACACTAGCTTCTAGAACTGTGGGGCTGTGTGGAGGAGGTGACGTCAGATCTGGACGCTTGACCGGAGGTGGAGGAGGAGTGAGGTGAGATGCGTTTCCGAGGCGGCGTCTGTAGGCTGCGTCTATGTGTTTCCAAGGCGACGTCCGTAGGGTATCTCTCGCGGTGACTTGGAGAAAGACGGACGTACCAGATTAAGCTGCAGCTGGGCGAATTGATTATAACGACGAAGATTAATGCACGGCTGTGAGTGAACCATCAGACTCGCGGTAAGTGGAATAGCTTTCTCACCACAAGCTATTTCGGCACACGAAGACGTACAATTGAAAAAAAAAAAAAACAAGGGACAAAGGCTATCTTGTTTTATCACTTACCGCAGGACTAAAGAGATGGCGACGAGATTACGGTTGAGCGGTACTTAGAGCTTTTACCGGTGAAGGAGACGTTATCGCTTGGATGCGAAAGGTCCAGGTGGTCGCCGAGCTACAAAAGATAGACAATATGGCCGGTCTCATGGCGCTATATCTCGAGGGGGATGCGCCAGCATTGTACCTCGAGATGGACGAAATCAGCCAGAAGGACGCGCAAAAATTTGAACGGCATATGATGGAAGCGTTTGCAGAAGGTCCGTGTACCGCGTTTGCCAAGCTGGCAAGGATATGGTCGGAAGGTCAGTGTGTGGATATTTTTGCTGCGGAGATAAGGAGATTGGCCATGCTGGCGGAGTTTCAGGTCGAGTGCGAGTGTGCAGTGCGGCTGGCATTTATAAACGGATTTCCGGATGACATCGTGGTGAGACTGCAGCAAATACCTGGCTACAAGGAAATGGAGATGCGTACATTGGTAGAGCAAGCCCGCATCATAGCGGAAGATGCTAAGAAGAGTGTTGCAGCAATAGCGGCGATGGAGGCCCGGGGCAACCGACAGCAAAATGCCGAAAGGGTGACAAACACGGCGAACAGTCGCCCATGCACGTTTAGGGGCCGTTGTTATAGGTGCCAGGGTGCGCACATGGCGAAAGATTGTAAGGAGTCGACACCAGACATAATTTGCTACCGGTGTAGGCGGCCAGGCCACATCGCTACCAATTGCGACCAGGGAAACGGTCCAAGGGGAGTTATTGCACCGGTAGCTACTCCTCGAGTGTTGAGGCGCTGCCTGTGGTGAAAGGAAAGCCATTACAAGCCCTCGTGGACACGGGATGTACAACGACACTGGTGACCACGGGGGTGGTGGAAAAGTGGAGAGGGAAGAGCATCATAAGGGCAGTTGACAGCAGGAAGATTGAAGGTAGAGGTTGCAGCGAGGTGGAGATGGAGGTAAGGGGAAAGAGAATTAGGCTTTCAGCCATTGTGGTCGACTGCGTAGTGGATGGAATTGACGTGATTGGGCGATTAGGAGGCGTCACAGTGAACGATGTAGGAGTAACATTTGGTGACGTTGCACCATCATGCACTGAGAGTACGCGTCAGGAGAGCAAAAAGGCCCACGAGGAAAAATATGCCGCTGACACCGTACAGGATAAGGACTTCAAGGCCATGTTCAACAGGCAACGATGGATTGCTGAGTGGTACTGGAAGGGAGAACCGCCAACACTGAAGAACAAAGTGGGCTCCTATAAGCACACACTGAAAGGAGATACTAGGAGAGAGTTTGAGCGAGAGGTAGAGAGATGGATCGAGGAGGGCATACTGGTTCCCTGGAAGGAGGAGGTGAAGTGTGGGGTGATGCTGTTAATGGCTGTGGTGCAACCCACGAAGAACAGGGTGAGACCAGTGTTGGATTTTAGGGAGCTGAACGAACATGTGTTGTGTCGCACAGGTGGTGAGGTCATGGATGTCTGCGGGGAAACTCTGCGGGAGTGGGGACGTATGACGGAGGCTTCCATGATCGTCGACTTAAAGTCGGCATATCTACAGCTACACGTGGAGAAGTTGTGACAGTATCAGCTGGGCAGGTATGAGGGCCAGACATATTGCCTGACCAGGCTCAGTTTCGGGCTGAACTCTGCACCAAATGGTGCTGGTCCTCAAGACCGTTCTTGGAAAGGCCGACAAGATGAAGAAGGACACCAATTCCTACATCGACGCCATCTTAGTGGACGAGACTATAGTGTTGGCGGCGGAGGTCACAAGTCATTTGCGAGGATACGGATTGACTGCGAAGCCGTCGGAGGCGTTTGAGGGAGGAGCCGCACTAGGACTTAGGCTGTGAAGAGACAAGACAGGCAGGTTGGTATTTCAGAGGGGAAATGAAGTCCCGGAACTGGGGCCAAACATGAATAGATGGGAACTCTTCTCGGTGTGTGGAAAATTGGTGGGTCACTACCCAATCGCTCAGTGGCTCCGGACGGCATGCAGCTATGTCAAGAGACGAGCGGACGGGGTTACTTGGAGTGACAAGATGGGAGAGAGGATGATGGCCATGATGCAGGAGATCGTGGGGAGGGTGAAGGCCGATGACCCGGTGCGAGGACGCTGGTATGTCCCCGAAACGCAGAGTGGGACCGTATGGTGTGATGCCAGCAGCATAGCACTGGGTGTCACGTTGGAGATAGGTGTTGAGGTCGAGGATGCAGCCTGGCTTAGGAAGAAAGATGATTGTAACCACATCAATGTGGCCGAGCTGGACGCTCTGTTGAGAGGGGTGAACCTCGCCTTGAGGTGGGGACTGCGCACCATCGAGATTCGCACCGACTCGGCAACTGTACTCGGATGGGTGAGATCAGTGCTTACCAGTAAAAAGAGAGTGCGAACGAGAGGGGCGGCAGAAATGCTGATAAAGCGCCACCTGGGAACTCTAGGATAGCTGACCACCGAGTTCGGCCTGAAGTTGAGTGTAGTCTTCGTGCCCTCAGAGAAAAATAGAGCAGACGTCTTAACCAGGGTGAAGAAAGCCTGGATGGAAGCGCTGGAGGACAGAAGAGGGGATAGCTGCTGTGTGTCGGCTGAGCGAATTGGACCTTAAAGGGTTGCATGCATGCACCACATGGGAGTGGATAGGACCCTGTTCCTAGCCAGGAAAATCGATTCCGACGTTCGCAGAGACAGTGTCCAGAGAGTGGTCAGAGGCTGCGTCCGATGTCAGTCTATCGATCCCGCCCCAGGTGTGCACGAGACGAGAAGTCTCCCGGTGGATCGCGACTAGAAACGATTGGCGGTGGACGTAATGCACTACCAACAGGGAACATACCTCTCGATGGTTGATTGTGGACCGGGACGGATGGCGATATGGAGGGAAATGAAGATGGGAACTGCAGAAGAAATTACGCAGACGTTGAGAGATATTTTTGGAGTGAGGGCCTGTGGATGAACTGCTGATGGACAACAGCGCAGCGTTCCGCACTGAGGTGCTGAGGGAGATGCTTGATGGATGGAAGGTGGACCGCTTCTTCAGAGCAGCATACAGGCCGAGCGGAAATGGGATCGTGGTGCGACACCACCTCACAATCAAAGCAATGGCGGAACGGGGGCACATCTCACTAATGGAGGCAGTGTTTTGGTACATGTCCCCTCGGGTGGGATAGGCTGAGGAATCGGTGCCACACAGAGCGATATACAAATACGAGTGCCGGCACCTGTGCACGGTACCACAACGGCCAGTAGAGAGAGAGAGCGCATTCGTACACTGGGCGAGGAAGTCTGGGTTAAGCCCCCAGATGCATGCTGCACATCTCAATGGGGAAAGGGAACGGTAACGGCCGTGAATTCCCAGAATAACATGTCCGTAGACGGAGTGACACGTCATGTCCTGGATGTCCATAGAATCGTTGTGTTGACGGACTCCGAGGAAGAGGAAATCGAAACTGCCACCCCAACATTACGGAGATCGTGACGCGATCGCCGACTGCCTGGGTGGACATGCAGCAGTGTGAGGGGAGATTGATCCTTGAGATCAGGGGGGTGTATGGGGCTGTGTGGAGGAGGTGACGTCAGATGTGGACGCTTGACCGGAGGCAGAGGAGGAGTGAGGCGAGATGCGTTTCCAAGGCGGCGTCCGTAGGGCATCTCTCGCGGTGACTTGGAGAAAGACGGACGTATCAGATTAAGCTGCAGCTGGGCGAATTGATTATAACGACGAAGATTGATGCCCGGCTTTGAGTGAACCAGCAGACTCGCAGTAAGTGGAATAGCTTTCTCACCACAGAACACACACACATTGATTTGTATCTATCTATGTATTATTCTTTTTGTCTCTATGTATTCCTATCTATCTCTCGCCAACTACAGGAAGCATTCTCCAAAGAAGAATGAACTGGATTTGTCTAGTTGAGAGTAAAGTGAGGATACAGCCAAGGAAGGCAGAATAAAAATGGATAATCGCATGTGTGACATGAATGTTAATTCTCTGACTTCACGGTTAGCTATACTCTGTGATCTATTTATCAATTTCATGTCAGCATGGTTATACTACATGGTGAATAAACTAGCATAAATAATAATAATAATAATGAAATTATTGTGTACAGTGCTCAGGTGCACTACAACTCATCAAAGGTGCACGTATAGTACATAGAATAATGTACAAATGTCAGGAAATTGAACAGTGTATGAGTCATGATATATATGTGTGCATGTGTACAGAGGGGGGGATATCAGGTGTAGTGTTGGCGAATTTCAGGAAGCATGGAGGTTTTAAAGGATGCAGTGTCTCGACAGCTAACAACTGATGCAGGTAGTTTGTATATCCTTGGGCTGACCAATGCCCTGTGAGTTGGTAGATGGAAACTGTATGGAAGCGTATTGTATGTATATGGGAGTGAGTGTGTGTATATAATATATATCTGAGAAGCTATCGATTACAGAGTTGAGCCCAATCATGATTGATTGTACCTTGATAATGAAATGCGTGTCATGTGTGAATAAAATACGTATGTGATGCAATCTTGATACTTTGTTCAAGCCTGCTTATTATATATACACACACAAGGATAAGTCAAAAATTATCCACACTTTCACCATAACATATCTTTAGGTTTGTCACACTGACTTCTGCTCACATGTGCTTATAGTTGGTACTATTGTAGTCACGTGATTGAAGTTTGAGCTTGATTATGCCTGTTTTCTTGCTGCTGTTACAGTGTAAATCTGGCCGCTCCACTAGCAGTATCCACCAGGATGTTACCACTCCATATTCTGTCTTTTGAATTCTGGCTCTTTCTGGTGGACTCATGTTTCATCCCCTATGACGATACTGGATGCACTGCGGAAGAACTGGCAAACGCTATGAGAGACAGAGATGGATGGAGGAAACGTGTCGTAGAAAGCCGAGCAAGCTCGACCTGATGACTATTTTGCTCAAAATTTTTTCACCTTCAGTGTTGTAGCAGCCAAGTAAACGTTGGCAGACCTCAATTCATTTTCACTTATGCTCTGTGGTAAGCTCTCTTGGCACCCATCTTGCACAGACTTTATGGAAGCTGAGTTGTTTGTGGCTGGTTTGATAGACAGAACCATGACTAATCTGCAGAGAACATGCTGCACACTTACTATCATATGTATATTTATTTTGATAAAAAAATTTTTTTTAAATAGCAGCCTATCAGCTGTATAGCAGATAGCATTGTAAAGGCTGGAAATCACCCTCCCCTCTTCCTCATCTCCCCCAGGTTGTAATGGCCCTTTTGAGTCCTTGATTCTGAGAACTCTGCTCTACAGTAACAATTTAAAATATCTCACACTACCTAGTTTTGTCCTTCTAGATTCTTAGTTCAAATCCCCTTGAAATCAATGATGACATTTATCATACTTGGGTTGTTCATGAAATAGGTAGGTCACTTTCAGTTCCTCTCAAAGGCATAAACATAGTCAAGTGCTTTGTGACCACCAATCATGCTTCTCCACACTACTAATGTTGTCTAAGAGAAAAGCAAAGGTTGATATAGCTTGACACGAGTGTCATCATAACTAATTTTGTTCAACTGGGTGGACTGGAGCATGCTGCCTAGTTCAGGAATTGAACTAACAACCCTATGATTGTGACCCCTACACCCTAACCACTAGGCCACATGTAATAAGTTCCTGGATTCTAAACAGCTATACTAGAGTTAAATGAATTCATATCCCTTGTCATTTCAAAAACTTGTCTTGTACCTATATAAGAAACCAAAACCATAGAAATATAAAAGTTATCTCACCTTCTCTTATAGATGTTAGTGAACTATCTGGCTTCATCTTTGAATGCAAGGACTGTGGTGAGGGAGGTGGTGGTGCACTTGGTGCATTCGGTGCAATTGGCTGGTGGTGAGTACCTTGGTTATGAATTGCTCGAGGCAATCCTAATGTATTATTACCCACCACCCGACCAGGATTTGCAGCAGTTTGGCCTGGCACCAGCAAAGCTCCATGTTGTTGGTGTTGCTGTTGTTGTTGCTGATGATGATGATGATGATGATGTAAACCAACTGGATTTAGTTGTGGGGATGCATTTCCACTGTGAGGACCCATTTGCTGCTGATTACAAGCTGCAGTTTGATGCCGCTGTTGTGCATTATGGTGCGACTGTGACTGCAGTTTAGGGGAGTCCAGTGAGTTGGGTCGGTAGTTGGTCAGTGACAGGTTTTCAAAAGCTTGGTTGAAATTAGAAGCCGACCCATAACCAGAAGATGGTCCTGATATGGGAAGAGATGATGAAGCTGGTGAGGAAGCAGTATTAAGGTTTTGGTAGATATGGACCATCGGGGGGTTAGAGCCGGAACTGGTGTTGGAGTTAGAGGTGGAGTTTGCATTGGGGGTGGAAATACCACCTCCACCACCACCACCACCACTAGCACCACTGTGGGAAGTTGGGGAATAATTTGAGGAATGAGCCTTTGGAGATGAAGCATACGAATGGCCACTATAGGCAAAACTATTTACAGATTGCTGTGGTGCATAAGAGGCCAAGGTTTTCGTACTTCGACGTTGAAATACATTGGTGTGGCGTACAGGTGTATCATAATCTAGAAAGAAAGAAAATGAGAAATTTAGAACTACGAATATGTTGAGTGTGTATATATAGTGCAACTGTCTGCATATTTATAGATGTTTAAACATGTAAAAATTAATTCTTTCTAAAACATATAGGACTTATAAAGGCCAGTGTTTAGCTTCAATTTTAGCTGAAATGTTAGTTGGTTTCTTTGATCTATGGTCAATGCAATCATTAGTTGTCAGTGTGTGGCTGAAGTCAGGAATTTATTTCCCCAAAGCATTCGTATAGACCAGTGGTTCCCAAAGTGGGTTCTGCAGAACCCAAGGGTTCCACAAAGGAGTGCCTGGGGTTCTGTGGGAAAAGGTAGAGGAATATATTTATATTACGACCATATAACCAAGTAATATAGAATGAGGTCATACCAAATGACTGGCGTAGCAGCAGCATCATCAACTGTTACAAGAGCAAAGGAGACGCTCTGGATAGAGGAAACTATAGGGGTATTAAATTAGTTAACCAGGTCATGAAAGTCACAGAAAGAGTTATTACTCAACTGATTAGAGACAAAATTGATCTAGATGAAATGCAGTTTGGGTTTGTGCCAGGTAAAAGTGCCACGGATGATCTTTTCCTTGTACAGCAATTACAGGAGAAGTACCTAGCTAACAGTAACCCCCTCTACTTAGCTTTTGTTGGCCTGGAGAAGGCCTTTGACAGAGTCTCACGCACCTTAATCTGGTGGGCCTTAGAAAACTAGGAGTGGAAGAATGGCTTGTGAGAGCTATACAAGCCATGTATAGAGGAACAGTCAGCAAGGTTAGAATTAACGATGAATATAGTGATGAATTTAGTGTGTATTTTTATATATACACCCTCACACTATACACACACTCCCTAAAACCATATTCCAATAATAGAATTTCTTTTACAACCATAAAATTTGTCTCTAGTTTACAATTCCCCCATCCCCCTCGCCACCCCCATTTGAACTCTGGACCAGTCCATTAACACAATCCAATATACACACACATATTTACAGAATATTTCCTTTGCCCCCAAGAAACAATTTTGTTCTGTCAAGAAACACAACCACCAACATGTTACTATCATGGCTACACACCTCTCTATACACAAGAATTCATTCTCCAGTCCCCTTTTGAGCAAGGAAGATGGGGAAAAAACTTACTCCAACACTTAATTTTAAATCTTTAATTTTCAGTTTTTAATTCTTATTAATTCTTTTTAATTGTAATACTCAACATTTGATAAGATGAATTTTAATAATACATCGAAACCGGTAATATGTTATATACTTTATATACATTATAAAACTCTTTTTTGAAAGAATTGTCCTTCTCATTTTTTCAATAATGTCATCTTTTCAATAATGTCACTTTGACGAATCAAAGAAAAGAAAAAAAAAAATGAAAAACAGACCCTAAAATATATTTTCCGTGCTATTTCCAACTTCACCTTTTCTCTATATCCACTGTTTTGTATAGAACCTTACTTCCCTTTTCTAACATATGTATATATATATTTTTTTTTAACAATCATTTTTAATATCAATTTGTGTACATGTTACAAAGATCCTTTATATATATACCAGGTGCACTTTTCAAACACTTTTTATTATCATTTTTCTTATATAACGTGATTTGTATAGAACATTTTCTAAGGTCCACACTTTTTTTCACTATATATATATATATATATATATATATATATATACACACACACACACACACACATATATACACCCAAGCAACACCATGACCTCTGGTGCTATGAAGTATTACAGAAGACCCACCCTCTTATATTATCAGGCTGAGGCATATATCTAGTAGGCAACACCTCCCCTCCCATAAACCTCCTTTGCAATCATCCCTATACCTATATCCTCAATTTCCCCAAGCATCTTCCCTACTCCTCCCAAGTTCCTAAACCCCTCCATAAAGTGATCCCGACAAAAGAGCCCAGTTCACACTATATAGTGGTCATATAGGAGTCACAACAAAAGTGCCCGGTCCACACTGTAAAGTGATCGTGTAGGCATCACGGCAAAAAGTACCCAGCACATACTGTAAATGTGGTTGGCATTCATGCTAGCATGAAAGATGGATGTTAAACAATGATGATGATGATGATGATGATATATTTATACACACACACACACATATAATCATAATCATTTAATGTCAGCTTTACCTGCTAGCAAGGGTTGGATGGGTCTACATAGATCAAGTTAATACTGAAGCAGGGCTACCGGCCTCCCAGACAGGCTGAGGGATCTGCATCCTTCTTACGTATGGTTATATAAAGTGCAGAGAAGTTGTTGTCTTTTGTCACAAACTGAAGGGTCCTCTTAACCCCTTGTTTGATAAGCTTTCTATGGCTGGATGCCCTTTTTATCACCAACCACTTTACAGCATGTAGTAAGTGCTTTTATTGTGTATATTACCAACACTAGGGAGGTTGTTATGTCCTTGACACAACTCAAGGGTCCTCTCAACCCTTTGTTTAGCAAACTTTCTATGGCTGGATACTGTTCCTATTATCAACCACTTTACAGCATGTACCAGGTGTGTTTATTGTGCAGATTACCAACACTAGAGAGGTGGTTGTGTCTTTGACACAACTAAAGGGTCCTCTCAGCTCTTTTGGGCATGGTTTCTATAACGGGGTGTTCTTCTTGTTGCCAACCACCCTTACAGAGTGTACCAGGTACATTTTCATGGCACCACCAACTGAAGAGCCCTCACAGCACTGGGTAGGGAGCAATAGTTGATGTTGATATATATGAAGATATAGGTGTATGTGGAAATTTGGTAGGGCAATGAGTAAAGGGTAGGGGGTGGTTGATTAGTGTATGGAGAGAGGGGAGTCATGTGATGAAGAGATAGGTATAGGAGTTTAGGAATGAGTAAGGTATAGAGATAGCTGTTTAGTGTATGGGAGATGGGATGTAGTAATGTGGGGAATGTGGTCAATAGAAGGGGGGAGGGGTCATGGTAGAGAGATAGGTAGGGGGGATGAACAAGGGGTAGGGAGAGTAGCTACTAGGGTGCAATGGCAAAAATACCTAAGGTCTTTACAGGGAAGTAGTAGTTAAGGAGTGGTTTTGGAAGGGACACGGGTGGTGGGTGCAATAGTGGTGGGATAGATGGTGGGGAGTGCTATTAGGAGGGGCTCATGGATGAGTTAAGTCATATTGTATGTGTTCATCACAGCATAGCACCAGCCTGCTTGATCCCTTGTCATCTCAGTTGTGAGGCTTAGTTTCTTAACCCTTTAGCATTTACATTACTGTATATATACTATTGTATTTTCATGGTAAAGGCTTTACCTCACATAATATCGAATCTATGAGATTTTGATAATATTTATTTTGAGAACAATACCTTAACATCAGTATGAGTGGCCGGTTACAGCTGGTTTCAACAAAGAGGTGAGAGAATTCTGGCCAGATACAGCCAGTTTAAATGCTAAAGGGTTAATGTTGCTCTTCGCTACCTCATCCCGTGTCTTCCTGGGTCTGCCTTTTCCTCAAGTTCCAGCCACTGCATTTCTTTATGCAGCTGCTATCTTCTATATACATCACATGTCCATACCAGCACAATCTTCTCTCTTTTTACATCCGTTCTTCCACGCTAGCATGAGTTAGACGGGTTGTCCTGTTGTGGGGAGGAGCCGGTCGGCTGACCATGTCTTGCTCATACAGGAACTGATTCTGGCTTGATTTCTACAGCTGGATGCCCTTCCTAACACCAACCTCATTTACAGTGTGGGCTGGGTGCTTTTTTGCTGTGGCACCTCCACGACCACTTTGTAGTGGGAGGGAGTGGGGGCATATTGTCTATATGCTTCAGCTTTGGCTGTGATCAACGTTCTGGGATCTGTTTACCAAGCAAGCAGGCTTCGTTTCTTTCTAATCTACGCAAGTCTTCTACAGACAGCGCCCAGGTCTCACCACCATGTAACATTGATGTTCGTATACATGCATCATACAGTCCTCCCTTCATTTTGAGGCAGTAGCTCCCTGAACTTCTTCCATCCCGTTCTTATCCTAGTTATTGTACTTTCCGAACACCCACCTCTGCTGCTAATTTGGTCACCTAGGTAGCAGAAGCTGTCTACTGTTTCTACAGAGCCCTCCCAGAGTTTGGTGGTGCTTGTTTCCTGTGGCTGTTTGCTGCTTGCTGTCTCAGCGCAGCTGCTACTTGTGAAGCCTACATTCTTAGTTAAGCTTCCTGAGATCCCACTACATCTCGTGTACCCATTGTTTGCATTTGGGGCAAAGGATGGAGTTCCTACATACTGAGCAAGGTCATTTCGCTAATGGGATCTGGGTTCTGTTTTCTTGTCTACTTACAAGGATCTTAGTCTTTGTCAGGTTGACTTTGAGACCCTTTCTTTCTAGTCCCTGCTTCCATGTTTGGAATTTCTTCTCTAGTTCTACCATAGATTCGGCTATAAGTACGAGGTCATCTGCATACAGGAGTTCCCATATTGCCTGCAAAACTATAATGAACAGGAGAGGGCGAAGAATGGTGCCCTGGTGGACACCGACCTGTATACTAAATTCCTCGCTATAGTCATTGCTAATCCTAACTTTGCTGACTGCTCCCCTATACATGGCTTGTACAACTTTCACAAGCCTACTCCTAGTTTTCTAAGAGCCCGCCAGATTAAAGCACGGGGATCTCTGTCAAAGGCTTTCTCCAGATCGACGAATGCCAGGTAGAGCGGCTTACTTTTAGCTAGGTACTTTTCCTGTAGCCTCACAAGGAAGAGGGTATCAGTGGTGCCTTTTCCTGGCACAAACCCAAATTGCATCTCATCTAGATCCACCCGGTCCCTAATCAACTGTGCTATAACTCTTTCTGTTACTTTCATGACCTGGTTCATCAGCTTTATACCTCTATAGTTTCCTCTATCTAGTGCATCACCTTTACCCTTGTAGCAGTTGACAATGATGCTGCTGCACCAATCCTTTGGTATGACACCTAGTATTACCTGGTTAACAATACATGTGGTTATGGTGTGACCTACCACATGCCTTCAGTATCTCGGCAGCTATACCCAATGGACCGGTTACCTTCCCCGTCTTCATATCTTTAATTGCCTTACTTACTATGCTGCTGCTGACTTGTACTGCTGGCCCCTCTATAGGGTCTACTTGGAGTAGGGTCTCTTCTTCCCATGCATTCTCCTCATTTAATAATCTTTCATAATGGCTCTTCCACGCATCTTTCTTCACAGCACTTGTGAGGGCAAGCTCACCTTTATCATTCCGGATACACTTCTCTCCAATAACATCACAATTCTCTCTGACACACTGCCTCGCAATCTTGAACACTTCCTGTTTCTGGTCCTCACGTTGCAAGACAAGTTTGAATTTTCTATCCTCTGCTTCCCTTCTAGCTAAGTATACTTGTCGCCTAGCTTCCCTCCTGGTTTCTATGTAACGTACCCTGCTTCCCCCGTTCTTCCATTCTTTCCATGCCTGTCTCTTAACCTTAACTGCCATATCTACCTTATTGTTCCACCACCAAGTCACTCTCCTCCTGCCTGTAGTCTTACTCCAACAACAGATCTCATCCGTCGCCTTTAGTAAGTTATTTTTTAGAAACTCCCAGTGCTCTTCTACATTGAATGTCTCTATCTGTTCTTCTTTACTGTCATAGGCATCAAGTAAAATATCTTTAAATCTGTTACTGGCTGAGGGGTCTTTCAGCTTCCAGATCTTTCTTCTCCAGGTTGCCTTCTGTTTCCAAGTTCGTCTAGTTTTGACAATGAGGTTGCTGACAACTAAGTTATGATGGGAGGTACATTCCTCACCAGGGAAGGCTTTTGTGTTTATGACCGTCCATCTCTCACGTCCTCTGATGAGGATAAAATCTATCTGACTAGAATGTTCCCCTGATCAGGTGATTGTCGGGTTTTTTGAAGTTTGTGTTATATATCAACATGTCATTGGCGTCGCAGAATTCTAGAAGCCTGAAGCCTTCTTCATTTCTTGTGCCAAACCCGTGGCATATTACATCCAATTCCTCTTATGCCAAGTTTTCCTCTTAATTCAATTATGCCACACCGTTCATACACACTAACACACACATATATACATATATATATATATATATATACACATACACATGTACATACATATATATACACATGTATGTATATATACATACACACACACACACACACACATATATACACATGTATGTATATATACAAACACACACACACACATACATATGCCCTTTCCATCACCAACTACTTTACAGCATGGACTGGGCACATTGTCCTTGTGGCCAGCACTAGAGAGGTTGTCTTACCAGCTTTATGAGTCCTCGCCACCCTGTATCAGTTTTATTTTGAGTGTCTACTCGCCTAGACATGTAGTGTTCATAGCAGCTTACTGAGCCCATGTCTACCCCGTGCAGTCTCCTAGATAGGCTTCCTTCACCGCGGCTTACGGGATCCATGTTAGATCATATATGTATATTACAACACACAGCTAACTAACAAGACTGACTGTTACAATATATATGTGTTACACCAGACAGCTAAGTAACAAGACTGTTACAATATATATGTGTTACACTAGACAGCTAAGTAACAAGACTGTTACAACATATATGTATATTACAACAGACAGCTAACTAACAAGACTGACTGTTACAATATATATATATGTGTTACACTAGACAGCTAAGTAACAAGACTGTTACAATATATATGTGTTACACCAGACAGCTAAGTAACAGGACTGTTACAATATATATGTGTTACACCAGACATCTAAGTAACAGGACTGTTACAATATATATGTGTTACACTAGACAGCTAAGTAACAGGACTGTTACAATATATATGTATGTTACATCAGACAGCTAACTAACAAGACTGACTGTTACAATATATATGTGTTACACCAGACAGCTAAGTAACAGGACTGTTACAATATATATGTGTTACACCAGACAGCGAAGTAACAGGACTGTTACAATATATATGTGTTACACCAGACAGCTAAGTAACAAGACTGTTACAATATATATGTGTTACATCAGACAGCTAAGTAACAAGACTGTTACAATATATATGTGTTACACCAGACAGCTAAGTAACAGGACTGTTACAATATATATGTGTTACACCAGACAGCTAAGTAACAGGACTGTTACAATATATATGTGTTACACCAGACAGCTAAGTAACAGGACTGTTACAATATATATGTGTTACACCAGACAGCTAAGTAACATGACTGTTACAATATATATGTGTTACACCAGACAGCTAAGTAACAAGACTGTTACAATATATATGTGTTACACCAGACAGCTAAGTAACAAGACTGTTACAATATATATGTGTTACACCAGACAGCTAAGTAACAGGACTGTTACAATATATATATGTTACACCAGACAGCTAAGTAACAAGACTGTTACAACATATGTGTTACATCAGACAGCTAAGTAACAAGACTGTTACAATATATATGTGTTACATCAGACAGCTAAGTAACAGGACTGTTACAATATATATGTGTTACATCAGACAGCTAAGTAACAAGACTGTTACAATATATATGTGTTACATCAGACAGCTAAGTAACAGGACTGTTACAATATATATGTGTTACACTAGACAGCTAGGTAACAGGACTGTTACAATATATATGTATGTTACATCAGACAGCTAACTAACAAGACTGACTGTTACAATATATATGTGTTACACCAGACAGCTAAGTAACAGGACTGTTACAATATATATGTGTTACACCAGACAGCTAAATAACAAGACTGTTACAATATATATGTGTTACACCAGACAGCGAAGTAACAGGACTGTTACAATATATATGTGTTACACCAGACAGCTAAGTAACAAGACTGTTACAATATATATGTGTTACATCAGACAGCTAAGTAACAAGACTGTTACAATATATATGTGTTACACCAGACAGCTAAGTAACAGGACTGTTACAATATATATGTGTTACACCAGACAGCTAAGTAACAGGACTGTTACAATATATATGTGTTACACCAGACAGCTAAGTAACAGGACTGTTACAATATATATGTGTTACATCAGACAGCTAAGTAACATGACTGTTACAATATATATGTGTTACACCAGACAGCTAAGTAACAAGACTGTTACAATATATATGTGTTACACCAGACAGCTAAGTAACAGGACTGTTACAATATATATATGTTACATCAGACAGCTAAGTAACAAGACTGTTACAACATATGTGTTACATCAGACAGCTAAGTAACAAGACTGTTACAATATATATGTGTTACATCAGACAGCTAAGTAACAGGACTGTTACAATATATATGTGTTACATCAGACAGCTAAGTAACAAGACTTTTACAATATATATGTGTTACATCAGACAGCTAAGTAACAGGACTGTTACAATATATATGTGTTACACCAGACAGCTAAGTAACAAGACTGTTACAACATATGTGTTACATCAGACAGCTAAGTAACAAGACTGTTACAATATATATGTGTTACATCAGACAGCTAAGTAACAGGACTGTTACAATATATATGTGTTACATCAGACAGCTAAGTAACAAGACTGTTACAATATATATGTGTTACATCAGACAGCTAAGTAACAGGACTGTTACAATATATATGTGTTACACCAGACAGCTAAGTAACAAGACTGTTACAACATATGTGTTACATCAGACAGCTAAGTAACAGGACTGTTACAACATAGTTATATTACTTCAGAAACTCTTTATTTGATCACCAACCATTTTACAGACTACACTGTGTGTATATACCACTTTACAGAGTATACTGGGTACCACATACATGGTACCAAAACTTGAAATATTATCAAAGGGTTCCTTCTACCGAGCATTGTCCACCAATTTTACAAAGGCTAGTGAGTGTGTTCCATCATAATACTAATACTAGATAGGCTGTTTTGTATGTTGCAGGCTGAAAGGGATCTCTCCATGTAGCCTCCAATATTTCATCATATCTACTTTTAGCATTACAGTGCTGGTGGACAGTGCCTCGCAGAAGAATGTAAAATAAACAAATACCGGGGTCTATCCGGCCGCTTCCTCTTCGCACCAGTCACTGTCGAGATCTCAGGCATACTTGGACCCCATACAGCCAAGCTCCTCCGCAAGATTGGAACGGTGGCTGCAGCCCGTCTGAGGAAGGAGTCCCATGAGGTTGGGTGGTTGTTGCAGCGGGTATCACTGGCCACCATCCGTGGAAATGCTTTTGCAGTCTTGTCCGCAGGGCACAACACTTTTTCCCTCTTGCCCTAGGCCCAAAGCCGGATCACCCTCCCCTCTCTTCTGCGACCCTAGAATTTTTGCCATCGCCTCGCCTTCCCGTTCTTCTTCTTTCTTTTTCTCTTTTTTCTCTATATTTCCCTATTCTTTTTCCTTTTGTTTCCTTTTCTTTTTCATTATTGCCATTATTATAGTTATTATTATTATTATTTTTATTATTGCTCAGCAAAGAGTTACAGCCCTTTATAGTCTGAGTTCGAATCCCGCCAAGGTTAACTTTGCCTTTCATCCTTTTAGGGTCGATAAAATAAAGTACCAGTAATACACTGGGTAATTGCTGGTCTTGTGCCAAAAGTAGAAACAATTATTATTGTTACTGTAAATAAAATATATTTTCAATTTACTTCATAAACTAAAACATGAGATACAGCAAGTCACCAGTTAGCTTGATCCTGTATCATCTTTCATGAGGTTCAGTTTCTTAAAGGTCCACTCTTCACAACTTTGTCCTGTGTCTTCCTTAATCTTCCCCTTCCATTATTCCATCTACTTCAGGTACTCAGCCTTTTTTTTAATATACAACTCTCTCTCTCACCTTACATATCACATGTCCATATCAGTATTATCTTCTTCTTCATCCACTTATTCCTGAGAGGGTCGTGGGGGCAGAATCCTCAAACACTCCCTCCAGCAGGTCCTGTCAGAAGTAACTGTCTCCAATGGATGTTATCCAACCATCTTGCTCGGGAGGGGGGGGGGGGCTGCCTCTGTACTATCACCTATTCATATGTCATGGATTGCCTGGGACTGAATTTTGCCTTCTGTGGCTGATTTATCCAGAATTATTTAGTCACCAAATGCAAAACTTGACATGCCAGTCAATCCTTGATGTATAATAAATATGACTAGTACCAGTGTTATGTCCCCCAACCCATCAGCAAATGTTTGTTGATATTTATTATTCTCTAAGTCAACAACTCAAATAATAACACACACACATAGATATATATATAGTGAGAGTAAGTATAGTGCACTACATACAACTATCTATGAAAGAGAGAACTTAAGACTTTTAATGACCATGAAAATTATTGTGTACAGTGCTCAGGTGCACTACAACTCATCAAAGGTGCATGTATAGTACATATAATAATGTACAAAAGTCAGGAAAGTGAACAGTGTATGAGTCATGATATACACACACACAGCGTGTGTATGTATGGAGAGGGAATATCAGGCTTAGTGTCGGCGAATTTCAGGAAGTTTTGAAGGATGCAGTGTCCTGACAGCTAACAACCGATGCAGGTAGTTTGTTCCATACTTCAGCAATTCTAAGTAAAGGTTTTATTGTGGCTAATGGAAAGTTCAATATCTGACAGAGCCTAGTAGTTTCATTACTGACAGGTACCACAGTATTGTGAAATTTTCACAAATGGAGGTTGTATTTGTAGTGGGTGTGTTTGACTCAGAAGTATGAGGAATGTGTGTAGCGTGATTGATTTTTATGCAACAAATTATAGCTTTCTCACAAAAGAACTTCCTCTTTGCTTATTACTACACCCACTCAGCTATACACTCTCTAGTGCTTGATCAAACTTAATTGTTCAAACCTATACACACCCACCAAAACACTACCTGCAAATAAAGCAACCACCAAAGATACCCGACTAGACTACACATTCCAAACACCTGACTGTGAGTCAACTCATCCCTTATAAATATAAACCCCATTTCTTAAAATCACAATATCAAAAGACTGTGTCCAAGAATGAAAATACTAGTCCCTGTGAGGTATTGAATGTTTCAGTTAAATGAGATATAGCTTGGCTTTATGCCAGGTAGTGGTACTATTGATGCCCTCTTATTTTACTGGTTTCAGTCACTTGACTATGATTATGCCATGCTCCTCCTGAAAGGGACTTAGTTGGTCATATCAATCCCAGTACTTATTTTTTCAAGTCTGGTACTTATTTTATCATTGTTTTGTACAGCTAAGTTACAAAACATAAACAAACAGTAAACATATATACAAAACCTTCCACACAGTTTCTAAGTACTAACTTTCACTCACAAGGCATTGATCTATCATAGGCTTTATATGAAGACACTTGCTTAAGTTGCCACAGAGTGGGGCTAAATTCAAAACTGTGTGGTTGTGAAATTCCTTTACCATACAGCCATGCTTGCACCTATGTTGATAAATCCAGACAGTCAACAATATATATATATCAATTGATCAATTTTCACCTTTAATAACCTTTGAATATTTCCTTTGTTGAGTCACCACCACTTTATTAGATCTGAGAAATTCTCAATATGAAACATTCTACATCAACAAATAGCTGACCTCACTCAAAAACCAGTTTGTAATAAAATTAATTGAAAATCCATATATACTAATATTATACATGCATCAAAGTAGTGCAACACATGTACAGTGGTGTTGTCAGTAAAACGAGAGTATCTAATGAGTTTAGTGAGGAATTATGCAGGTAGATATCCATCAGGGTTCAGGCATCAGCCCACTTCATCAGGGCCTGATTTAATGCAGAACAAAGGAGGCAATTGCCCCAGTGGTCTCGGACTGTGACAACCCGTCCAATACATGCCAGGGTGGAAATCATCATCATCATCAACATCATCTTCATCATTTTACGTCCGCTTTTCCCTGCTTGCAAAGGTGGGACGGGTCTTATTCAGCACAGCATCTCTCCACTTGTCACGGTCCTTCGTCATCTCCACCGTGAGCTTCAGCAATCTGAGGTCTGTTCTCACCACCTCCGCCCATGTTTTTCGTGGTCTACTTATACCACGTCTTCCTTCAACTGGCATTTCCTGTCACTTCTTCACCCATCGGTCATCCTCCATGTGCATCACATGTCCATACCACCACAGTCTCCTCTCTCGCACACTACATTCTATCCCTCTCAACACATCCATGCTGGGTCGTTCACACATATTGACATTGCACATCCAACGGAGCATGCTTGCCTCATTTCTCTCCATCCGTCGCATATCCTCTGCATACGTATTTCTCCCTACCTGTTAGTTTGCCTGCTATCCCGCTACATCTCTTGTGTACCCAGGATCTGCATTGTGTGCATTTTATAGAATTTATGCCAGTTCCTTTTCTGCATATCGAACATGGCCATTTCCCTGATGGAATCAGAGTTTTGTCCTCTTTTCTACTCATCAACACTTTTGTCTTAGCTAGGTTCACTCTCAGTCCTCTTGCTTCCAAGTGGACGTAAAATGATGATGGTTAGATTTTTTTAATTTAGTACCTGTATGCATAACTTTTCAATTCCATTTACTAGCATCAAGTTGACTTTGGTATGTAAAAGTGCTGTGTATTCTAATTTTTTGTGGGGCTTCCCAAACCTGAAGTGCCCCGAGTCTCACAAGGTCTAAATCCAGCCCTGCACTCCATAATAGAGGAGTTTAAAACTGGTATCCATGGAAACTTCTATATGCTGACGACCTGGTTCTTGTAACCAAATCATTAGAAAAGCTAGAGATGAAATTCTAGCTTTAGAAACAGAAATTAGAATAAAAATAGCTTAGAGTAAACATGAGGAAAACCCAATTTCTGGTAGGAAAGAAGTCAGGACACTGATCTCATCAGGGATGTGGCCTTGCTCAACTTGTAGAAAAGGAGTAGGTAGAAACTGTATATGATGTACACAATGTATATCTTGGGTACACATGAGGGGTGGTGGTAGAGCAGAAAGACTAACAGGAAAGACTTCAAATGTAGCCAATGCACAGAGACAGTTAGTAGTGAAATAAACTTTTTTTCCAATCCTAGGAAGGATCCAAAGAAGTAGTTGATAGCTTCTGTTAACTAAGTGATCTAATTAGCAGGATATAAAAATTTCAGGGAGATACTATCTCTGTTGACAACAACAGGTTTCTCTCTACAAGATGCCTGTGTGCAATGTGCAATGTTGTATGGTAGTGAGACATGGGCAGTGAATGCAGACGATAATCAAAAGCTGGAGGTAAATGAAGTAAGAATACTTTGATGGATATGTTAATATATGTGCAAGACAAAGGATAGATGTGCTGAGAGAAAAGCTCTGAATATAAGGAGAATCAGGTGTGTGTATATCTACACACACACACACACACACATTGAGAGAGAGAGAACAGCAGAAATTTATTTAAATGTGGCATCCACCCATAGAAACGATGCCAGTTTAGTCAAGACATAGTTCACTGTGATAACTTGTCCAACCCTAGCATGTATGTATAATGCACCCAACTTCCTGTGTAAAGTGGTTGGTATCAGGATGATCATCCATCTATAAAAACTATTACATAATTGGAATGTCCAAGTGAGATGTGTCATCTAACCTGTTTAGGAATGCAGTAATTTTTAATAACTAACTCAGACCATGGTGGTCTATGTAACCCATGCCAACAGAGAAAAACAAAATGATGATAATGAGAAATATATTGAATTTTTGGAAACCAAGTATTCATGGCTCTGCTAAAACTATTCCAAAAATATTCCCTCTCAGTTCTGGCAATCGAGCACAGACAATATACGGTTTGAGAAGACTCTCCATTCTGAACGAGCCTGCAACAACTTCTCTGGTGCTGATGCCATGATAAAATATACCCAAAACACCTTGTACAGTGTTAATGTTGGTGCCATGAAAAATGCAGCCAGTACACTCTGTAAAGTAGTAGTGTTGGTTCCATAATAAAAATGATACCCAGTAGATTCTGTAGAGTTGTAGTGGTAGTGCTCTGATAAAATATACCCAGTACATTCTGTAGAGTTGTAGTGGTAGTGCTCTGAGAAAATATACCCAGAACACTCTGTAAATCGGTAGTAGTGGTTCCACAATAAAAGTAAAAGCATCCAGCATACTCTGTAAAGTGGTAGTGGTGTTGCTATAATAAAACATACCCAGTGTACTCTATAAATTGTTAGTGGTAATGATATGCTAAAACCCAGTCAGTACATTCTGTAAAGTGATAGTGCCACAATAAAACACACCCAGTACACTCTGTAAAATGGTAGTTGTGGTGCTATGATAAAACACATCCAGTACACTGTAAAGTGATAATAGTGGTGCTATGATAACACATCCAGTACACTCTGTAAAGTGGTAGTGGTGGTGCCACAATAAAATGCATCCAGTACACTCTGTAAAGAGATAGTGGTGGTGCCACAATAAAATGCATCCCATACAGTCTGTTAAATGGTAATAGTGATATCACAATAAAACACACCCAGTACACTCTGTAAAGTGGTTGTGGTGTTGTTGACAAAACATACACAATAAACGCTGTAAATTACTCATAGTTGTGCTACAATAAAACACAACCAATACACTCTGTTAAGTGGTAACGGTGGTGCTATGATAAACACACACCCAGTACACTCTGTAAAATGGTAGTGGTGCTGTCACGAAAAAAAACGCACCCTAAAGAATCTGAACACTTCCATCTCAGAATATTTGTTATTGAGTTTCAAGAGAACAACTAACTCAAAGTGTCTGCAGTCAGTAAATGGAGCTTTCTATGCAACTTTTAAAGAAACTACACAAAAATGAACTTTAATAAGCAATGACAATGAATGGGTTAGATGTATGGTCGAGGTGTATGGCTGGTCCTGTTATGACAGCTAAACTCCAAAAGCTCTCCCTCTCTCTCATTGCTGAGACATTGCTCTTATGGTTGTTGTTCTGCCTAATTGCATATCTTCTTCCACCTCTTAACCCTTTTCATATCAAACCACTTGAAGATACAAAAGCTGTTTGTTTTATGAAACAACTTTCATTAACCCTTTAGCATTTACATAATTCTATATACTATCATATTTTCATAGTAAAGGCTTTACCTCACATAATTATCTTACATAATATTGAATCTATGAGATTTTGATATTTATTTTGAGAACAATACCTTAACGTCAGTATGAATGGCCGGCTACGGCTAGTTTGAACGGAAAAAGATAAGAAAATTCTGGCTGGATATGGCCGGTTTAAATGCTAAAGGGTCAAGTTATACTCCAAACATCCAATTGACCTGTTTATTGCCAAGTTTCTATTGGCATTCACTGAATTTGATTTAAAGAATTCAAAGATATTTACTAAAATTATTTATTATTAAAGTGATATTTCATTATTAAGATTAGGGTGGTGAATTGGCAGTATCGGTAGAGCGTTAGACAACATACTTTGCAGATTATAGTTATAACGTCCCTTTACGTTCAAATCTCTCAGAGGTTAGCTTTGCCTTTCATGTTTACGAGGTTGATAAAATAAAATACCAGTAATGCACTGGGGTAAATTTAATCAACTCTCCCAAAATTGTTGGCTTTGTTCCTAAATCAGAAACCATTATTCATTTCATTAATGTATTTCTAATGAAATACACTGTTTGAATTAATGATTGAACAATTTAGAGAGAATTACTAAAGTTATTTCATTAAGATGGTAAATATAACATAACTTTAAAATATTCTCATATATAGTGTTGGAAGATGAATAAAAATCCTTTTAAAAGAGCAGTTTTATTGTGTTTTGTGTGTTTTTTGGTTTTTTGATCCAGAGGCAATTTGGTATCAAAAGGGTTGATTTAAATAGGAACCCTTTAAATTAGATAGTTTTGCTTTATAGAACCAGAGGCGTTTTGGGACAGGTTGGTATAAAAAGGGTTAATAATGAGAAAGTTAATGTTTTTACTAAGTTCTTTCAAAATCCTTATTTTCAAACTTTATTGACAATCATAGGTCATATCTTTCATTATAAATATGGTAATAAAAAGATTAAGGTAACTAATCAAGGGATTCATATTTCCACTCATTCTCATCTTTTCACTGTGGTTGCCCCGTATCTTTCTTCAAACATCTGTCTTGTTTCCCTGATGGCTATAATTCTTTTAGTCTTTAACTGTTTTCAGCCATTAAATTGTGGCCATGCTAGGTCATTGCTTTGGTATTTTTTTATTTTTAGTAATTATTAAAATTTACACAAGTCTCTGTAAGGGCAGAATTACAGACCACATCCCAAAATTATTGGTCATACTTAACTTCTGTAAGTGCTGAATTCCATTATCTGAGATTTCATAACATGGGTAATGCTGGTGTAATGATAAAATGCATTCAGTATACTCTGTGAAGTGGTTGGCATTGGGAAGGGCATCCAGCCATGAAATATACAGCCATACTGGCATGTATATATTATGCACCCAGTACATTCTGTTGAGTAGTTGATGAATGAGTAGAGACCACATAGTGTTGAGAAGAGACTTTAGTCCTGCTAAACCTCTCTCTAGTTCTGGTTCCATAATAAAATGTACCCAGTTCACATAGTAAAGTAGTTGGCATTGGGAAGGGTAACCAGCGATGGAAACCAAGCCAAATATAAAACATAAGAGTGAAGATATGGTTTCCTGTAATGACCCATCCAAACTATGCCAATATGGAAAGTGGACATACAAGTATGATGATGATATTATAATCTTAATTATTTTAAATCTTCTGCTGGTCATTTTCTGGTTTCAAGGCCAGTATCTCATTTGATTCTCTTTCATATCACCCTCACACACTCTTTTGTAACTCCCAACGAATTAAGTAGCCACTTGGGGCCTGATGTATTGATGGTTACTTGCTGCCTTGTTAGGACTCACTTCTAATAAAATGAAAAATGTTGGAAAATGACTATGCTAAATATGCAGAAAAGAAGTCCGTAGAAAAACTGTGTGCCCAATGTAAATTATGGTGCACAAGAGATGCAGTAGGATCATATAAAAATCTTATCAACCCTTTCATTATCATATTTCTAATGAAAGACAGTGCCTATATGATTTTTAAAATAATCAAGAATCTGGAAGGATTTAGTAATAAATAAACTTTCTCATTATTCAGCTAGTGTTGGAACATAATGATTCTAACATAAAATTATAAAGGATGGTTTTAGATAAATAAAAACACTTTAAAATAAACAGTTTTGGATAGTAGAACCAGGGACAGTTTGGTATCGAAAGGATTAAAACATGTGATGGTTTATATTGTCTTGGAATTTCTCATCCCAAATTATTTCCTGTACGAGAAGTCTAAGTCTGTGAAAGCATATTTAGTGTCCTTGTCACAAATATTTTTAGATAATTATATCAGGTTTATTAAAGTCGGTCACAGTTTAGTTGTACCTAAGAATGTTAACAACTGGAGAGACATTTAGTTTGAACAGCAACAACAATAACTACTACTACTACTACTACTACTAGTGGTAGTAGTCATCGCCGTAGTAGTAACGATACTGTACTGCGTTAGTATAACAGTATAACACCAATTAACATATGTTTGGCAATTTTCTCTACCTCTCTTCTATTGCTAGAGCAGCAGAAATGATTGAAGTGACTCACATCTAGCTTGATACATACACTTGTTGAGAGGAATTTAAATGAACAAGATGCCTTTAAATAAACAAATAAATAAAGAGAATGAAATATAGAGATGATACTGCAGGAATATAAATGTGTATCATACTGAATAGATACATATCATCATTATTTTATGTCCGCATTCCATGCTTGCATGGATTAGACAGGTTGTCACAGTCTAATTCAGTTCCTATTTGGAGTTATTGCTTTCCTAGATGGGTTGGAAGACATTTGACTTGTACATTCCATTTCTGATACGGTTTCTACAGTAGGATGCCCTTTCTAACACTATGTACTCTCGCTTTAAAGAGTTATTGGTGCTTTTTGTTATAGCACCACCATTAAAGTGGTTGATATGTACTCAGCAGAACTAAAATGTCCTATTTACCCTGTATTGTGTCTGTTTAATTGCCAACCACTTTACAGAGTGGAGGCGTGTGGTCTAGAGGTAAGGGTGTTGGACTTACAATCATAATGCCATGGGTTTGATTCCTGGGCTGGGTTGCATGTTGTGTTCTTAAGCAAAACACTTTATTTCACATGACTCTAGTATACTCAGCTGAAAATGAGTACCAGCAATAGCTAGGGATTTAACCCTGCAATGGACTGGCATCCTGTTTAGGGGGAAGTCTTGTACTCTCAGTTGCTTCATGCCATGAATCTGGGATAAGCACCAGCCTTAAATGGCTTAAGACAGACATTAGACTTACAGAGTGTACTGGATGAATTATATCAGGTCACCAGCCTTCTATCATCCAAGATTAAAGAGTACTCTCTGATGTACATTGTCTCCATTCTTTCAAGGTAATGTCACCACAACAAAAGAAAGGGATTAGAGTATGATGGGAGAAACAGGGTGAAGAGAAGAATAATGGCAGAGAGAGGGAGGGAGAGGGGAATGGTAGGTACATGTTTACAAGTGAGAAACAAAGCAAGTGATGGCTAATAATACAGATGAGTGATGATGAGAGAGAATGACAAATGTCAATAAGAGGTGGTCTTAAGGAAAGGATGCACAATAAGGGATGCTGGTAGGATGTATTAGGATTAAACTGATTTGATACAATCCCTCATATATACCCCTCGTGATGGGAAAGACTAGACTAATATGGTTAATGGCATGTGGGATGGGGTAAAGACAGAGCCACAGGGTTTAGGACAGACTTTAACTTTTAACTCACTGAAGTGGGAGCAGGCAGTTCACAACTTTATACAGATTGACTGCTAATAGACCAATACTGCTGAATGAGCTCCTTTTTCTTTTACAAACTCTCTAAGACTGGATATATTGATGTTGTTGATACAATGTTTAAATTGTTATAGGTTCACTCCTTTTGGAAAGACATGTGAAAAGAGATAGTTCCAGATTGATGTTCTAGGCAAGAAAGATTGGGAATCATGGAGAAAGTGAACACAACATGGATGATGAGCAGAAGAGAGACAAGTAACTCAGGTGGTCCTGTGTGGAGGTAACAAGAATTCAGAAGCTTCATGGAACAGAGGCTTGGTGTTACTCTATCTAGGAATATGGTAAGCAAATTCCTTCAAGATGGAGTAACTGGAAAAGCAAAAATGAAACAAAACACAAGAGTCCAAAATAGTCATTGAGGTCACAGAATGTTTGATGAAAGAGATTTGACAATTAAAATACCATGTGATTGCAAAACCAACAAATAAATAGATTAATTACCTGACTAATAATGATTTCTAATTTAGGCACAAGGCCAACAATTTGTGGGGAGAGGAAAGATAATTACATCGACCCCAGTACCCCAGTATGTGACTGGTACTTTATTTTATTGACCCCAAAAAGATGAAAGGTCAAGTTGACTGTAACAGTTTGAACTCAGAATGTAAAGGGCTGTTACTAAATGCAGCAAAGCCTTTTGTCCTACACTGCAGTGATTCTGCCAATCCACTGCCCTAGTTACTTGACTAGTAATAATAAAAACCAAAGTGAAATTCAACTGGTGCATGTGTTTTTATTGGTATCATGACTCTCCCAAAGTATAACTATACATATATACATATATATTTATATATATATGCAGACATATATATATATATATATATATATATATATATATATATACACACATCATCGTCATCATCATTTTACGTTCGTTGTTCTACCTTTGCATATGCATAGTTCAATAATTACTGCTCATTTGCTAAGTCTACTTCACTATAGCCTAATTCATATCCAATGGCAACACTTCTAACAACAACAACTGTGGCTATTTGCTGGCTAACCACAACAAAATCATTTGTGCAATGACGCAAAAGTTCTTTGCATACAGCTCTCAGGTTGCTTGATATCACTCACAGCCACAACTCTCAAATATTTTTAACTGCATTCTTTATGTTGAATTTCTTCCAAAACTTGACTAATGAAATTGGGTTATCATTCATAGTATCTTGTATTGCTTGTTCAGAAGTGATTTATAGATAATTGGTTTTCAATGTTGCAATAACCCCCCCCCCCCCCCCTTCCCCCAACACACACACATACAAAATACACAGGTTGCAAAATGGATGTCATATTAGGAGATAAGAACCCAATTTTAACCCAAATCATCCATCTCAGGAGGATGACCGGGAACATCAAAAGCAACTTTAAAGCTGAGATTATTTTGTTCGCAATATCTTTTTACCCCCTGGAAAGTGGTTCATGGACCAAATAAGACAACATAGGGTAGAGAGAAGACCCTTCTCTAGTGTTTGTGCCACAATAAAATGTACCCAGTACAGTCTGTAAACTGGTCACCAAGTACATGACAAATCTCTCTAGTGTTGGTGTCAAGATAAAATGTACCCTGTACACTCTGCATAGTGGTTAGTGTTTGAAAGGGCATTCAGCCATGGAAACCAAACCAAAATATGGAACTTATGAGCAAGACTTGTCTTGGACCATGATGACTTGTCCAACCTATACCAGAATAATGATAGTGAAAATGAGAGACACAAATAGATTTAGAACCCATCTTCAAGAAATTGATCTTGTTACTCATATTTTCTAATTTGTGTACCAGATGACTGCTAATGCTTTCTGTCTGTACTCTCTGAGAGCTTTAGGATTTTGTGTATGGTTTACAATCATCGGTTTTAGTTTAAAATCGCGTTCAACTTTCCCTCTCATTAAAATCAGGGTTCGGTCTTTTGATGCTTTATAACCAGAAAGTTTTTTCTTCTTTTGTAAGGAATGATTTTGTAGGCATATGCTTATAAAATAAAGCAATTTTGTCAATAATAACCCTTTTATTATCATATTTCTAAAAGACACCACCTATGATTTTGAAAACACTGAAGAATTTGAAAGAATTTAGTAATGTAACTAAGTTTCACATTATCAAGCTGCTGTGTGATGGACAGATAACTATAAATACTTTTAAATTATCAGCTTAGTATCATAAAATCAGGGACAGTTTCAGACAGTTTGGTCTCAAAAGAGCTAAATATCAGCCTATAATTATAATTTTCTTCTTCTGAAAGAAATTCTCGTTAATATGTTGTTGTTTTTTTGGCAACATTTTGAACAGCATTCACAGGTTTATCGTTAATTCTAATATTGTGCAATCCCCTATACTTTTTCAACCATTCAAACATGCCAGAGCTACCAATAAAATCCTTTTCATCTACCACTTTATTGTGTCATTTCTAAGTGGAGAATAGATTTAAAGTGTTTCGTTTAATGGTGTAAGTACTAAGTAGAATGAGGTTGTTGTTGTAAACTTGGATTCATATTAGTACCAAGCATTCCATTTCAATAATTTTCTCACTTTGATTTCAAGTACATTGTACTGCAGTGGCCTAGTCGTAAGGGTGTTGGACTTATGATCGTAATGTTGTGGGTTCAATTCCTGGGCTGGGTCGATTGCTGTGCCCTCGAGCAAAAACACTTCATTTCATGTTGCTCCAGTATACTCAGCTGAAAATGAGTACCAGCAAAAGCTGGGCATTTAACCCTGCAATGGACTAGCGTCCTGTCCAGAGAGGGAGTCTTGTACTTTCAGTCGCTTCAAGCCATGAAACAGGGATAAGCACCGGCTCAACACACTGCGTGCAGTGCAGGAGGGCATGTATGCATGTACTGAAGTTGAAGACAAAGCTATCTGTCCTTTCTTATAATTATCAGCTTATCTTAAAATGGTTTGTATTTTTGCTCCATTCATTTGAAAAGAGTTCCCAAACTATTGTCTTTCTTACACCGCTTTCATATTTTTTTTTTTATTATTTCAAACTTTTGCTCTAAAGAAATAATTTTACACATTTTTTTTAGGACTGGCATTCTCACATTCATTGTTTCTCCTATCCATTATCTAATAGCTCAAAATACTTTACAAAACTTGCAACAAAAGGATGTGATATACAGAGGAGTGGAGAATAATATAACAGTCTCTCACTGCAGCTGAAGGTTAACTGATCATGTAAATGGCTTGAGTTGCAAGGCCCAGCATGTGGCTTCTCCCTCCATGGATCAATCAACTGGCTGGTTGATGTTATGCTGTTCACTCACTATTTTTCCATGCTAGCATGGGTCAGACGAGTCAAATCAGATAACTGTGTCTTGCTCATACACAGCCATTTCTGGCTTGGTTTCTACGGTTGGATGTCCTTCCTAACGCCAACCACATTTACAATGTGGACTGGGTATTTTATATTGTGGCACTAAAACAACCACTTTACAGTGTCAACTGAGCGTTTTTTGTCCCATCACCAACATAACCATTTTACAAGGTGAACTGGATGTTTATTGTCACGTTGCTAACATGACCACTTTACAAGGTGAACTGGATACTTTTTGTCGTGCCACCAACATGACCACTTTACACGAGAGACTGGGTACTTTTTGACGTGTCACCAATATGACCACCTTACAAAGGGGACTGGGTGTTTATTTGTCATGTCACTGACACAACCACCTTACAGAGTTGATTAAGTGTTCCTTTATCATGTGACCAGCATGAGTAGCTTACACAGTGGACTAGGGGGTTTTGATGTGTCACCAGTATGACCACCTTACAGGGTGGACTGGGAGCTTTTAGCCATTAAGCAGCATTGTGAGGGAGTGTGTCCAGGTATCTATACTTGTATGCATGGATTGAACAAGAGAGGTGTATCAAATGTGGAAAGTGGAGGGGATGCATGTATGTAGGGTGGAGAGGTAGGTCTAAGGAGGGGTACTTAGCTGGTAATGGGTGGAATATTAAGATATGGGAGGTGTATAGAAGGAGGATGGGGAGAAGTGGTGCATACTAGTGACACACATGGGAAGGTGAGTCTTCTGCAGTACTGCATAATGCCAGATAAATCAATCTTGTGTCATCATCTTTGAGCGGTGCAATAGTGTGAAGTCAGCTCTTATCACCTCATCCCAAGTATTCCTAGGCCTTCCATCAACTTTGAGCACTCTGCACCTTTTTATATAGCTGTCATCCTTCATACACATCACATGTCCATTCCAACACAATCTCCTCTCCTGCACACTATCGGATCCCTCTTATACCCAGTTCCTCTCTCAGTTCATTTATGCTTTGCCGTTCCTATATATTACTATTACACATACATCGAAACATGCAAACTTCATTTCTTTCCAGTCTTTGTAATATATATATAAAAATAAGCAGGCTCAAACTAAATGTTCCACCATATATATAAACTTTATTGGCATATTACAATTATTTCAATATCAATCAGTTCAGGGTACAATCATAATGACTGGGGGCCCAACTCTGCCTCAACATCTCATCAGATATGCGAGTTTATATGTGCAAAACCACATTCAAAATTTGAATGGTTATACATACACACACAACATATATATATATATATATATATATAGATATTTATTAAAATGAACAGATTAAAGTTTAAGCAAAGAATCGCTGCTTTCACCCTTAACGGGATCTTCTGAAACTTTAATCTGTTATGTTAATAAATATTTGCTCTACAGTTCTTATATATTTGATATATCATCATCATCATCATCATCGTTTAACGTCCATATTCCACGCTTGCATGGGTTTAGACGGGAGTTTTCCCACTTGAGGCAAGAGTGGTTGTCTTGCTCGCATAGGACTGTCGGGCGGGTTTTCTACAGCTGGATGCCCTTCCTAACACCAACCACATTTACAGTGTGGGTCTGGGAGGTTTTTACCATGTTGCCTACATGGCCACATTGCAGTGTGGACTGTGTGTTTTTTTTGTCATGACACCTACACGACCTCATTTGTTTCGGCCTGGATGTTGTGGCACCAACATAACTTTACATTGAAAGGGGCAGTGTGGATGGGGTGGGGGTGGTGGGACGGGGGGTGTTTTTTGTTAGTGCCTACTGATTGTAGTAGGTTTTACTTTGTATTTAGGTAAGGCGGGTCTTCTCTATTACTGAGTACCGCCAAAGATCTCGGTCCAGTGACATTGTCTTGGAGAGGTGTAAGTGTGTGAGGTCGGAATCTATCAAGTCGTCCCAGGTTTTTCTGGGTCTGCCTACTCCGTGGCTACCGTCTATCTTTATTGCCCTGCACTTTTTTATACAGCTGTCGTCTTTCATGCGCATCACGTGACCATACCAACGTAGCCTTCTCTTGAGTAAACAACATCTGATCCCTCTTATTTCTACTTTTTCCCTTAGTTCGTTAATGCTTTGCCGTTCACGTATATTACTATTACACATCCAGCGGAGCATGCAAGCTTCGTTCCTCTCTAGTCTGCATATATCCTCTGCACACAATGCCCAGGTCTCACTGCCATGCAACATTGCTGTTCGTATGCAGGCATCATACAACCTGCCTTTCATTTTTAGGGAGAACCCTTTGGCGGCTAATAGTGGTATAAGCTCTCTGAACTTTTTCCATCCAGTTCTGACTCTAGCTACTGTACTTTCAGAGCACCCTCCCCCACTGCTGATTTTGTCACCCAGGTAACGGAAGCTGTCCACTATTTCTATAGAACCCTCTGCGCAATTGAAAGAGCTAGTATTTTGTGGGCACTTGCTGGTACTTATTGCACCAGAGCACCGGCCACATGTAAAATCTATGTTCTTAGTTAGCTTACCTGTGATCCCACTACATCTTTTATGCACCCATACTTTGCATTTGGGACATAAAATGGATTTTCTACCTACGCCTTTCCTACACACTGAGCATAGCCATTTCCCGGAAGGGACCGGCGCCTTATTTTCTTTCCTACAAACTAGAATTTTAGTCTTAGCCAGGTTAATTTTAAGGCCTTTGATTCTAGGCCGTGCTTCCATGTTTGGAATTTCTTCTCTAGCTCAGCCATTGATTCAGCTATGAGCGTTAGATCATCTGCGTATAGGAGTTCCCATGGGCAGCCGGTCTTGAACTCCACTGTTATAGCCTGAAGGGCAATAATAAATAGTAGGGGGTTAAGAACGGAGCCCTGATGAACACCAACTTTTACGCTAAACTCTTCACTATATTCGTTGTTAATTCTAACCTTGCTGACTGTTTCTTTATACATGGCTTGTATAGCTCTCATAAGCCATTCATCAACACCTAGTTTTCTAAGAGCCCACCAGATAATGGAACACACATATATATATATATACACACACACACATATACACACACACACACACACACACACACACACACACACACACACATATACATATATATACATATATATACATATATATATACATATATATATATATACATATATATTGAGCCCTTATTGAGCCCTCTTTGAATTTTAGTCTTCAAATTTATTATTATTACTATTATATATATATATTATATATACAGGGTTATTCAAAAAGAATGAACCGATTTCATTGCAATGCGTCATGAAATCAGTTCATTCTTTTTGAATAACCCTGTATATTATACATATACACATATACATACATACATACATAAATATACATACATATATATATATATATATATACATCTTCACCCACTTATTCCTAAGAGGGTCTTGGAGGCAGAGTCCGCAAACACTCCTTCCAGCGACAGTCTCTGACTGATCCGGCTGGCTCCCCAAGTGTGACCAGCCAAGCTCATGGATGTTATCCAACCATTTTGCTTGTGGTCTACCCCTGGGTCTCTTGCCGATTGGTTTTGCCCGTAAAATTTGTCCAGCCATTCTTTCCTGAGACATTCTCACCACATGCTCATAGTATCGGAGCTGTAATCTCTCAATTCAGAGAAATACCGGCTCTACCTGGAGTGACTCTCCGATGTCCAAGTTATGCATTTTATCGAGTAACGTTACTCCAAAGACCCGTCGAAAGAATCCCATTTCGGCCACTGGTATTCGCGATTGTATTCTTTCAATCATTACCTAAGATTCATGACCATAGATAAGGGTTGACATGAATACCGAACTGAAGATAACAAATTTGGCTTTTACGCCTACCTCCTTTCTGATTACTGAATGCTGAAGCTGGCGCATTACTGCACCAACTTTTGCAATTATTGCACTTAATTCAGCCTCTTGCCTTCCATCACTCGTGAACACGGCTCCAAGATACGTGAACTTCTCTACTGCTCCAGTGGAACATCATTCAGATGTAGAGTGCACTGCGCAGGCTTCCTTGAGGGGACGAGTGTCTCAGTTTTTGCAGCACTGATTGTCATTCCAGTCATGGAACACTTGGCATCAAACCTATCAAGTGCAAGTCGAAGATAATCTTCTGTCGAGTTAAGTAACACCATGTCAGCTGCAAATTCCAGCCGACTGATTTTACACCCGCCAGTCATGATACCACTTCCAACCTCGCTGCACATGTCAATCCTGTTCATATAAATAGGGAACAGGAGAGGTGACAGTACGCACCCTTGGCAAAGTCCGACTCCCACATTGAATAGTTTCAATTTAACACCATTTATCCAAACACAAATGCTCAGACATTTGTATAGAGACATGAGAGCAGCAAGAAGCTGACTACCAATCCCAATCAAAAAATATATTGCAGTCTTCATTTCATGCCGCAAAAACTGGTGATGAGCCTGCAACCTGTCCGGGGAGGTATAGGATGAGCACACAAAGATTGTGTAGTCCGAGACCCCAAAGAGGGTTCGGAAGGGAGCAAACCTTGACAATTGGAACCTGTAACATTACAACTTTTACAGGTAAAGAGCAGGAACTAGTGAAGGAGGCTAGATGCTACTGGCTAGATAAAGTCAGGGTTTCCTCAACAAAGTTCCATGGCTCTAATTCTGTAGATTTGGATAGAGGATGGAACCTCCACTATTCAGGTGTGGCACCAGAAATGACGGCACAAGTGGGAGTGGGGATACTCACAAGCCCCTAGTTGTCAGAATATGTTATGTACTGGATCCCATTAAGAGGGAGGATTTGCCTGTTGACACTCTGTGGGTGGTACAAGTTTATGCACCAAACAAGGAGTCCAAATACAGATCCTTCCTTGATGAAGTCACTGCAGTTTTAGATGTAGTTAAGACTGAGTCATATATACTGACAGGAGGCTTCAATGCACATGATGGCACTGACAACCTGACAAGAGTGATTGGAAGAAACGGCGACCCCAATCTAAATATGAATGGAGAGACCTTACTAGACTTCTGTTCTAGAAATGGATTCTCTATTATGAACACCTTCTTCCTACACAGAGACATCTATAAATATACATGGTATAAGGGGAATCACGGATAGAGATCAATAATTGATTTTGTTATTGTCTCGGATTTCTTTGATTCTGTGCTGGATGTTCATGTTAAGAAAGAGACTGAGCTGTCAACTGATCACCATCTAGTTATCTGCAACTTGAGACTACCTAAAACTAAAGAAGCCCACAAAATTGGCAGAGAAAGTAAAGGGGTCCAAAGTTAAGACATGGGAGAACTTTGGAATACAACTTCAGATCAGCAAATAAAGTGTTTTGGCAGACCATCTGCCGACTTCGTAATAAGAAGTCCTCTTTCACACCTGCTATCAGGAACACATCTGGACCTCTCTTCTCTTCAGAGAAATGCATCCTCGCGCATGGAGAGTATACTTTTCTGATCACAACAGATCTAAACCTGATCACAACAGATTTTCTGATGTACACAAGGTGCATCTGGGACCAATAACTAATCTCTCTGAGGCTGAGGTCACAAGGGCAATTAAAGAGCTCAAATGTGGCAAGGTTGCTGAGGAGGATGCAGCACAGCCAATCAAATATTCACACTGTGGCAGGTCTTTGAGAAATCATGGGAATATTACCAAGAGGTATATTCTTGTTTTGTATACCTCAAAAAAGCATAGGACTGTTTTTCTTGAGACCTGCTGTAGAAGCTTCTTCAAGAGTATAGTAAAGGAGTGGGTATAAATTCCATCCTTTGTCCCAAATGCAAACTATTGGTACACAAGAGATGTAGCGGGATATCAGGCAGGCTAGCAAAGAACATATATTTTACATGTCGTGAATGCACAGGAGCAGTAATCAGCAACTACTCACAGGAAACAAGCTCTATCAAATTCTTAGAGGGTTCTGCAGAAGCATTTGACAGCTTCTATTACCTGGGTAACAAAATTAGCAGTGGAGGTGGATGTTCCAAAAGTACAGTAGCCAGAATTAGAACGGGATGGAGAAAGTTCAGGGAGCTATACCCGCTGCTTGATACAAAGGGTTTTTCACCTCAAAATGAAGGGCAGATTGTATGATGCATGAATACAAACAGCAATGCTGCATGGTTGTGGGACCTGGGCACTGTATGCAGAGGACCTATGAAAGTTGGAAAGAAACAAAGTTTGCTCTGATAGATGTGCCATAGTAATATACATGAATGGCAAAGTGTAAATTAACTGGGAGAGAAACTGGGCATAAGAAGGATCAGATGCAGTGTGCAGAAGAGGAGATTGCATTTGTATGGACATTTGATGTATATGAAGGATGACAGCTGTATAAAAATGTGCAGAGTACTCAAAGTTGATGGATGCTATGGGATGAGGTGATAAAAGCTGACCTTGCACCACTGCACCTCTCAACGCCAATGACACAGGACGAAGATCTCTGACAGTATGCTGTACAGCAGAAGACCTGCCTTCCCACGTGCACAGGATGAAACAAGATCTAGCGTTCTCTAGTATGCACCACTTCTCCTCTCCCCCTTCCATACACATCTCATGTCTTAACACTATACTTCCCCAGCTAAGTAGCCCACCGTAGACCTACCACTCCAATCTCCACCCTATATACAGGCACCCCCACTTTCCACATCTGATGCACCTTTCTTATCAAACACATGTATACAAGCATGGAAAGCTTGTGGTAAAATGTAATGTATCCTAGTTGGATAGTTCATTGACATAGACGTGAGGGAAGGTCCCTCGTCTATTTACCATTTTGTGTTTGTGAGAATTACAACAAAGTGAGTGAGTGTGTGCGCAAACAAGACAATAACCACAACGAGAGTTAAGTTCAACAATTGTAAATAATGGTGGTTTATTTATACTACAAATGGAACATACCAAATGTTGACGTGGTCAGTTGTGGTGAAAGGAACGTATTACCATTACAAAAGTATTGTTGGGTTTATTGTTTGCTGTTCCCTTGGCTGCTTTCTGTGGCGTGGTACAGAGGCTGTTTTCTGGCGTGTGATCAGTCTGCTTTCTAGTGGCTGTCTGTTTACTCCTCGCGTTCTCAACCAGCGGGAGATAACTAGGGTTGTTCTATTATCCCGGCAAGAGGCGTGAGGCGTCTTACTACAGTATCTCCTGCCAGATTTTCAAATCATCGAGAATCGATGTCATTACTCACATGTGGAGTAAGATGGCGAACAATGCAACAAGGGGGAGCTATTCGCTCTACCAAAAATTGAATCCAGAATAAGGATTTGAAAAATGTTAAAAAAAACAAAAACAACATGCATGTATAAAAAACAAGACAAAGAAAAAGCAGAAAAACAGAGGCCAAAAAAAAGGTGCAGCTAACATAGTCTAAATATAGATGGTACTGCAAAGTTTTTTGGGCCAGTGGACCCTACGACCTGAACGGGTCGTGGTCTTGTAACGTGGCGATGGTGGTGGTGTAGGGACAGGCGATGATGGTGGTTCAGGAACAGGCGTTCGCTCAACAGGAAAATACGAAGGGGTTTGTGGATCAGGAACCACAGCGTCTGTGTCAAGGTGTGCCTGCTTAAGCCTGTCTATTGTAACTGTCTCCCTGGACCCCTTAATATCTAACACGAAATGCTTAGCCGAGTGCGCTAAGACATGGTAAGATCCAGTGTAAGGCTGTGTGAGCGGGGGCTTCACAGAATCTTTCCTTACAAAGACATGCGTCCACGAGGCAATATCCCTCGGAACAGCAGTCTTGACAGTTTGTTTCCTAGTGTCCATTGGCGGCAAATCCTGGAAATAGGAGCGCAAACGGGACACGTAGGAAGCGTGATCTTGGGCATCAAGATCGATAGGGGCAAGCATTTGCCCGGGCAACGTCAGAGGGGCACCGTACAGTACTTCGGCCGGTGAAAATCCAAAGTCGACCTTCACCGTTGACCGAATCCCTAGTAGCACAATAGGGAGGTACTCGCTCCAATGCGCCGAGTCCATTGAGGCCATTAAGGAGGCCTTCAGTTGTCGGTGAAAACACTCCACCATACCATTCGAAGCGGGATGGTACGCCATAGTTCTAATGCGTTTAGCACCAATTAATTTTGACAGTTCGAGGAAAAGGCTCGACTCGAACTGTCGTCCACGGTCGGTAGTTATTGTGGATGGAACTCCATAACGAGAGATCCATCCAGACACAAGAGCACGTGCTGTTGTCTCCACGGTGATGTTTTTCAAGGGGATGGCTTCAGGCCATCTCGAAAAACGGTCAATTATGGTCAGCAGATAAGAATAACCATCGCTGACAGGCCAAGGTCCCACTATGTCAATATGAATGTGTGAAAAACGCGCATCTGGGTTAGCAAAGGTACCCAGGGGAGCCTTGACGTGTCGATGGACCTTTGATCTCTGGCAAGCGACGCAGGAACGGCACCAAGCAGCAATTTCACGCCTCATATTTGGTCAGAAAAATATAGCTGATATGAGCTTTGCTGTGGCAGAAGATCCTGGATGCGAGATACTATGTAATGCCAGAAATACGGTCCGACGATGATTCTCTGGAACGAAGGGCCTAGGCACGTCCAAAGAGACGTCGCAGAGGATTTGGCCAACTGCAGTCGACAGAGGCAAGTATTTCATCTCGCAATTCGCAAACTCAGGCAATGTAACATCCAGTGACTCAAGGGGAGGCTGATCCGCAGCCAAACGAGTCAGATCTATGTCAGAGGGTGACGAGATCGCTGTCACGAGTAAGCGGGACAAAGCATCGGCCGCTGTATTTAGTGAACCCGGAATGTGCTGGATATCACTCGTATGTTGCGAGATGAAATCAAGGTGTCTCGTCTCTCTGGGCGAGTATTTATCAGCCTTCGCTCTCAACGCAAAAGTCAATGGTTTATGGTCAGTGAGGATAGTAAATTGTCTACCCTCTAGCATATGTGAAAAATGTTTCACGGCCAAATAGATGGCTAAAAGCTCTCTTCCAAAGGTGCTGTAGCGCGTCTCAGCAGGTTTCAGCTTTCTGGAAAAAAAACTCCAGCGGTTGCTAGTAACCATTGATGTTTTGCTGTAGTACTGCGCCCACAGCGATATCCAATGCATCAACACAAAGCGTTAGCTTTGCACCGGGTACCGGGTGAGTCAGTAACGAAGCATTAGCCAAAGCAGTTTTGGCATGCTGAAAATCAGCAAGTTGAGTGTCTGTCAAAGAAATATCTTTGTTCTTCCTCCAACAATTTTTCAAAATTTCTGTCAGGGAGAAAAGCAATTTTGCACAATTTGGCACGAAACGCCTATAAAAGTTAATCAGACCTAAGAACTGGCGTAACTGACGTAGTGAGATCGGTGGAGGCAAATCCTCTAGGCTCAGGCCGGGGTCGAATACCGTCAGCATCGATGACGTGACCCAAGAAAGTCAATGACTCAGCACCAAAAATACATTTGGGTGCATTAAGCTGCACGTTATACGCCTTCAATCGGCGGAAAAGGTGGTGCAGGACATGCATCTGTAGAAACCAAGCCAGTGACAGTTCTGGATAAGCAAAACCCGGTCAACTGATCTAACTCGTCTCACAAGGGGACAACTTGTCTAACCCATGCTCGTGTGAAAAATTGATGTTAATCACTGATTATGATGTTACATACATATGTATGTGTGTGCAACTTTGGTAACATTGAAAGGTTTTGGCCAGTATTGACCCAGGCCATGTATAACTTAATAGCATCACCTGGTGAGGAGGTCACAGAATGTGTGATGAAAGAATTTTAACAAATAAATAACCATCCGGTTATTAAACCAACCAACAGGTGTGTGTGTGTTTTTATTGGCAGCATGGCCCTCACAAAGTATAACAATATCTGTTTCAACACACATTTTCAGATAAGAAATCTTGCACAACAAATACAAAAACAAAGAATATATATATATATATATATATATATATATCTTTCAGAAATTCCCACTGCTCTTTTACATTGTATGTCTCTATTTGCTCTTCCTTACTGTCGAAAGCATTGAGTAATATGCCTCTAAATTTGTTTCTGGTTGTGGGGTCCTTCAATTTCCACATTCTTCTCCTGAAGGTTGTTCTCTGTCATCGAGATCGTCTAGCCCTGACTATAAGGTTGCTAACTAGTAGGTTATGGTTGGCGGGGCATATATATATATAACCTTATAGTCAGGGCTAGACGATCTCGATGACAGAGAACAACCTTCAGGAGAAGAATGTGGAAATTGAAGGACCCCACAACCAGAAACAAATTTAGAGGCATATTACTCAATGCTTTCGACAGTAAGGAAGAGCAAATAGAGACATACAATGTAAAAGAGCAGTGGGAATTTCTGAAAGATAACCTCCTGGAAGCAACAAATGAAATCTGTGGCTAGAGCAGGCCTCTGGGAGAGAAGGAGAGTGACTTGGTGGTGGAATAGTAGGGTGGAGGAGACAATTAAGGCCAAAAGGCAGGCATGGAAAGAATGGTGGGGGGTGGGGGTAGAGATCACTACCAGGTGGCTAGGAGAGAAGCTAGGCAACAAGTGTACTTTGCAAGAAGGGAAGCAGAAAGTAAAAAATTTAAGCATGTTATGAAATGCAAGGACCATAGATCTGAGGTGTTTAGGATTGCGAGACAATGAATCAAGGAAAATTGTGATATTGTTGGGGAGAAGTGTGTCCGGGGTGATAATGGTGTACTTGCCCTCACTGATGCTGAAAAGAAAGCAGCATGGAGGTGCCACTATGAAAGACTACTAAATAAAGAGAATGAATGGGATATAGATAGTTTTCCCCAAGATGACCCAGCAGAAGGACTAGCTGTATAGTAAGTAAGGCAATGAAAGATATGAAGACAGGCAAGGCAGCTTGACCTTCGGGGATAGTTGCTGAGATGCTGAAAGCGTCTGGGATGATGGGACACACCATAGTCACCTGTATAGTAAACCAAGTAATACAAAATGGGGTCATACCCAATGACTGACATAGCAGCATCATCGTCAACTGCTACAAGGGTGAAGGGGATGCTCAAAACAGAGAAAACTATACAGGCATAAAGTTGGTTGACTAGGTCATGAAGGCCACCAAAAGAGTCATCGCACAGCTGATTAGAGACCGAATTAACCTTGATGAAATGCAGTTTGGCTTTGTGCCAAGTAAAAGTACCACGGATGCCCGCTTCCTTGTGAGGCAACAACAGGAGAAGTACCTAGGTAAAAGTAAACCCCTCTACTTAGCTTTTGTTGACTTAAGCCTTTGACAGAGTCCCCTGTACCATTATCTGGTGGGCTCTAAAAAAATTAGGGGTAGTTAAGTGAGTGGCTTTTAAAAGCTGTACCAGCCATGTATAGAGGAACAGTGAGCATTGTTAGAATTAACAATGACTATAGTGAAGAATTTAGCATACAGGTAAGTGTTCATCAGGGCTTTGTCCTTAGCCCTCTCCTGTTTATTATTACCATACAGGCTATAACAGACTGGCTTCCCTTAGGAACTTCTGTCTGCAGACGACCTAGCTCTCTTAGTTGAATCTATGGCAGAATTAGAGAAGAAATTCCAAACCTGGAAGTATGGCCTAGAATCAAAAGGTTTTAAAGTTCACTTGTCAAAGACTAAAGTTCTAGTGTGTAGAAAGGGAAACAGGGTCCAGATCCCACTGGGAAATGGCCTTGCTCGGTGTGCAGGAAAGGAGTAGGTAGAAATTCCATTCTATGTCCAAAATGCAAGCTATGGGTATATAAAGGATATAGTGGAACCACAGGCAGGCTATCAAAGAATGTAGGTTTTATATTCAACCAAAGCTCAGGTGCAATAAGTAGCAGGATACTTGCTCCTTCAAATGTTCAGATAGCACTATAGAAATAATTGACTCTTTCTATTACCTGGGTAATGAAATCAGCTGTGGAGTGGGGGTGTTCCAAAAGTACAGTAGCCAGAATAAGAATGGGATGGAGAAAGATCAGAGAGCTACTATGGCTACTAGCTATAAAAGGTTTTTTCCCTTAAAATGATGCATGTATACGAACAGCAATGTTACATGGTAGTGAGGCCTGGGCACTGTGTGCAGAGGACCTGCAAAGACTGGAAAGAAACGAAGCATGCATGCTCCAATGGAGGTGTAATAGTAACATACATAAACAGCAAAGTGTAAATGAACTAAGAGAAAAATTAGGTATAAGAGAGATCAGATGCAGTATGCGAGAGAGAAGATTGTATTGGTATTGTCATGTGATGTATATGAAGGATGACAGCTGTATAAAAAGGTGCAGGGCGATCAAAATTGATGGAAGCTATGGAGTAAGAAGACCCAGGAAGATCTGGGACAAGATGATATAAGCTGATCTTGCGCAACTGAACCTTTCAAAGACAATGACACAGAATCAAGGTCTTTGGCAGTATGCAGTAATACAGAAGATATGGTTTCCCATGTGCACAGACTCAAACATACATCGAGTAGGCACCTCTTAACCACTATACTCCCACCCACCTACTCCTGTCCACATCACCCTTATACTGTAAACAAAACATATCCAGCCCACACTGTAACGTGGTTGTGTAGGTATCACAACAGAAAGCACCCAGCCCACACTGTAAAGTGGTTGTGTAGGTGTCCCAACAAAAGGCACCCAGCCCACACTGTAAGGTGGTCATATAGGTATCACGACAAAAAGCACCCAGCACACTCTGTAAATGTGGTTGGTGTTAGGAAGGGCATCCACCATAGAAACCTGGCCAGAAACAGTTCTATACGAGTAGGACAGTCACCTGACCCAACTTGCCTCAAATGGGACAACCTGTCTAACCCATGCTAGCGTGGAAAATGGACCTTAAACAATGATGATGATAATGATGAATATATATATATATATATATATATATATATATATATATATATACACACACATTATGATAATTAATGTTGGTTGATTCAATCAAACGACCAGCAATGAAGTAATTTAGCAAAAGCACTCAATGTCATAGATACCACAAGGTATTACGTATATGGTATCAGCTAGAGTATCAATATTAAGGAAAAGAAGAGAGATGGTATCACATATTCATAATTTTAATCCATTACATCATCCAATTATGCACATTTTGAAAGGTACGAAAAAGTTATTCAATATGTTTTCATCAGACAGGGAGTTCAAATGTAAATAAATATAAAGTTTGCTTTTGTTTTTGATATGCCTGCTATTGAAGACAGGTTTACTGTTGTACTTCTTTTGGGCCTGAATCTTGCCTGTTCTTCTGCCTTTCCATTAAGTCTGTTTAGAAGAACTCTTAGCAGTACTTTGCTGGGGTGGCTAAATAGGCTAATTATTCTGTAGTTCTGGCAGTCTTAAGTTTCTTTTTATGGGATGGTTATCATCAGTGATTGGGTCCACTCCTTTGGTCACTTCTTTGTTACCCATATCTTGATGACTCTGAGCCTTCTGTATGGGTGTGACAGTTGGACTCTCACAACTGATATGGAATGAAGGATCCAGTCATTCAAACAATTGCTTCAGAAGGTTGCTACACATCCCATACACAGAGCATGGAACACCAGCATATCTGTCAGTGAACATGAGTCACTTCTTGCAATGGTGAAGGGATGAGGCTTGCATGGTGTGGTCATGTAACCTGCCACAACTCCTTGTCCAAAACCATCCTTCAGAGCACAGTCAAAGGAGGGCAAAGAAGAGGCAGGCAAAGAAAATCCTGGTTTGACAACATCAAAGACTTTACTGGTTACAGCACCAAGACTGTTCTCTGCTTGACAGAGAATGGAGATCAGTGGCAACGACTGACTGCAAGGGCATCTAGAGTGGTACTCCAATGCCCGGCTGCATCAGTTGCGGGAACTATATACATATATTGAATCCATAAAAGAACTATAAATTAAGTCCCAACTATGGTAACAGAATTTGGAATCAAAAACTCAGAGTAAACTTAACCAAAACTAAAGTAAGAAAGAATATAGGACATATTCCTACAGGGATGTGACACTGCTCAATATGTAGAAAAGGAGTAGGCATAAACTCGATATGATGTACACAATGTAATTCTTGGATACACATGAGTACAAACAGGAAGGGAAGACTTTGTATGTAGAAGATGCACAGAGATAATCGACAGGAAGAGCGTCAGTGATATAAACCTTTTCCAATCACATGAAGGATCCAAAGAAGTGATTGATAGCTTCTGCTATCTAGGTGACCTAATTAGCAGCAGAGAAGGGTGCTCTAAAACATAACTAGAATAAGGTTAGGATGGAAGAAGTTTAGAGAGCTACTCCCACTGTTGACGACAAAAGGTTTCTCCCTATTACAAAAGAAAGGCTGTATGATGCCTGTGTAAGAAGTGTGATGCTGTGTGGTAGTCAAACAAGTGATTGCAAAGGACATGAATGACGAATGAACGCAATGCTTGGAGAGATACTGTGCTTTAAAGAACCCGCCCAACCCATGCAAGCATGGAAAAAAATAGATATAAAAACACTGATGATGATGATATATATAATATATACATATATAATATAATATATAAAAATTTAAGGGTAAGATATTGTCTAAACAAAAAGAACTTACATAGATGGTAAAATTTTTATTATTTTCAAATCAGATAGCAAGTAAACAAACTTAATAATACATATATATAATATATATATACATTATATATATACATAATATAATATATATAATATACATAATATATGCATACATAATATATATATATACATAATATATGCATACATAATATATATATATATACATAATATATGCATACATAATATATATATATATACATAATATATGCATACATAATATATATATACATAATATATGCATACATAATATATGCATACATAATATATATATAGATAATATATATATAACATATATATATATATATATATATATACATAACATATATACACATAACATATATATACATAACATATATATACATAACATATATATACATAACATATATACACATAACATATATACACATAACATATATACACATAACATATATATACATAACATATATATACATAACATATATATATATACATAACATATATACACATAACATATATATATATATATATACATACATAACATATATATATACATAACATATATATATATACATAACATATATATACATAACATATATATACATAACATATATATACATAACATATATATACATAACATACATATACATAACATATATATACATAACATACATATACATAACATACATATACATAATATACATAATATATATATATATATATATATACATAATATATGCATACATAATATATGCATACATAATATATATATAGATAATATATATATATAACATATATATATATATATACATAACATATATATATATATATACATAACATATATATATATATATATATACATAACATATATACACATAACATATATACACATAACATATATACACATAACATATATACACATAACATATATACACATAACATATATATACATAACATATATATACATAACATATATATACATAACATATATATACATAACATATATATACATAACATATATATACATAACATATATATACATAACATATATATACATAACATATATATACATAACATATATATATATACATAACATATATACACATAACATATATATATATAACATATATACACATAACATATATATATATAACATATATATACATAACATATATATACATAACATATATATACATAACATATATATACATAACATATATATACATAACATATATATACATAACATATATATACATAACATATATATACATAACATATATATACATAACATATATATACATAACATATATATACATAACATATATATACATAACATATATATACATAACATATATATACATAACATATATATACATAACATACATATACATAACATACATATACATAACATACATATACATAACATATATATACATAACATATATATACATAACATACATATACATAACATACATATACATAACATACATAACATACATATACATAATATACATAATATATATATATATATATATATATACGCACACACATACATGTACATATTTAGTGCCGGCACCATGATAAAATGCTACCATTACATTCTGTAAAGTGGCAGTGCTGGTATCACAATAAAATGCACTCAGTGCACTCTTCAAAGTATTTCAGTATCAGAAAGCATCTAGCAGAAGAAACCATGCCATAATATGGAATGTATGAGCAAGATGTAGTCTCTACGACTTGGCAAGTCTTTGTGACAACCCATCCAACCCACACCAGCATGGAAAGTTGGTGTTAAACAATGATGATAATGTGTGTGTCCACTCATTCTTCAACTTATGATGATGATATTCTAGTCATGATTATCCTGTCATTTAGAAATACTATGTAGGACTACCTTAACCCATGGTTATTTCCCTTATCAAAGATGATAGGAAATGGTATAAGTGAGATTTGGCTGCTATTTCTAGCACATCCAGTGGTTCATTGGTTGGTTTTGGCTTCAATTTCTTGTTTGATTGTATTTTGAGAGGTAGAAAGATACTTACCCCTTTAGCATTTACATGACTTTATATCTACTATTGTATTTTCATGGTAAAGGCTTTACCTCACATAATTCTTTTTTTTTTGTGTTAATATCGAATCTACGAGATTTTGATATTTATTTTGAGAACACCTTAACATCAGTATGAGTGGCCAGTTATAGCCGGTTTGAACAGAAAGAGGTGAGAGAATTCTGGACGGATACAGCCGGTATAAATGCTAAAGGGTTAAAGAGATTATATCCAGAGTGGATTGGAAATATTTACACTGATTCAAGCCATCTAATCAGTCATTTGAAGACCAAAGGAAGAAACATAAATGGTTACAGATTGACTGAGAGAATTCCAACACACGTCTGCACTAGCTGTCTTGATGAAGCCAGTTTTCCCATCATAACTGGAGTCTTTTGGCCTTGATTGTAGGGATAGTAAAATCATGGACAGGATAAAACTTTTCCTATTTGAAGTGAGGGGAAATCATTCATCTGGGACGCCACATGTTGCAACACTTTCTCCGATGCTTATCTCTTCATTTTGGGTGCTGTTGTCCACAAGACAAAGGAATGGAAGATGACTAAATACCAGGCATTGACTGACAGTTGCCTTTTTATGTCAGTCACCATTGAGATCTTTAGTGTCATCAAACCCTTGACTGACATTTTTCTTTGTCAAACTGGGACAAGGGCAACATGCCTGAAGTAGGAGGCCTGCTAGATGGAATGGCCAATGCAACAGGTATCACTAGCTTTCCTTCCTGTCATTACTTTGGTATTGTGCAACTGGGATATACTGTCCAGACAAATGCAGAGTTTCCCCCTTCCACATCTTTTTCTTTTTTTTTTTATTAAATAAGAGAATATTGATGTTATAAGTTTTTTTTTAATGTTGCAGGGAGGAGGGGGTGACAGTGTTGAGGGGTTAATGATGTATAAGTGATATATAAGGGCCTTGGTGTGGCTAGTTTCTCATCACAACTGAACCCTGCAGGCCTTGACTTTGGTGATGGGAATTGCCCAGGCAGGATAACCCTTCTCGCTTGAGGAAGGTAAATCTCTAATCTGAGATGCCACATGCTGCAACATGTTCTCTGCTTCCAACTTTGTTACATCACATCAGCCACAAGCCTGAGCACTGGCACGTGTAATGTGGAGGAGAGGAAGACAGTCAAATACTAGGACTTGTCTGACCACTTTCTTTTCATGCTGGTCACCATTGAGACTTCTGCTGACCTCAGTCTCTGAACTAACGTTTTCATCCACAAAACAAGGATGAGTGCATCCTGCCTGAGGAAGAAGCCTCATGAGCTGGAGTGGCTGATGCAGCAGGTGTCACTGACTATTCTCCACAACAATGTCTTTGCCATTTTGTCTGTGGTGTACAGCTCTGCTATATCGTCTAGACTGGAGATTAGAGTCTGATGCTATCTCCCATCTGATAAGAGGTGTTCCAGCTTTTTTGAGGCAGTGTGCATCCAGAACCTCATTGCATATATATAATGCGATCGTTCATCTTTTTAGACAGTAAGGTATGATTTCAGAGATTTGGCTGCTATTTCTAACAGGTTGAACGACCAGAGGCTCTCTCATTGCTTGGTTTGTAATCAGTGGCAGATTGAAGAAAACCTTCTGGCATTAGTGGCATTCATTGGACACTGCTTTAGTAATTCACTATTTGTGAGTGTGTGTGTATGTGTAATCTGCAGTAGAATGAAGAAATGTTATGGCATTCATAAAGAAAAGTAATGGTATTTACTACATTTATGAAATAACCAGCATAACATTCACGAGAAAGTATATACATATATATACACATACATATATACAGAAACAAACATATATATATGTTTACGTGTAAATGTGTATGTCAATAGTTTATTAAAAGAAATTATTATTAGATGCTACGGTATTCGTATTTCATAACTATATATATATATATATATATATATATATATATATATATATATACATGTATGTATGTGTATATGTGTGACATACATATATGCGCTAACACGCGCACTTCTACGTTACTGCTTCTTTGGAATGTGTTGATTGTGTTTCGGTGATTTTAGAGGGCACCATCACTTTGTTAAGGGTGGGATACCAGTATTTTAAGAAGTGGCAATGAAATTCATACAACTTCACTTAGTCATCTAAACAACTCTATATTACTATTTTGCACAACAATAGAGCAGCTTTACTTGCTCTTGACATTAAGTTCAAATGGGAGTGAAATTTGGGAAAGAACTATGTCGGACGAAGGCACATAAATGTATCTATATACACACACACACATTCATACATGACTTTTTTTTTACTTATTTGTGTGTATGTATGTGCGTATATATATATATATATATATATATATACACAACTTTTTTTCTTGTGATTGTGTAATTATTTGTGTGTATATATTCTTACAACTTTTTTTTACTTATGTATATATATATATATATATATATATATATATATATATATGTGTGTGTGTGTGTGTGTGTGTGTGTGTGTGTGTGTGTGTGTGTGTGTGTGTGAGGTAATTCCAAAGGAAAAGCAAAGGAGAAAAATGCTCTAGAGAGAGAGAGAGAGCATTTTTCTTCACTTTAGTTTGCGTGTGCAAAGGAATTAGATTGAAGTCGAGTTTGCCTTAAAACAGTTTTAAAACTCAAACTTGTATAGTATTAAATAATGTTATGAACATTGGGATAATGGTAAAGTTTATACGGGACCGTTTGTTTAAAGAAAGATGTAGTGGAACTGTAAGCGATTTGGGGGAAATGGCTGAGAATCGGAAACAACAAGAGGCAGCAGCTCTTTTGACAGTCTTCCAATTCACTCGAAGTCTGAGTATTGGAAAGAAAAAGTTTGCTCTAGCACACACACAATATATATATATATATATATATATATATATACAATATACGCATATTAATTTGAAATTTATTTTGGTTGTTTTTTTTAAAAATATTATTCAGTCTATGTATTATATTAATTTATGTCGCTCTAAAACTAGTGAATTCCTACAGATGCATTCCTCTACAGTTAGTACACACACACACACACACACTAATATATATATATAGAGAGGGAGGGAGGGAGAGAGAAATGGGGGGGGAGACTTGCATATATACATTTATTTGCGTGTGTTTATAGGGTACATCTTATAGTCTTGGTTGTAAACGGGTCCAACACACATACAAACTATGACAGTTACTACACCTGCATGAACAGTAGAATGTATGCTGTTGTAATAGAAGTATGTGTAGATTAAACATGAACACTACCTATATATGTGTGTGTGTGTGTATACGAAAGAAACAAGCATGAGAAAAACAAAATTAGGAACAGTTTCAACAAAGTCAGATAGTCAGAAATAAATTACTAACATAACCGACAAGTTTCTTAATATATATATATATATATATATATATATATATATAAATATATATATAAATATATATATATATATATATATATATATATATATATATATATATAGCTAAGTTTGGTACTTACTTCTGAGGACGGGTGGCGTATCTCGTTTAACATATTTACCCGCGATGCCATCATTTAGACCCGAAACGTCCTTTTTCCTCGGTAGCATCGCTTGTCTGTGGTCAGATTATCGGCTTTTTAAAGTTTTACACTGACCGCGGGGGCAAACGTCTGTCGAAAACATAATGACGGGTTATTTATTGACGGAGTATTTTCGATAGTTAGATGGCGAGAAGTGGGTCGGTTTGCTACCAGACCCGCAGAAATCTCCATCAAACATCACACACTATCATCATATGAATAACAGGTATGAATCCGATGATACGATGTGAACTACTTAGTATTTCTGATCCTTCCATTTATTTATTTACTAGGCAACAACTACGGCTCGATCTCGCGCAGAATATATTTATATATATTAATTGTTCAGTTTTAAAACAAAAATGAACATGTTTATGTCAACCAAAACCAAATTTAGAAGACTTGAAAAGTTATAGATGGGATATAGACACTCTTTTCCTTGTATAAGTATAGATGTGTTATATACGTATGTGTGTTATGTACTATATAGCGTGAAACCGTGTTTCAGAAGATTAATTAGTGTGTAATTAGCGATAATTGTATAAACAAGAAGCGGAAATCAGTGGAGAGGCAAGTGTCAAAAGTAATAATAATAATGATAATAATAAAACAAGAATCAGTCGTTAGTTTGGTTCCACAGAAGGGTGTAACAATGTTTTCCAATAAATAAATAAAATAACTTCACTGACGTAATTGTTGTTGTTTAGACTAAGTTCATTTCTCGAACAATTCTGCTGTTTACTGAAAAACTTTTGGAGAAAGTCTTTGCCGTTTGTGTCTGTATGTGTCAATTTGCTATTATAAATCAGATAGATGGTTTATCCGCAAAGTTGTAGAAGTTTCGGGTGGTGCTGGTGATAATTAACGGCAATGATAGGATGTATAAAATGAGTATGATAATTACGATGATGATGATGATACACTTTGGAAGATATTGGAAGAAGTAGATGAGGGAACCGGGCTGGGTGGTTCGGTTCAGGTAGTGGGACGTTTAAGGATAAATCCAAAGAATGCAAGACAATCTATGTCTATCTGTTTTGTGGGGAAGAAGGACTTGTTTTGTTTTTGTGTGTGTTTGTAATGTTGGGTAGGTGATCCTCGTCGAAAAAAGAAGTAGTTTCCAAAGTAATGATAAGAGTAAATTAGTATTACTGATTCATCCTGCTTGACGGTCGACGGAAACGATATAAAAAAAGTTCTTTCTCGTTTATTTGTATCTCTTTCTGTTGTCTAGTTTTTTGTTGTTGTTCAGTTATTTCTTCCCATCCAAAGATATGTCAGTCTACACATTTACATACATTAACAAATATGTACAAACTTACATATAAGCATCAACAGATAGACACACGCATACATATATACATACTATATACAGTTTTATATATATAAATATTAATATATATATACACACATATATATATATATATATATATACAGACCGGAAGTGAACGAAGCCACTAGTTGGGTACAACGTCATCACTAATGTCGACATTCCCCAGAACTTGGTTTATTGCTTTTTTTCTGTGTACACAAAAAGTGTTGTCTCATCTCTATGGTAACACTACAACAAACAGTGTAGTGACCACTGACAATTAAAGGATATAATACAGCTATAAACTTGACAGGGTTCTTTTTACCACCGTCATTTTTATTTCTATCGTATTCTAAACATCTTCATATTTTGATTTATCATTTTAGATTTATAAACGTCTACAGATATATAGATAAGAAATTATCTTCATTTTGACATAATGTTAAATGAGCAAGAAGCTGATGTTCCTGAGGACGAGGCAGAAGCAGAGGATGAAATGCTCCTTTATAATGACGATTTAACATCGCAATCCCCGGAAATTCATTCCGATATAATTGAACCAGAAGAAGCAGTATACAGTAGGCACCCGTCTAATTCTCCGTCTCCTCAATTCCAAAAAAGTTCCTCCAAGTTATTCATAGAACAGCCTTTTCTCAACACTAACGAAGAACTAGAATTGTGCAATGCCAAAGCATTCCTTATGACTGCGAGTACAAAAACCGGGGAAAATCTGTAAGTTATGTTGTTTTTTCCTACTCCAAATAAAAGAGAGAAAGGGCGCTGGTTGAAACTTCAAATAAACCCAATGATCCACTAAATCTATCTATCTAGGGCGGGTAAAATGCCCGAGATCCATGGACGAGTTCTCTCCAGCGGTCTCTGTCCTTCATCATCGCCGCCATGTCCTGCGTTTCCCAGAGACCAGGGCATCAATATATATCAACCTCGGTCTCCCTCTTCTAGTGTGTCCGTGTAGGGGCTCCCATAGGAGCACCGAGTGCAGTGTCAATTCTGAATGTCCAGCTAACCTCAGTCTCCTCTGTGTTACTTTCGGGCTGACTTTTGGGAGGCTAACGTACAGCTCTGAGTTCTTCATCTTCAATGTATACTGATTAATGTTCAGAGCCATCCTCAGCATGCTCGTGTAGCACCCAGCCACCATCTGAGTGAATTTATGATCAAAAGTATTCTAATTGTCTCTTTATTTTTCTATATATGTTTTTTTTTATTTCTCTAGAGTTGGCGTCAATAAATGCATCCAGTATGTAAAGTATAAGGCGTAGGCGATCTCAAGCAACATGTTTTCTTTCATATTGTATGGCTTGCAGTCGTTGCAGTTGTATTCTGTTCTGGCAATGTTAAGTTAACAGGAAAAGGAGATAAAGTAGAAATGAAGTAAAATCAAATAAAACGAGATAAACCTTGTGTCAAGGTCCCCTTTGGTCATGAATGACCATGGGATTTGCACCTAGAAAGTTCCCCACCGAAGCACAAGTCCGGACAAGGTTTTGTGGAAGACCAGCAGTCGCCCATGCATACGAATCTCCCCTCTCCACACCACCAATGTTGTCCAAGGGAAAAGCAATGGCTGATACAGCTTGGCACCAGTGATGTTACAACTCATTTCTACAGCTGAGTAAACTGGAGCAATGTAAAATAAAGTGTTTTGCTCAAGAACACAACGCAAAGCCCGGTTCGAGAATCAAACTCACAATATCGCATTTGGAAGCCCAATCTCTAGCCACTAAACCATGCGTCTTCACAACCTTGTGTACAGTTTACGTTTTATTGTTAGGTGCTTGTAGAGATGTATTGGTAGAAATCTAGGCAGATAGATATGTGTGTAGTCGGAAATATATGAAATGGTTGAGTTGGTTTATTGAGAGTAGTAGAAGTGGAAAGGAAAAGATAAGATAAAATAGAATTAACCAAATAAAAGGAAATGAAATACCATGAACGGGTACATGTCTGTGGGCTAAGATCCTTGTTGCTGGGTTAGTAGCAGTTAGTTGTGAGCACTTTTGGATTTTAAATCCTTCATCAGACATGAATACTGATTTCCATTTTATGACTAGGCAAATCTGGTACCTACTATATTTTGAAATATATATATATATATATCACTCCAGATAGAGCTGCTACTTCTCTGAATTGAGAGATCATAGCTTCGATAATATGGGCATGTGGTTAGAATATCTCAGGAAAGAATCGCTGGCACAGATTTTACAGGTGAAACCAACAGGGCTAGACCCCGAGCAAGATGGTTGGATAACATCCATGAGCTTGGCTGGTCACACTTGGAGATCCAGCCGGATCAGTTGGAGATGGTTGCTTCTGACAGGACCTGCTGGAAGAAGTGTCTGAGGAGTCTGCCCCTGCAACCCTCTCAAGGATAAGTGGGTGAAGAAGAAGAATATATATAGAGATATATATATGAGATACAAATAAAACTAGGAAATAAATTTGGTTATTTGGAGGCTTGACAATGCGTTACTCCCTTACTCTAGAATCTGTTCCTCACTACACATACACACTTACACCCATGCATATACACAATATATCATACACATACTCACACATGCTTTTCGTTACACACATACACAAACAACATAAAACTAACATTTTTTTCATTCAAATTAAATCGATCAGGCACCCACGACATCTCTCAGGTATCTCCCTCAGGTCCCCCACTCCCCGACGGATTTCCCTTCATAATGGATGGAAAATCCAAAAATATTTGGGATCATTAAAATTGCGAAGGTAACTTTCTATCATCCTCATTCTTTTATCTTAGTTCTTTTTTCCTTTTTCCTCTATCTATTTTCTCAAATTATTATTACCTTGGCACTTTTACCTATCAGACATTGATGATCCAAATCAATCATCTAACTGCACTGATATTTTGGTGAAACGTATTCATGATTTCTGAAGGATACGTATAAAGGAGAAATATATATAATTTTTATCAGGTATCTATATTTAAAATTTTTGTTAAATTTTAATATTGTACCGTAATGATCCATGTGTTCTTACATTCAATGCAGATTATCTCCTGTTAAACTTATGTTATACATGTATATCATTAGATATGTATGTATATATGTCATTCACTATTTTGTAATGATTAAATGCTCAGATTTATTCTTTGAGCTTATTCTTAAGTGATACGGCACATGTTCGAGATTATCTCAAACATATATATATATGTATATATATATAATTGTTTATACTTTTGGCACAAGGCCAGTAATTATCCCAGTGCATTACTGGTACTTTATTTTATCGGCCCCATAAGGATGAAAGGTAAAGTTAACCTCGACGGAATTTGAACTCAAACCGTAAAGGGACGTAACTATGCTGGAAAACAAGGTGTCCGACCCCTTACCGATACTGCCAATCCACCGCCATATATATATATATATATATATATATATATATATATATATATATATATATATATATATATATATATATATATATATATATATATATATATATATATATATATATATATATATATATATATATATATATATATATATATATATATATATATAATAAGAAGTTGACGGACCCAGCGGCATATTTAAAAATGCCAGGACCGGTTGCATCTCAGCGTACTCAATAGATAATGTAGAATACATTCCAGAGTATACACATAGTTATTCGCGTCAACACAACACACGTAAACAGGTGTCTATATTAGTTCCCGGACTCGAGTTTCGGCCACACTTAATGCAACAATATATATATATATATATATATCATCATCATCATCATCATTTTACGTCCGCTTTTCCCTGGGTGGGACGGGTTTTATTCAGCACAGCATCTCTCTATTTGTCACGGTCCTTTGTCATCTCCACCGTGAGCTTCAGCGATCTGAGGTCTGCTCTCACCACCTCCGCCCATGTTTTTTGTGGTCTTCCTCTACTACGTCTTCCTTCAACTGGCATTTCTTGGCACTTCTTCACCCATCGGTCATCCTCCATGCGCATCACATGTCCATACCATCGCAGTCTCCTCTCTCGCACACTACATTCTATCCCTCTCATACACAGTTTCTCTCTCAACACATCCATGCTCAGTCATTCACGCACATTGACATTGCACACCTATTTCATGGCTTATAGGACACTTTTTTTCCAAAAAATGTCCCAGAAGATCAACCTGTGTCTTATAAGGTCAGTTGGGTTACTGGCTAGTGGAGTTCTAGTGCTGCAGTGGCCCTTAAATTAGACTGCAAACATCTCCACAAATGTAAACAAGGTGGCAATCGCTTCTACACCAACAATAGCTACAATCTATATTATCATCATCATCATCCGACAGCCTCAGCAGAAATCAACTCAACAATTGATCTTCATGTGGGTCTGTTGTTCATTGCTGTTGCCAAATCCTGGATTTCAATACCAGAATCTCTGGAGATGACATTGGGATAGGAAAGCTTGCGCCCCCTGTTATTAGTGACTGCTTGTGGTTTCCAAAGCACTAGTGGGAACACAGCCTCATAGGTGGCATGATGGCAGTGGCCAGCAAATCTTACTCTTCTTTTAGGTACGACAGATATGCATGGGAGGCAGCCATATATTTCTCTCAAAGTCAGATGACGCCAGCTTATGTTCTGAGTGCGTTGAAGCAGGCGAGTGTAGGTGCCATCAAGACGCTTTTGTTGTTTGGATGAAAACATTCCATATAGCAAGATTGGTTGAATTGTTACTTGGAAAGTCTGACTTTGGTGTGTTTGGAAAGATTTGAGCGCCAAACTCGATCCATCTTGTAAGCTGTCTGTCTATCTATCCGTCTGTCACTCTGTCTGTCATGCTCACTTTATATATATAGAGGAGGAACGTCAAGTAAGAGATATGTACATAGATAGAGAGAGAAAAGGGAATGCCATGTGTTTTCAGTGTGACAGAAAGAGGTAGCTAGACAGAAAGTTATGATGTTGCCCTCATCTATATAGAGAGAGAAGGAATACCAAGCGAAAAAGATGTACATAGATAGAGAGAGAAAAGGAAAGTCATTTGTTTAGAGAGAAAGAGTGTGTATGTGTGTGTGTAACAGAAAGAAGAAGACATCACCCTCATCTAGTTTTAATAAATTTTATAATGAATAAAATAAATTTATTTGCACTTTTGTTTGAAAAATGTACTAAATATTTCAACAAAAAATACAATGTATAGAATAAAGTAAATTTATTTTCACACTTCCTTATGTTTTAAAAATATACTAAAATATTACGACTAGAATGTACAAATTTTATACCCTTCACCTGACATTTATAGATTAAACCTATTATTTTAATTTTTTTTAAATGCCTGCCCAAATTCAGGTGCGTCATATAAGCCCATGCATCTTATAAGACGTCAAATACAGTATATATATCTGGGAATAGTATCCAAAATGTATCCTTCTTTTTCTAGGATGGATGTGATTTGAATGAAATTTAGCTTTTATTTCTGGCGAGTCATGTGGTCACATAGAGGCTCCTTTGTTGGATCATATTTACTTTATTGTTGTTTAGCCTCAATTCAGCACCAATTGAGTAGACCTTTGATCAAAAACATTCCAACCATAATGTATATATGTGTATGTGTATATAGGACTATACTTTCCCATGTGTATTAATTTAGAGGCCGCTATTTTACAATATATTAATCCTTTAGCATTTACATTAATCTATATTTACTATTATATTTTCATGGTAAAGACTTTATCTCACGTAATATCAAATCTATGAGATTTTGATATTATTTATTTTGAGAACAATACTTTAACATCAGTATGAGTGGCCAGTTACAGCTGGTTTGAACAGAAAGAGGTGAAAGAATTATGACCAGATACAACCGGTTTAAATGCTAAAGGGTTAAATTGTTATTTAACTCTTTTGACACCAATCTGCCTGAAACTGCTTCTGGTTTTATGATACAAAATTGCCCCTTTTAAAATGCTCATACTTATTTAAATCTTCCATTATAATTTTATTTAAGAAATATTAATTAAGTAATGTTCCAACGATAAAGTAAGTAATTTTATTCAAAATCCCTTGTAATTTTTTATTGTTTACAAAATTAATTAAATTAATTAAAACTCATATGCTGTGTATGAGTTTTAATTAAAAATATGATAACAGAAGGATTATTAAGGGTTATTTTCTGATTTAACACTTTCAGATATATTTTCTTTCAGATACGATCATTTATGTGATGTTCTCTCTGAAATAATATCTGCAAGACACGAAGATGCTGTTGATAGCTTTGAAAATATTAGTAACAATGTTAAGAAATTTAAACTTCAACCAATAAAAGATACTCTTCATGACATGGCTGACCCATCTCCAGAAATGGCTTTAGCCAAAATAGAATCTAATCTATACGTGGTATGTCTGCCTAAAATTCTTCTCGGTCACTTTTTAATATTTTACTTATAAGCTTCTGGTGTCGACCCTTTTTAGTTGCTTATTACACTCTGCATGTTGTAAGGGGTGATTAATTGGGTTGGCACCAGGAAGAACATTCAGCCATAAAATATTGCTTCAAAAGAAATCCCATGATGAGCATGAAACCTTTCATGAGGCCTGCAATGCTAACCCCAGCTTTAGCATGGGAAAATGTCCCTAAAACGCTTGCTATTGTTGTATAGACTTTTACATGTATTAAGAAAAAAAGACAGTAAAAATTTAAAATATTGACATATTTTTACTTATCAATATAATGTTTTGGAGAATGGGGGAGTGATAGGAGCTGGTTGATTAACACAGATTGAGTTTTGATGACTAGTTCCACTTTCAGGATCTTTTGGGAAATCTGTTTCATTCTTTTTATTATATAAGAATTCTTTGAGACATTAAAAAAAAATTTGTATTTATTGTTTATTTACTGGTGTCAAAATGTTCATCACACCTTCACCTGCTCACTGCTGTGGAATTGTGTCAGAAAACAGTTCGCAAACAGGGAAATGAAAATTATATGCCGTAAATAAGCCTAGAAATATGTGACAAAAAAATTGTTGGTAAAATGGGAGTTAACTTATCTTCAAGGTCAATATTTTCCCAATTTTCACCACCTTCAAATTCTATGTAAATAAGGTACTAAAATATTTTCGTTTTGGTGGTGAAAACCCCACTGGTTTCACTTTGGAGGTGAATATTACACAGGTTTCACTTTGGAGGTGAATATTCCATCAGTTTCACTTGGGAGGTGTATATTACACCAGTTTCACTTTGGAGGTATATATTACACCAGTTTCATTTGGGAGGTGTATATTACACCAGTTTCATTTGGGAGGTGAATATTACACCAGTTTCACTTTGGAGGTGAATATTACACCAGTTTCACTTTGAAGGTGAATACTACACTGGTTTCACTTTGGAGATGAATATTACACCAGTTTCACTTTGAAGATGAATACTACACTGGTTTCACTTTATAGATCAAATATACTTAAAACATTTTAAATATCAAAATATTAAAACTTCATAAATATATTTTCCACTCATGAGAATTTCAAAACCACACCATCTGAAAATAATGTGTTGATTAGCTGCCTTGGCTTATAAATGGGGTTTGGATTTGTGCCTATTTCTCAGATGTAAAATAGGATGTCAACTTATAATCAATTATATACAGTATATATATGCTAACAGGGTAAATGGATGTTAAATGATGATGATATGTATGAGGTTTGTCCCAAAGGAAGGGTACTGAAATTTTATTTAAATGTATATTAGATGTACATGAAATTAGAAGTTATCTCCTTCAAAATACAAGCCTTAGGAAGTCACAATGGTTCCAACATTTTTTCCATTGAGTGTAGCAGTACCAGAAGTCATTTTCTGTGAGTATCCTAAGCTTGTCAGTTACAATTTTTTGTATGTTTTCCACAGTACCAAAATAATCACCCTTCAGCCCACACTGTAAAATGGTTGTTTTGGTGTCACAACAAAAAGCACCCAGTCCTCACTGTAAAGTGCCACGATAAAAAGCACTCAATCCACAGTGTACATGTGGTTGGCGTTAGGAAGAACATCCAGCTGTAAAAACCAAACCAGAAACAGTTCTGTATAAGCAAGACACAGTCATCTGATTTGACTCGTCTCATAACGGGCCAATTTGTCTAACCCATGCTAGTGTGGAAAAATGGATAATAAACGGTGATGATGATGATGATGATGATATATATATATATACTTGTATATATGAGCTCTGAAATATTTTTTTTTCAAATATATATATATATATACACATACATACATAGCATTGCAACTAACATAGAAGTATTTATGATAGATGGATAGATACAACAACAATACAAGCATTTTCAGGTCATTTTCCCTGCTAAAGCAGGAACTAGCCTAGCAGGCCCCATGACAAGCTTTATCTTCATCATGAAGTCATTTTTGAGGCAATATTTTGTGATCAGGTACCCCACCTGGCACCAACCCTTTTAATCAACTTCTATGACATGCAATGATATGGTATATCTATTCAAAACTCAATAAGCATGTGAAAGGTACATAGATAGGAGATAAGTATATGTATGTGAATGATTAATAAATATATTCTATAAAGTGGCAATGTTGGTGCCACAATAAAATGTATCCAGTACAAGCTCGACCTGATAATGATGAGTACACTCTGTAAAGTGATAATGAATATACGATAAAATACACTCAGGATACTCTGTAAAGTGGTAGTGGTGGTGTTATGATAAAATACACCTAGTAGAATCTATAAAGTGGCAGTACTGGTGTCAATAAAATTACACTGACAACACTTCATAAAATGGTTAGCATTAGGAAGTGTGTCACTGAAATAAACACACCAAAGATGGATTGTATGAACAAGACATGATCTCTTGATTTGTTTAGTCTCAGAACCATGCCAACATGGAAAACAGATGTAAAATGAGGATGATGATGATTAAAAAGAAACTTCTTCTTTTTTTGGAGTTATACATGTTTGACTTGATTTGAAACTGTGTGTTGAAACTAAGACAATTACTGCATGGAAGAATCATTTTAGCCATATAAAAACACACAAAAACTTTACTTTATATTTATAATTTATTTCTTTGGTGTTAAATTTTCATTGCACTGTCTGTGGCCTGAACACTAACCCAGTTCCACAACAGCTCTGTGGAACGGTGATAGTGACCAGGTCACAGACAGTGCAATAAAAATTTTGACACCAAAGAAATAATTGATAAATATAAAGTTAACTTCTATGCTCCAACAAACTTCTCTTTGTCTTCCTCCTCTTTCATCTTTGCTATATTTCATCTGCCTGTCACCCACCTTGTGGATTGTCTTTCTGTTGACAGTTGGCTGTTGGAATCTGTCCTCTGAGGCATGTTGGGCTCATCGCTATCCTTGACGGCATTTAGCTGTTTTAACGGCTGTTCTAGCTGAGTTTTCTCATTTTTATATGTATATAAAGTTAACTGATTTTTCTATGTAGTTATTTTTTCTCTCTCTGATAATTATAGAAAGCAGACGATGAACTTGAAGAGCATGAAGAGGAAATTGAATCACCTCTGCCTAACATGTTGGAAAATGCTTTTTACTTTGAACAATGTGGGGTTGGAATTGGTAAAGAAGAGCTTTTCCGTGTTTGGTTAGCTATGAAGCAGTTGGTTGACAGTAACCCTATACAGCAATTGAGATTCTGGGGTAAAATATTGGGCACAGAACAAAACTATTACGTTGCTGAAACTGAATATCGTGATGGGGAACAGGCTGAAGAAGAAGAAAATGAAGAGGTTTGTGTTTGATATGTTGTTGTTGTTTTTTTGTTTTGTTTTTTGTTTTAATGTAGGTTGTCAAGGTGCATGATTTAATGGTTAGGTTGTTCAACTCATGATGATAAAGTTGTGTGTTCAATTCCCAGTGGTGCATTGTGTCCTTGAGGAAGACACTTTATTTCACAATTCTCCAGTCCAGTCAGCTGGCAAAACTGAGTTGTTCCTGTAAATTCAAAAAGTCAGCCTTGTTACATACTGTTGTCTAAATTTCCCTGAGAACTGTGTTAACCCTTTAGCATTTACATTATTCTATGTTTACTATTATATTTTCACAGTAAAGGCTTTATCTCTCATAATTATCTCACATAATATCGAATCTGTAAGATTTTGGTATTGTTTATTTTGAGAACAATACCTCAAAATCAGTTTGATCAGTTGGTTGCTGCCAATTTGAACAGAAAGAGGTGAGAAAATTCTGGTCAGATATGGCCAGTTTAAATGCTAAAGAGTTAAGAGTGTATATGCCAGTACAATGCTCAGTCATTTGCACATTAATTTCATGAGCAGACTGTTCTATTGAAGGAACAACTGAAACACTCATTGTTGGAAATAACAGGGGTTCAATACACAGCAACAATGTAGGTAACTGTGTGTAACAAGTTTAGAATAGGTATACTGTGTCTCTATGTTATACAATGTGACAAAATTGACTTCTGCAGTTTCTATCTAGCAGCTTTCTGTTTGTGCCTATATATATTTTTTAAATATTTCTCACAAACTACAGTGACTTTATAGTGTTAAGCTTATGGAGGATGTCTTTCTTCTCTTGTGTAGAATGCCAGTCTATCTAATGTGGCATTACCAGAAGATCTGGTGCATATTTCTTTAATTTTGGTGATGTGACGCATGTAAAATTAAGTGTTTTGCTCAAATATTAGACAAAATGCCTGCAGTGGTATGTGAACTCTTGATCTGTGAGATTGTAGTCCAATACCTTATCCACTGAGCTATTTCACTTTTGATTCTGTGTGGCAATATACTGTACTGCACATCCATTTAACATGTAGCAGCATTGAAAAATGGACTTTAACCCTTTCATTACCTTATCCAAATCATTTTGAAAATAATCAAGAATTTGAAGGATTTTAGTTATGTAAATCAAATGTTTTTGTTATTAAGCTTTCTGGTTTGGTTTTACTGCATGGCATCTTAGGAAAATGTCTTCTGCTTTAGCTTTATGAGTGGATTTGATAGATGGAATGTCTGTGGAAACCTGTTATTTGTATGTGTATGCATGTGTGTTTACGTACGTGCCATCCACCCAAAACACCATTAAGTTTGCGAATCTTTACTGTACTGAAAAATATAGGTTGGTGGCAGGAAGGGCATGCTGCAGTAGAGGTGAAGAGTCTCTACTGGATAATACAGAGGTGGAATTGAAAACAGATTGTATAGTAGCATGAATTATATATAATGATATACTGGACATCTAGTTGATATGGAATGAGATTGTATAGTAGTAAAGACATGTGGCAAAAACAAATTATAATAGATGAATGAATGAAGTGAAGGCACATGGCTTAGTGGTTAGAGCGTTGGGCTTGCAATCATGAGGTTGTGAGTTTGATTCTCATACCGGGCTTTGCATTGTGTTCTTGAATAAAATACTTTATTTCACGTTCCAATTTACTCAGCTGTAGAAATGAGTTGCGATGTCACTGGTGCCAAGCCATATTAGCCATAGCCTTTCCCTTGGACAACATCAGTGGCATAGAGAGGGGAGACTGGTATGCATGGGTGACTTCTGGTCTTCCACAAACAACCTTGCCCAAACTTGTGTCTCAGTGGGGAACTTTCTAGGTGCAAATCCCATTGTCACTCTTGACCGAAGAAGGTCTTTACCCTTGCATGAAAGAGTTACACAAGACAGGAACAATTGGTACCTGCTTGAGGAGTCCTTTGCCTTACAGTGGGCTTGATAATGGCTGAGAATGTTGAATATGATGATGAATATTAGAGATGTTATGGAAGGACATATGATATGTACTGGTATGCAGTGGTAGCATGGTTTATATGGAATGATATAATGTACTTATATTTGATATGTAATGATATAGTAAAGTAGCATGATTGTTATAGATTGATATACTACCATAACAGTGTTGTATATGGACTGAATATATTTTCATAATTTCTTCTGAAGGTAGAAGAAATATCAGAGTCACAAAAAGAAGTAAATGAAGAATTTGATGAAGGTGAGATATTTTATATGATAATTTAATCATCTACACACTGTATATTGTATATGTTTGTAGATAAGTTGCAGTTCTTATAGTATAAACATCAGGTGTGAAAATTGCATACTACTTATCTATTGAAATTTTCTCAAGGCTTGAAATTGACAACAAACACATACATGCACATGCACACACATGGATGTGCATGCACACACACATGCACACACGTGGATGTGCATGCACACACACATGCATACTTCACACACAAATTATAGATTACGGAGTGTGGTCTTGTCATGTCAATATACATTTTATATATGCAAGCGTGGAACACGGACGCTAAACCTGATGATGATGATGATGATGATTGTAAACAAATATATGTTGATGACATGTTGCAGGAAAAAGACAGCTAGATATACCTTCTACACATGTAAAGCCTCCGTAGTTGTCTAGTGACCAGTTAATATATGTTGATGATATCTTTTAGGAAAATAGATATAACTTCCACACGTATAAAACATCTATAGTTCTCTATTGACTAGCTATAATCCTAACACCTATTAAATGCTACTTATATCCCAGCCCACACTTTAAAGTGGTCGTGAAGGGGTCACGACAAAAAGCACCCAGCACACACTATAAATGTGGTTGGCATTAGGAAGGACATCCAGCTGTAGGAATCTAACCAGAAACCGTTCTATATGAGCAAGACATGGTCACCTGACTCAACTTGCTTCAAATGGGACAACCCGTCTAACACATGCTAACGTGGATGTTAAACGATGATGTTGATGATGATGATGATATATCATCAGTCAATTAAAAGTGTTGATTTAAAAGCACCAGTTTGTTTTAGGCATAAAAACATATTGCTTTGATACCTTATGATTCCAATACCTTGCTAGACAGTATTGGCAATGATTGTGATTATTTTAGCTTAATGTTTTCTATTTAAACATAACAGTAATCAAAGTTGCAAACAGTATTTTTGAAATGATGCACGTGACTTCTGAATGTGTCAAAAGCTGAAGCCAAAATATTATAAACTTAAAGGGAGCGTGACTTATCTACTACAGCAATTTAGATATAGTAAATGTAAAATATTTACACATGTACAAAGGTGGGCTGAAAAGTTCATAAGTTGATTATGAAGGAGTGATGCTAGAACTGTGAAATCTTGCAGGCGTTAATTTCAACTCTTCTTATTAATAACTGCATTGTTTCATTCCAGGTAAATTTACATCTGACTGTTTAAAGAAAACTTCAAAAGTGACTGGTAGCAACTGCTCTTGAAAATGGACAAGATTTGGCATTGTGGTATCATTAAATACACAAAAAGAGTTTAGCCCCCAAGGACATTCATGCTGACATGGCTGCTAAATTAGGGGATGTAGCTGAATTTAGGAGGGGAAGAGAGAGTCTTGAAGATGACTCAAGGTCTGGATGTCCTGCAATTGCCATCACCGAAAAAAAGACTAGATGAGCTGGAGGACTTTGCCTTGCTCAAATGTTCCATATTTTAGCATGGTTTCTACAGCTAGATGCCCTTCCTAAATCCAACCAATTTACAAAGTGTACTGGGTGCATTGTCTCATAGTGTCAGAGCTACCACTTAACAGAATGCACTGAGAGTATTATATCATGCCACCAACATTACCATTTAACAGAGTGTACTGAGTGCATTTTATTAGGGCATCAGATGTAATGAACATAAAAGCAAAACAAAGTAATGTTTTACCCAGTATATTTCAACATGATATTTCAGAATATCATCCACGTACCTGGAGACCAGCTCATGGATGTCCACAGTGAGGCCAAAACAATTATTTCTGCCTCACTAATGCTGACATCCATGATCTGCTCTCTGTCATCATAGGCAACACCTTTTCCCAGTTTGAGGGCTCCATCTACAAACAAAGTTTGTGACTTCCAATGGGGATCAAGTCTCTCGGGCCTGCTGGCCATCACATACCAGTTGGAGCATACAGCACTCACCACCTGCTGCTCTGGCTCCTTCTTCTCTAGGTATGTGGATAATATATTGATACTCACTTCTTCATGTGAAGAAGCTGTCAAGATTTATAATGTCTTTGAAAACATAGAAGCGCAGGTGAATTTTGAGGTTGAGTACCAGGTTTTGTGTCAGGACCATACTTTCATTATCCAATGTTTATAAAGGCCAGACACCAACCAACGAGCTACCACTGATCTTTTCAAATTAACCCTGTTGATAGCAACGTGTTCAAAACTACCTCTGGTTCTATGAAACAAAACCAGCCATTTTAAAAGGTTCCTATTTAGATTAAAATCTTCTAACATAATTTTATATGAGAATCTTTTATGTTACAAATACCACCTTAATAATAAAATAATTAAATAATTTTTTTTAAAAATCCCTCCAATTAATTAATTCATTAGAAATGTGATAATGAAAATTTTTCCTTTTTTTCCTTTTCATTGAACCTCTTCCATGGATTGGTAACATCTCACAGAGGAAGCAGTCGAAGAAGAAAAAATGCCGAAAATTGATTACAAGCCACCCCCAGTCATACCAAAAGAAGAGAAAGGAACTGGCACCAATAAGAAGACATATTTTGTCTGCAATGAACGTAAGTACTTTCATTCTCTCTCTCTCTCTCTCTCTCTCTCTCTCTCTCTCTCACCCACTAGAAGGGGAAGTTAATTAACCTTATATCAATCACTATTATCACTGTCACCATCATAAATAATCTTCATTATCATCATGGCCATCACCATCTTCATCATCATCATCATCATCATCATCATCGTCATGGTCACCACTGTCGCCACCATCTCATCATCATCATTATCATCATCGCCATCAGTAGTGTAATATATCATTGGTCTCAATCATATGACAATGGTGGTGATGATGAAGTAAAGGATGAGGAGAAGGAGGATGGGAAACCATATAAATCATATTTTATAAGTCTTACTTGCTTTTCTTCCTTCTCCAACTTTCTCCTTTGTCAACAAACATGGGGGAGGGGTAGTGATGACATTGCTCTGTAAATACCCAAAGAAAACAGTATTGTTGGCTAAACAAGACTAAACTAGATTGGACTGGAGCATGTCAACCTAGATTAGGTCAGACCACAAGATCAGTTCAGACCAGAATAAATCAGAGCAAAGCAGACCAAACCAAACCAGACTGGATTGGACATGATTGGATCAGACTTGACCAGATCAGATTAAACCAGGTGTAATTAAATAAGGTCAGATTAAACCAGACTAAACTAGGTCAGACCAGACAGGTCAGATTAGACCAGATCGGATTAGATCAGGCCAGATTAGATCAGGTCAAGTTAGACCAGGTCAGATTAGATCAAGTCAAATTAGACCTGGTTACATTAGACCAGATCAGACCAGGTCAGATTAGATCAGGTCAAGTTAAACCAGGTCAGATAAGACATGGTCACATTAGATATGGTCACATTAGACCAGGTGGTCAGATTAGTTCAGGTCAGATTAGACTAGGTCAAATTAGATCAGGTCAAATTAGACCTGGTCACATTAGACCAGGTCAGATAAGACCAGATCAGACCAGACCAGGTCAGATTTGACCTACTCAGATTAAAAAAATAAAGTTATAAAACTTTTAACTGAAGTTAAATGACCCCTTTGTTTTACAATTTTTCAGCTGGAAAACCATGGACTCGTTTACCCATGGTGACCCCAGATCAGATTGTAACTGCCAGACTGATCAAGAAATATTTCACAGGCAGATTAGATGCTCCAGTAAGTCTTTCAAAAATTCTTACATTTGAATGTGAGCAGTATTGTGAAGAGCTTTAACAAAATGCAAACATAGTGAATTCATTTTTCTTTTTAATTTATATATTTCTACATTTTTATATATTTACTGTTACCCATGGTAGCAATTGTATACTCCAAAAATTATCTGATATATCAGCTAACATCCTGGTGTCTGCATGTATATTGGAACAATGTTGGCTCAGACAACAATGCCCCAATTTTTTGACCAACAGAAGAGCTAATTATTGAAATTTACAGTGGCTGAGCATGACAATGTGTGACATCAAGAACAACTCAGTAGAGTGGACTGGAGCAATGTGAAATAAAAAGTCTTGCTCAAGGTCACAAGTCACTGCTGGGAATCAAACTCGCAATCATAAGATCATAAGCTGATCACTGTTACCACTAAGCCATATGCCATCCCTAGTGCCTATTATCATCATGTAATGCATTGTAGTTCTTTATTCCTGCTAGATAATCACATATCCTCCATTTCCTGGCAATGAAATGAATTACCTACGAGCTCAGATTGCACGTATCAGTGCTGGAACCCAGGTCTCAATTATGGGATTCTACCAATTTGATGAAGAAGAAGAAGAAGAGGAAGAAGGAGAGGGTGAGTCCACAATATTTCCCACATTCATTAACCCTTTTCATGACCATATTTATCATGAAATAATACATCATCTTCATTTTACGTCTGGCATGGGCTGGACAGGTTGTTATGGTTCAAGATTAGATTGGTCAGAGAACCATATCTTGACTCTTATGTTCCATATTTGGTTCCTACAGCTGGATGCTCTCCATAATACCAACCACTTTACAGAGTGTACTGGGTGCATTTTTTTTGTAACACTAGTACTATTACTTTACAGAGTGTACCAGGTGCATTTTATTGTAGTATCACACTACCACTTTACAGGGTGTACTGAGTGCATTATACATTCTATTTCAATTAATATATGGAGAATTTTGTGGGATATACTAAAATTATTCATTACTTCATTATTTAGATGTTATTTGTAAACTTAAAAGACTCATATACCAAATTATGTTGGAAATTTGTAATTTATATAGGAACTCTTTAAAATGGATGAGTTTGCTTCATAGAACCAAGGGTAGTTTTCTGCAGGCTAGCATCAAAAGGTTAAAATGCTATTTTTAACAATTCTTCTGATACCAAGCCATTTATCTGGAAATCTTCAGAGTGGATATGGTCTGGATTTATGGATTTGTCAGATTGCTGGATACAGGTTAAATATATATTTAAAATACAGAATAAACTATTGGGGGGGGAGGGGAAAGTCGATTAAATCGACTCCAGTGACTTTATTTTATTGACCCCCGTAAGGATGAAAGACAAAGCTAACCTCGGCAGGATTTGAACTCAGATTGTAAAGGGCTGTAATGCTATGCCATACAGCATGTTGTATGGCTATATGAGCAATTTGGCAAGGCCCAGTGGAATACTGGGCTGAATTTAAAAAAAATACCAGTAAAAACTTTCACAAGAAACTTAAGTCATAACCACTGCACAATGACTTAAATAAAAATGGCACACACCTTAGCTGAGTAGTGAAAATACATCACTTGCCCATATTAGTCAGTGTTACCTTAGTCTGTTAGTCCATTTCATCTTAGCTGATCAGTGACAACACACCTTTGGTCCTCTGCACTCTATTAGTGAGTGTTTCTTTAGGTGACAGTGAAAAAACACCTTCGGTCCTTGGCAGTTTGTTAATTCATACTGCCTTAGCTGAGCAGTGAAAACAACCCACTGGTCCTCAGTGTTGTCATAGCTGCCTCTGACCCTCAGCAGTCTGTTAGTGTTGTCTTAGCTACCTCTGGTTCTCACCAGTCAGTAGTCGGTTTGTCATTGTTGCCCAATTGCTTGTTTTATGACCCAGTCTATTTCTGGCTACGGAGGAAAAACAATACATTTACATGGTTCTAGCATAACAATTCTATAATTAGCTAGTTTCAAAAGAAGCTGGGTTTTCTGGATTTTCCAAATTTCTGGAATAAAAATAAATTATTTGATACTTGTATCATTTCTCCTCTTAACAACATTCCCATAATCTTTTCACCTCAATCTTTTGATTCTTTCCAGTACGAGACAATTACATAGAAAATATGGATTTTGATGGCGTTACTGTGAAAGAGTTGCATGAATCATTAAACAACTGGGTCCATCATACCATGCATATTTTACCACAGGTCAGTCTTGCTCAGTCTCTCTCTCTTGCTCTCTCCCTCTCGCTCTCTCTCAAACACACACACGACTCTCTACCTCTCTTTATATATACCTTTCTCTCCTAACTGATGCAAGCATGGAAAATAGACATCAAACAGTGATAGTGGTGATGATGATCATATATATCCTTATCACTTTCAATATATATATATATACCTATCTCTTCCCCACTCCCTTGCTCTGTATTTCCCTCTTTTGCTCCCACTCTCATTCATGTATGTTCTTCTATTACATTTTCTCTCTTTAGACTTTGCTTGTAATCTCAAGCTACTTCATATGCACACACAAACACACTCACACACACTCACACACACGCGCGAGTGTAACATTATATATCATATCCCTCCGACAACATCTACAAACCACAAAGTGTGGAAGCCAAGCCATAGAACAAGTTTGTCTACATGAGGCAGATAACATCATGAGAGTTGGAAAGGAGCTCCTTGAGAAATACTCTCTGCATGATGCAAATCCATGGATGAAAAGCTGCTATACATGGCTATGTTGCCAGAAAGCTTCATAGTGAGAGTAAGTAGTCAATTTTGGACCAACAACCGGTATATTAGGTCTCACTATGAGGATATGCTTTTGCAAACCTGAAAGCATTTAAATACTGGCCTACCTGTGACGCCATATTCAACCCTTGGTAGCAGGGAAAACAGATGTTTATTGAAGATGATGATTAATATATATATATATATATATATGAAAAAGAACACAAGAGCGTCTACAACATCAAAAGATTTTTATTGGCTAACAATGTTTCTTCCCTACGTGTAACCGTAGGATTCATCAGAGCTATAAAAGGGGTTTGATTGGTGTTATGGACTCTACCAACCAAACACCCAAGAACAAAGAGTAAAGAGAGTAAAGAGCAAAAGTAGGGGACGATAAGTCTAATTTTGGTGCGGGAGGGTGGGGTGTTGGTCCTTGTTTACTAGCTGTGGTCATATTCATTCCCGGGGGTCAGGTGGTTAGCTGAACCATAGATGGGGTGGCGTCGATAGTATGGTGCAGAGGGTGCGCAGAGGCTACACAAACACAAAGGGCGTAGAATACATATATACATATAGCGGAGGAGAAGGTACATGAGGTAATTAGAAATGGAAAAAGAGTAATAATAATAATCTATAATTAATAGTGTATAATAAGGCATGGGGAAGATTACACTATAATAAGGTATAAAGGTAAGAATAAGGTAAAATATAAAGGAGGATAAAAGTGGAAATAATAGTAAAGATAAAAAATATATATAGAGAATATATAAGGAAATATAAGCGAATATTTGGAGGGGAAAACACAATGTAAAAAAACCGATTTTTTCAAACAATAATAAAAATAATAAAAATATAATAATTATGGGGGGAGAAAACAGGATAGAGAAATATGATCAAGTGTGATTCGTTGAGAGAATATAAGATGATAATAGTTATGTCCGGTTTATACATCTTAATAATAAATAATAAACAATATGTGTATCAGAGTTGCAGAACCTTCAATTCACTTATGGGTTCAAGCCACGTGGCATGGTCCATTGTTTATCTGTGCGGTCATGTGCGTTTGTTTTTGACACCACAGCAGATGCACAAGTTTGTAAATTCCAATGCAGATAGAAATCAATTTTTGCTCACCCGGACACCCCAGAAAAACCTGGGACGACTTGATAAATTCTGACCTCACACACTTACACCTCTCCAAGACAATGTCACTGGACCAAGATCTTTGGCGCTACACAGTAATACAGAAGACCTGCCTTGCCTAAGTACAAAGCGAAACCTGCAGTCAGTAGGCACCTGTTAACCAAAATACACCCCCATCCCACTACCCTTATCCCCATCAACACCACCCCTTTCTCTGTAAAGTTATGTTGGTACCACAACATCCAGTCCTAAATAAATGAGGTCGTGTAGGTGTCACGACAAAAAAAACACACAGTCCACGCTGTAATGTGGCCGTGTAGGTAACATGGTAAAAACATCCCAGTCCACACTGTAAACGTGGTTGGTGTTAGGAAGGGCATCCAGCCGTAGAAAACCCGCCAGACTCCTATACGAGCAAGACAACCAATCTTGTCTCACATGGAACAATTCCCATCTAAACCCATGCTAGCGTGGAAGATGGACGTTAAACAATGATGATGATGATGATGATGATGATATATATAGACACACATGTTATTTATTAAACCAATAGCTTATATACTAGTCATATATAACATCTTATTTCTGACACTATATAGTTATGTGGAGTGGGAATGAATATTATCAGGTGTGACAGGTGAACAAAAAAGTCGTTTCTATAAGGCCTACTTGTACACCACCTTGAAAAAAGATGACAGCGACCTCATTGTCATGGCTGGAGGCTTGCATTAAAAAGAGAAAGAAAAACCAAAAAACACATTACAAAAAAAACCTATCCTTGCTCCTCTTTGTCTCCTCTTCATTTTGATTTTGTTTTATTTACACCACAGAAAGACTAGAAGAAGCATTAAAACAAAATCTTTACAAAAACGATTAATAAATAAAAGAGAAGGGAAATAATTCCGTAAAGTAATTTTATTTCTCTCCCTTGAACGGTGTTTTCGTGAAATCTAAACTTCAGAAAGTCTTCTTAAATACGAAACTATTACTCATCCAAATACTGGCTCGTATTATGGAAGTGTTGGATGCTTTTCCTACTGCTAACTAATCAATCTTAAAATGAGAACGGCACCTATTTTAGAACTTAAATGGGCTTATTGCTGTTGTTCAATGATGGATCCTCCGTTGATTTCGTCGATGAACATTCAGTTGTTCGATTGTACAAAAAAAATAAATAAATAAAACCATCTTGACTGTATTTTTTACAGTATGTAGAATGTTTGCTTGTATACAATCTTCCTAATAGAAATACATGTCTTTCAGAAAGATTCACTTAGTTGTGGCCATGATGGGGCACTATCACAAAAAATACTATAGTTAGTGTTTTGAGATGTAACCAATAAGTCAGTGTTTGACAGAAAAAATTCCAAATCAAATAATATATTATTCTTTTAGTGGCCCAGGTTAACTTTGCTTTCATCCTTATGGGGTCGATAAAATAAAGTACCAGTAATGCACTGGGTATTTGTTGGTCTTGTGCCAAAAGTAGAAACAATTATATTATTCTTTTACTGCCTTTTGTCAGTAGACTGCGGCCATATTAGTTGATCATTTGATCTCAGTATTTTCTTTTTCAAATCTGGTACTTATTTTTAGTAATCCCTTTTTGTTGAACTGCTAAGTTACACACACATATATATATTTATATATATGTGTACATATATGTATGTATATATATATATATATATATATATATATATATATATATATATATATATATATATATTTTTTTTTTTTAATTAAACATACGGTATATTGCCAAATATACTATACATACATTCATGTATACATCGTAATTTCAGAGCACCAATCCTAATACCTAATTTTTGCTGGACCGGCAATCGCTCTGTATAATCAGCTCCTGATTATTACTGGAATTCTATAAGAATTCAGCTTCTATAATTTTCGGTGGAAGAGGGCAGTACGTGGTTCTGATGAACGCCAACCAGCATGAAACAGACAGTCAGCTTCTCTCCCTTCTTTCACCGAAAAGAAGTAAATGACATAGTCACTACTTTAAAACAGATAGCGTATGGTCTTCTAAATGTTTTTAATTAAACGTACGGTATATTGCCAAATATACTATACATACATTAATATATATATATATATAATAGTAGAACACTGGAGGGTTATATCCGTAGTAGTAGAGCACTCAGTCTATGGGATGAGTTTGGTAGAAGTAGTATCACAACAGCTAATTCACCATACCAACAACAATTGTTTCACCTTGCAGATCTTCAGCTCGGTCTGAGTGTGATTGTATGGAAAAGGAAAAACAACCGTATGAATATGCATGCGCAGAAGCGGTCACTTCTCCCAGGAGATAAAATCCCAAGGTCGAAAGATGTAAGGGAGATAACGGCGAATGTTCAGAATAAATTATTCAGGTTGATTAGAATATTAGAATGGTGATGTTATTCAATCCGGAGCTTTGTAATTATACAAGAAGTGTTTCCGGACATGTGGACAACATGAAAAAGCTCATTCCTTGAATTTAGGCAATCGCTATTGCGTAATCTCTTCAGAATATTGATCCTTTCTTCAATGCACAGTCCACAAGATGGATTTCCCCTTGCATATGGCTTGGACTTAGTGATAGCTTTCCATTGGATGGAGTATTCTACGCCTGAGTCTTTGAGGGACCATACGTGGCTCGCGAGTTTTGTGGATGATCATTTGTCCGGGTATCTAAAGGTTGACTGATTGTTCAAGAAGCGTTCCTTAAACCGGCCCTCCGCCATACCTACATAGCTTTGACCTCCTGTGGTTGATTTGGTCAGTTGGAAGTGACCACAACTTCATAAATTATAGCGGGTCTGTTGCATTATTGTTGAAGGGGACAAGCTTCAGACTTTTAGTAAGAGCATCCTGGTGGGGTGCTGCTCTTAGGGCTGTTGGTGATGTGGGCCTTCATATTTTTAGCACAGGAGTATCCTAGTTTCACACTGTGTCTGTTAAAGATGGACTGGTATTTGTGACCTATGGGAAAGTGTCTAAGAGTGCTAAAAGTTTTTTTCCTACATTAGTTTTAACGTTGAGTGAGAAGGGGGTAGAGAACCAGATAGTTTTTCTATTGGCACAATTTCTTTTCTTATTGTTGTTGGTGTTAATGGGGGAGTAGTAATTGGTTTCGAGAAGCCGCTGTTAGCTAACACCGTATTGTAGTAGGGTGGAAATCTGTTAAAGATTGTTTTATTAGAAGAGAGGTTAGAGATTCTAGTACTTATATTATTTACAAAGTTTCTAAGAACAGTAGAAGGGTGGCATCAGTCCTTATGTATGTAATTTTTTCATTAAGTTTATGGAAGGGTCTAGTTTCTACATTTAATGAGTTAGGACTTAGGATAACGGTAGCTACCAACCTCTCTAGCGTAGATTACTTTGACATAAATTTAGACCTTCACACACACACCTTCATACCCTGTGGATGCAGACCAAACTTGTCAACGACAGCCTCACAGTGGCATTTGTGTGGTTCACACATGCAAAGGCTGAGGTATTGGGCCACTCCAATGCAAGTGCACTTGTCATCATGAAGGGTACCGGTTAATGAGGAGGGCGCTGAATTGAGCCATGCACCACTGTTTGGTTGCAAAGCAGATCAGAGGCAGGTTATGTCCCAGTTATGTTATCAATTTAAAATGGTAGAGCTCATCTGTTAAAAGTATATTCTAGCCTGTAGTATCAATTTAAAATGGTAGAGCTCATCTTGCAAAAGTATATTCTAGCCTGTAGTTTTGATATAAATGGTGGGGCATATCTGCCATAAATGCATTTTAATTTATAGGGTTGTTTAGCCCCTAATTAGTCTGGCCAAGTAGACCTGTGTTTATCCCCTAATTAGTCTGGCCAAGTAGACCTGTGTTTTAACTATGGCCATCCTATCGTTTTTTTTTTCTTCAAATATAATCTCTCTAAGGTGATGAATTGGCAGAGTTGTTAGAGCATTGGATTAAATACTTAGCTATTTGTTCTAGCTCTCTGCACTTTGAGTTTAAATCCTGCTATGGTCAACTTTGCCTTTCATCCTTTCAAGGTTGATAAATAAAGTATCAGTTCAGTTCTAAGATCAATTCTTCCATTATTTCTTTTGCTCTCTCTCCTTTCCTTCTCTGGAAGAAATCAGCTAGGCTCTGCCATGTTTAAAATGCCCAAGGCATGCTATGTGTAAGCACAGCACTCTTACATCTCTATCAGGAATTAAGGGCCCTTTCTGTTCCTTTCTGAATGTCTTTAAAACTATCCTTGTTTTGTGAAGATGTTAAGATTTGATTTGAAGGAAATTTGGTTACTATTTCTAGCAGATCCACAACTATGTAGAGGCTCACTCTAGTCAATACAAATGTGGGAACTCATCTGGTATAAATGCATTTTATTCTACAGGGTCGATGTAAATGGTTTAACACAACTACTAAACATGAAGAAGAGGTTGAGGAAGATGAAGAAGAAGAACGAGAAGATGCAGATGAGGCCCAACCTGAAACTGGTCCGCCTCTGTTAACTCCAATCTCTGAAGATATTAGCCTTAGTGGAGTAGTACCATGGACCACATCTAGCTCTTCATCACTTGTCTCACAATATGCTCTTGCTTTAGTCCAGTCCAACTTATGGCCTGGTGCTTTTGCTTTTGCGACTAGCAGGTACGTGTGTTCTTTTGTATTCTTTTATTTTTTTACTTGTTTCAGAAACATTTTAAGATTGGAACCAAAATTAGAAAACATCAATGGCAGTGGATTGGCAGAATTTTTAAAGTGGCAGACTAAGTGATTTGGTGCATTGAGTTATACCCCCTTTAAATTCTGAGTTCAAATCTTGCCAGGGTCAGTTTTGCCTTTCATCCTTCCATGGTCGATAAAATAAAGTACCAGTTAAGTACTGGGACTGATATAATCAACATTCTCCTCCCGTTCAAATTGATGAACTTGTGTCAAAAGTAGAAACAATTATTATTTGTCTTTTTTTTTTTGTATGCTGACACTGCATCACCGAGTAGTTTTATTTTTCCTGTTGTTTCTATTGTATTGAAACTACACTTTGTAATATGTGTGCAGTGCCTAGTAGTGCTATTTTGTACATGTTGTGTATATTTGTAAGTCCTGCGTTATCTATCTGACTGTGTGTGTTTATCATTCACAAAACACATATTATTAACCTTTCGGTGCTGTAGACGAGATAACTCATCCTAACATGTATGCATTTCAGTGCAACGAACGAGGTAACTCATCCTAACATTTTTGAACTCCTTTCGAACAGTTCATAACTTCAAAGCTAGATGGGGTTACTAGTTTATTGATGTGACATTTGTCAATCAAAATAATCATTTTACTGAAGAAAACCTGGCACAGCAACTGTAGTTGTCTAAAATATACATGGCAGTCAACAGTTAGAAATTATTATAGTGAATGTTTCTGTTTTCATCATCCATGCTTGGGTTATTTTTATTTCTAGATCTTTACATTTGGATAATTTATGCAATATATTGTTGTCTGTGTGGATCATGAATTAGAAGGCATTTCTTTATTATTATGGGAAGTGTTATGCTTTGCGGCATAGAGTTACGGCACTTTACGTTCTGAGTTTAAATCCCGCTAAGATTAACTTTGGCTTTCATCCTTACAAGGTCAATAAAATAAAGCACCAGTAATGCACTGGGGTCAATTCAATTGACTTTCCCCTCTCCCCAAATTGATGGCATTATGCCTATAGTAGAAATCATTATTATGGGAAGTGTTATAGCTGTTTCAAACCAAAGTTACAGCTACCAAAATTTTTTAGCTGGCACCTAGAAAAATCAGTAACTTATAGATAAGTCTACAGTTCTGTGTTGTTGTTGTTGTTGTTGTTGTTGTTACATTTGGTACAATCAGGTTTAGTTGAACCACTCCTGAGATGGCATTCCAGAACATGGTTTCACTTTCTATGAGACCCAAATTCTGGATATCCTACACCACAGTCACACAAGATTTCTTGCGTTTTATCAGTTTCTTGAAGATATTTTCAACCCTTTCCATTCCTCCACCAAATTGTTGGTGCAATTATTAGTACTGTTTGCACATGGTGTTCCTTACATTTTTCTCTCATTTCATAAGCTTCCTGTTGGTTCTGCAGCAACTTTTCTGTGTAGTTTTTTCTTCAAGTTATTTAACTTATTTTCTTGTGGACATGCCATGTCACAGAATTAAATTTTCTTTTCATTATTACTATTGGTTGTTGGCCTTGTGCCTAAAGTAGAAACAATTATTACTCTTGGTAAAGGGCGGTGGATTAACAGAATCGGTAGAGTGTCAGACATGCTTTGCGGCATAGAGTTACGGCCCTTTACATTCTGAGTTCAACTCCCACAGGGTCGATAAATAAAGCACCAGTAATGCACTGGGGTCGATTTAATCGACTTTCCCTTCCCCCAAAATTGTTGGCCTTGTGCCTAAATCAGAAACCATTAATATTATTAGTCAGGAAGGGCTGGCTGTTTTTATTTGTCTGGTGGCCATAGTGAAATCGGTTGTATGGTGGACATGTTTAAAAGGGTTGAAGACCAGCACTTTCCTCTTTGGCAAAGCTCTGATTAACTTTTTCAGATTTCACTTGAAGATAAAAATTAGAGTAGAGAAGGAAGTGCTGCTTTCCAAGCAGTTTGTTGAAAGGTGGGTACGAGAGGTGAGCATGGCCCAAGTGAATGAGCCTGTTCTGGGTGTGTGCCTATAGATTGTAGGAGGACAACTGGCACAGGGAATCCATAGTTTTAGGGGGTTTCTATGTGTCTTCCTTATTGAGGAATTTCCATTGGTTAATTTGTTATTGTTATCTTTCTTTTTGCTATTGTTAAATCTGTTTTCATGCAAAATCCCCACACACCAACACACACCAACATACCAACACACACATACACACCAACACACAGATACACATGCTCAATGTTTTCGTCCTGTGCTGTTCTAATGTTTTCTTAATGTTAACCCTTGTGATGAATAAAGAAATCATTATTATCAATTGTTATTAATCTTTGCAGAAGATTTGAAAACATATACATTGGCTGGGGCCTCAAATCATCTCCTGAAAACTACACACCTCCTCTAATACCTTCACCAATGGAGGAATATATAGAGGGACCAGAAATAACTGAAATTGATGACCCAACACCAGAGCAAGAAGCTGCCTTGAGAGCAGAGCAGCAAGCCAATGCTGCAGCTGAAGAAGAACTTGAGGAAGAAGAGGAGGAGGAAGAAGAAGAGGCTTAAAACTTTCACAATAGAACTCTGGATTTTTCAGCTATTTATTTTTCTAATATCTTTACCTTCAGATGAAAGCACCAAGAAATTCTCAAATGACTGGAGAATATACAAGTGTAAAATAAAAATGTCTGTAATAATTGTATTGTGGTAGAGTCATGATGACGATTTCAAACAAATACACCGTTATTCACTTTTTTTTCTTTTAATGTAGTGTGGTATTTATTATATAGTACTAGGATGTAATCCATGTTTTCTAACAGACTAAGTAATATTCAGTTTCTTCACAAATTGTAATAAAGTTATGTTTATGGATTGTATGTGGATGTGTGTATGTATGACATATATATACATACATAATTTAAATAATGCCATTGCTTGATACTTAAGCATGAGCATCACAGACATGGATTTTTAGTCCTGCTAGGGACTTGCCTATGGCCAGCAATACCATGCATCACAAAAAATGTCACATATCAAGCGATGTCGGTGCTTGAAGCTTTTTTAAGTGAGGAAAGGCTTTGCACAGGACTAATCCCACTCTCTGAACATCAAATGCATTTGCCCAAAAAGAACTGGTCTACATTATTGATTGCAAATGAAGTCGCAGGTTTTATATCAGAGTGACCTTCCCCTAGAGAGATGTCTTAATTAAAGGAGGAGTCTTCATTAAAAAAAAAACAAAAAAAACAAAAAAAAAACCTTATTGGATCGCCGTTGACTCGCCTGAGTTCCTTTGTAATTTGAGAAGCAGAGGAACATACATACATATATATTCATACATACAAACATGTGTATATATATATATATATATATACACACACAAACACATAGAATGGGCCTCCATTGGTTTCAACAATAAGCGTTTCTGTTGTTCAATCAATGGAGGAAACTGGTCATGAAATTAACATGTAAGCATTCCACAGAAATATGTACCCTTACTGTAATTCTCAGGGAGATTCAGCATGAAATATACAAGATGTGTAAGTCAACAGGTTAAAATTTACTTCGTTTATTCATAGTCGCCATTATATATATTTTGGGGATAACCGTTATGCAACAGTAATGACCTCATCAGACAGCTAGAATTTGAACAGAAAAACATAACGATGGAATAAAGCTTACTTCTGTTATTTAGAATGAACAAATTCAAAGCATCAGTAGAATTAGCCCCTTTCCCATTGGTCAGATTTAGCTTCACCATTCCAATAACAAGTCTACTGAATATCTAAGTGGTGTCATTGTCCTGGAATCAGGTAAATCAGTTGGGGTTGTTTTTAGCAGCCAACAATAATAACTGAAGATATCTAATCTATTTAGGAGTGTTTTTTGGCCTCTGTGACCTAGGTAGTTGTAGTAGTGGTAGTAGTGTTAATATATTACTACTACTGGTAATAAAAGAAAGTGTAAAATTTATAGGGTATTGGAATGTTATCAAAGATTTCTAGATGAGGAGAATGCATGGGAGAAAGAGATTCTACCCCAAGTGGACCCTAGAGAGGGACCAGCAATACAAGTCAGCAACAGCATAGTAAGTAAGGCAATTAAAGATATGAAGACTGGGAAGGCAACCAGTCCATCGGGTACAGTTGCCGAGATGCTGAAAGCATCTGGGACGGTAGGTCACACCACACGTATTGTTAACTAGGTAATACTAGAGGGTGTCATACCAAAAGAATTGGCAGCAGCATCATTGTCAACTGCTACAAGGGTAAAGGAGATGCACTAGATAGAGGAAACTATAGAGGTATAAAGCTGATGGACCAGGTCATGAAAGTAACAGAAAGAGTTATAGCACAGTTGATTAGGGACTGGGTAAAACTAGATGAGATGCAGTTTGGGTTTGTGCCAGGAAAACGCACCACTGGTGCTCTCTTCCTTGTGAGGCAGTTATAGGAAAAGTAAGCTGCTCCACCTGGCATTTGTCGATCTGGAAAAAGCCTTTGACAGAGTGCCCCATGCGATAATCTGGTGGGTTCTTAGAAAACTAGGAGTAGATAAATTGCTTGTGAAAGCTGTACAAGCCATGTATAGGGGAGCAGTCAGCAAAGTTAGGGTTAACAATGACTATAGCGAGGAATTTAGCATACAGGTTGGTCTCCACCAGGGCACCATTCTTAGCCCTCTCCTGATTATTATAGTATTGCAGGCGATAACAGAGGAGTTTAAGACCAGATGCCCATGGGAATGATCTTACACTTATAGCTGAATCTATGGCGGAACTAAAGAATTCCAAACATGGAAGCTGGGGTCTCAAAGTCAACCTGACAAAGACTAAGGTCCTTGTAAGTAGACGAGAAAACAGAACCCAGATCCCCTCAGGGAAGTGCCCTTGCTCAGTATGTAGGAAAGGTGTAGGTAGGAATTCCATTCTCTTCCCCAAATGCAAATAATGGGTACACAAGAGATGTAGTGGGATCTCAGGAAGCTTAATTAGGAATGTAGGCTTTACATGTAGCAGCTGCACTTGGAAAGTAAGCAGCAAACAGCCACAGGAAACAAGCACTACAAAACTCTGGGAGGGCTCTGTAGAAACAGTAGACAGCTTCTGCTACCTAGGTGACCAAATTAGCAGCGGAGGTGGGTGTTCTGAAAGTACAGTAACCAGGGTAAGAATGGGATGGAAGAAGTTCAGGGAGCTACTACCACTGCTAGATGCAAAAGGCTTTTCCATCAAAATGAAAGGCAGACTATGATGCATGCATACGAACATCAATGTTACATGGTAGTGAGACCTGAGCACTGTGTGTAGAAGACTTGCGTAGATTAGAAAGAAACGAAGCTTGCATGCTCTGATGGATGTGTAATAGTAATATACGTGAATGGCAAAGCATAAACGAATTGAGAGAGAGACTGAGCATAAGAGGAATCAAATGCTGTATGCACAGGAGAGGTCGTTGCTTTGGTATGGACATGTGATGCGTATGATGATAGCTGCATAAAAAGGTGCAGAGCACTAAAAGTCGATGGAAGCCATGGGGTGGGGAGACCCAAGAAGACCTGGGACAAGGTGATAAAAGCTGACCTTGCCCAATTGCACCTCTCAAAGGCAATTACACATGACCGTGACCTCTTGCGTCACCCAGTAATACAGAAGACCCAACTTCCCATAGGTACAAGCCGAAGCTGAAGCATATAGACAATATGCCCCCAAGCACCCAACCCATATTGTAAAGTAGGCGCCACGGAAAAAAAGCACCTAGCACTTACTGTAAATGAGGTTGGTGTTAGGAAGAGCATCCAGCTGTAGAAATCAAGCCAAAATCAGTTCCCGTATGAGCAAGACAAGGTCACCCGACCTGGTATTGCCCACAACAGGACAACCCGTCTAACCCATGCTAGCGTGGAAAAATGGACGTAAAATGGTGATGATAATGATGATCCAATGATATAAACATACAATAGCAAGAGTTGGACAGGTCTACACAGACCAAGTCAGTACTGACGCCAGGCTTCTAATCTCCCAGACAGGTTAGGGATCTGCATCTCACTTATGTACAGTCTCATTCTACCGAGTGCACAGAAGATCCTCCCAACCCTTTCTTTGGCAAGCTTTCTACAGCTGGATACCCTTCCTATCACCAACCACTTTACAGCATGTACTCAGTGTTTATTGCATAGGTCACCAACACTAGGGAGGCTGTCATGTCCTTGACATGACCAAGGGGTCCTCCCAGCCCTTTGTTTCACAGGCTACATGCTTTCTATGGCTGGATGCCCTTCCTATCACCACCCATTTTAGAGCATGTACTGGGTGCATTTATCATTGAGATCACCAACACTAAAGAGGCTGTCATGTCCTTGACATAAGCGAGGGATCCTCCCAACCTTTTGTTTGGCAGGCTTTCTATGGTTGGATGCCCTTCTTATCACTGACCACTTTACAGTGTGTACTGGGGGCATTTATCATTGAGATCACTAGCACAAGACATGACAAAGATTGATGTTGATGTTATTGTTTAGTCCCAAGTCAGTTCTGATCCAACAGACATCTGATAATAAAATGTGACATTCTTTTCTTATATTTTCCCCATACATAATATATCTAGAACTATATTATTCGATGTACCCTCCTTTTTAAGACAACAGAACATGATTTGAGCAAGATATTGTGTTATTTTTAGCAGTGACTGAGAGGATTGTGAGGACAAAGTCCTAAGATATTCCTTCCAGAGGGGTCCTATTAGAAGCAACTGTCTCCAAACAATCTGGCTGGATCCTTTAGTGAGATCAAGGGGATGGATGTTATCAAACCATGGTTCAATAACCTCAATCTCACTAAGGGATCCAGCCAGATTGTTTGCACAGGGAAAAAATTATGTAAAACACTCAAAGAATAACTTAATAATATAACTTTGATTAATACTTTCATTACCATATTTCTAATAAAATGCACTAAGTATTTCAATGAATCAAATATACATATACACAGACATTAAATGTTGATGATAGTGATGTGTGTTTCCCTATGTATATGAGACTAGACTAGGCATGGGCAAGCAGTGGGCCACGTAGGATATGGCGGACCACACTACTAAAATATTCAAGGTAATTTTGGAATTAGATGCGCCATTCAGAAAGCTAAATGGGCTGCAGTTTGCCCATGACTGGACTAGACCTAAGACCATGTTGTTGTGAAGCAAATTTAGCCAACATGCTTTTACATGTTTCATGGCTAAATGGCTTTTGTCACCAGAGGAAAATTTGGCTACAAAGGCAACCACGTAGAGAGATGTTGCTGTACAGCAACACAGATAAGCCTTAGCAAAATCATGACCCTATAAGATCAGATTTATTCCAGCCATTATCTTCCAATACCTCTGAGGCTACGTGTAGACTAATGTATTTAAGTTTACATTGTCTAATGTACTCTTCACTATTTTATAAAATGATGTGAGGGAAAGATTTGACTGCTTTATCCAGCAGGCTGAGAAACTGCTTCTGTAAGTGTTGTATTTTTAACCAAGGGAGGTAGCTCTAGTGTACCTTTATAAAAAAATTCAGAAAATATTCAAAAACGTTTATGGAAATGATGCATACAGACATACATCATCATCACTGTTCGTCCATTTTTCCATGCTAGCATGGATTGGACGAGTTCTGTTGTGAGATAGACCTGGTCAGATGCCCATGTCTTGCTCATACAGAATTGATTTTGGCTAGGTTTCTACATCTGGATGCCGATCCTAACAGTTGTCATTTACTTTTTATGATTGGGTGTTTTTGTAAGATGTTTTTCATTTTCTTGTCCTTTAGTAAGACAAGTAAGTTCAGTTGTATGTGTGTGTATATTTCTTTGTTCTTTGGAATAAAAGTTGAAATTTATGGTGACCTTTTTTCTTGTTTATCGGAGTGTTTGGATATTGATTTGATTTGCTTACTATTGTTGATTAAATTCTGAGGATATTCTCTCTTGATAAGTAATTGTTTCATCTCTTGTCTTTGGTTGTTGGGTTTGAGACTATTTTACAGATTTGCTTGGTCAAGTTAAAAGGGATGTTGGTACAGGTATGTGATGGATGAGATGTAAAGAGGAGGTATTGTTGGGAATCACTAGGTTTGAAATATATGTCAGTTTATAAAGTTCCGTTTCTTTTTGTTACTAAGATATCTAAAAATGGAAGTTTTGTATTGATAAAATTCATATTCTGGTTTATGTCATTGAGGGTTTGAAATTTCTTTAGTTGGTCAAGATTCTCCATCCACAATATGAAGCAGTCGTCCAAGTACCTCTTCCAGTATTCTTTTATGTAGTTGCTGAAATTATTCTCATGAATTTGTTTGTTTGTGTACATTTGTAATTCATTGTATCCCATGACTAGGTTGGCATATGCTGGTGCAACTTTTGTCCCTCCCCCGTGGCTGTTCCCAATTTCTGTCGGTAAGCTATTTCATCGAACGTGAAATAATTGTTTTTTTTAAGCTTAATTCAAGTTCATCTACAATGAAATTCTTATTGAAATGGTTGGGTAGTTCATAAGGGAATGAGTCCAGCTAGTATTTGATGGGTTTGATTCCGTAAATGTTACTGTATAGGTTCACAACATCAAATGAGACTATTCAAGGCCAAGTTACTGCCAGAAAAAAAAGGAATAAAAATAAAAACAACAAAGATAAAACAACAAAACACCTAATATGTAACAAAGTAGTTTATTGACATTTGTATTCACATGTTTCCAAAACACACAAGCAATTTGGTAAGATGGAAGCAGTCTATTTACAATTGACACTGCATTGTACATCAAAACTTGAGAGGAGCAGGCATTAAACAAAGAAAAAAAGTGATATAATTCTAATTAAAAACAAAAAGATGTAAAAAAAAAAAAAAAAAAAATTTAAATCAAATTTTTTTTTAAATGATTGATTGTTTCAGAATTGAGTTTCCATGTTTAAAATTTCATAATTATTTTATTGAAGATATGAGTAATCTCATTTCTCCATAAAAATTTATTTTAATCTCAATTTTCTTTTATATTTCTTGTATATCATCAATATTATTATTATTCATTTATTTATTTTATGTGTGTGATTATCATTTTTATATATATATATTTTTAACTCTCTCTTTTAGAAAAGAAATATTATTTTAGTATTTACAGCATTTCATGTCAGCTTGAGTCAGCCATGTAAAGAACGAGATTAAATGTTTTCAAAAAAAAAAAAAAAAAAAAAAAGATGGTTGTCCTAATGAAGAAAAAAAATAAAAATAAAATGAAATGAAATGAAATGTAAGCTGTTGGAGACAAAAGGAAAAAAAAAAAAATAAAGCAAAATGTTTAAATGTTTGCAATGCCTTTGAATTAAGAAGCTGGGACTACAAAAGGATTAAGACACGCACCAACAGCATAGATGGAAATAGGACACTCAATGAATTAAGATGGAAAATAAAGGTTATTGTGGAAAAAAAATTCCGGATATAAAGGTAGGTGTGTGTGTGTCAACTACAGTATTCTCAAGACTATAAACTTTTCAGATTATTAACTTCAATTTTAGATGAAAACATTTTAAATTACATTCTTTTATTGGTTTTAGTCATTAGATTGCAGCCATGCTGGAGCACCACTTTAAAATGAAAATGTTTAATAAGAAGACTCCTGGCAGAGATCAAACCCACTACCGATGTATTGTGATTGTGTTGTTTCAAACACCTTACCAACTAAGCCATCAAGGCAACAACAATGTTTACATTACATTCTGCTCAATTTCATTTCCAATAAAAACTTATGTCAGTTGGAAATAAAACCCATTGAAATGTAGTATATACGTAGATATTTATAAAATAAATAGTTTAGTCTAAAAATGAAGTTAATAGTCCAAAAATTATTATCTTATTAACTCTTAATGTTTTGTAATGATTTCGCAGAAAATATCTAAAAAATAGGTTTGTTCATTAAAATGTTTATAGTGTCTTTATTAGTCAACAGGTCAATATGAAATTTTGCAATATTTAATTTTCAATGTGATGCAATCATAGTGCTGTTTTCTACTTTTCAAGAATGTCTTGCTAATGCAGTCTCATGTGGTACAGGACATTAAGATTTAACTATTAGAACAATACATCCTTGTAATTTTATTTCAGAATATTCTATTTTCGTCTAATAGGAAGGAAACTGATCATTAGATCGAACTGAAGAAACTATGTTTCTATTGGTCTTTTCATTGTGAAAACTATCTGCTGTCCACAAATCTTGGCAGATGAAAGTGAGATTTTTATTGAGAACATACAAAGCAACATCAGATACTGCAAACATACTAATAAACAGCGTAAAAAATTTATAAAGAACTATAAACTACTTTATATGTTATATGTGTGTATGCATATATATATATATATATATATATATATTATATATATTATATATATATATATATATATAAAAACATTTAAAAAAAACAACTTAATTCTGAACAAAAACAAAAGTATTTCTCTAAGAGAACATATATATATATATATATATATATATTTGTGTTATGTGTGTGTTGTAAGAGGTGACTAGAAGAGTTGGTGCCAAGAAAGGCATAAGGCCATAAAACATTGACCTGCTCTTGTATGGAAATTAGTTTCAAATTGCTTGACTATATATGGATATATATGTTTTTTCATAGAATTGTGTGAGGGTGTGTGAGAGTGATAGCAATGTAATAAATTTAAGGATCAGCCACATCATAGTCCACCCTCTTCAATAGCAACATGGACCCTAAAGAATCCATTTATATCAGTTTTATTAATAGCAATATAGGGCTTGTATGGTGCACAAAACCTTTATTAGTAAATTGTTGTTATCATTATTATTCAAAATAACTCAACATAAAACACAGCTAAATTTGTTCATGTCCCTGATAGAAAGTTTATGATCTGAGGATTATGGTAGCTTTGCTTCAAAGAAAACCCATTCTGCTGCCCACTTCATATACAATGCTGTATTAAAAGGATTAAAAATAAAATCCTAATCTGCTATATACAAACAATTTTATATCTAAAAAAGAAAAAAAAAAAATCATATTTAGATGAAAAATATAGAAAAAAATTGAGGGGGATTTACAGTTTGCAAATTTTTTATTTTATTTTTTTTATTATTTTTTTTTTTTTTTTACTTTACTGTCTTCCAATCAAATATTTAAGGTGTGAAAGGAACTGAACAAACATCACCACCAACAGTACTACAGCACTAACTTTAATGTTAATCCTAAGTCTTTTAGATATGACTAATAATATCAATAATGACAGGAATTGGGAGAGAGGAGGTGATATTAACCTTATGAGGCTTAGAAGGATGACAGGCAAAGGCAAAGTTGACCTCAGAATGTAGAGAGACAACAAATACCACAGCATTTTGTCTGATGCTCTAATGATTCTGCCAATACACAACCTTTACAATAATGATAATAACAATAATAATGATTTCTGCTTTAGGCACAAGGCCAGTAATTTAGAGGAGGGGAAAATCAATTAAATTGAACCCTAGTACTTGACTGGTATTTGAACTACAAAACTAACTGGTAGAACTATGATGAGAAACTCCACAATGCCAAGACACAAAACACAGGAACTAATTTGCCATTGCAGCCACTGATGCAAAATAGTTAAAATGACAGGGAAATTAACCATCCAGTAAGACTTAGAAAATTAACCTATTGACCCCATTCACAATTTACATTTAAAAAAAGGTCAAGAAGACTCTTTAGTTGTATCAAGAGCATAACAGCCTCTCTAGTGTTGGAGGCAATATACATACCCAGTAGACACTGTAAAGTGATTAGTGAAAGGAAAGGCATCCAGCCATAGAAAACTTACTAGACAAAAGGTCAGGACTCTTTAGTTGGTGCCACAATAAAATGTAGCCAATGTGCTGTTGAGTGCAGGAGCATAAGGTTGTTTGTTAAGAAAATATAAGGGTTTCCATAATTAGGTAAAGGATTATACCAAGATCTAGCTCAGTATCTAAATAGTGACCATCTAACTCATTACTGTATGTGTTTATATATATATTTATAAAGTACACTGAAAAGAGGACTCAATACTAAGATAATAGTGTGAATGTGTGTTTATGTATGTATAATAATAGATATGCATATATTATATACATACATTCTCTTCAACTAGCTTTGTAAATCAATATATATATACACACACACACACACACACATGGTGTATGTAATCCAGTGAATTACAGGTGGTAGTACCAATATGAGCACTTGATGTTGAAGTTGGTTCCAGAACTTCCAAAGGGTGATCCTCAATCTGTGAAACGCACGTAACAGGTCAAAACAATAAAAACATAAATACATGTAAATGAAACTTTTCTTATTATTTAAATATATATAATATATATATATTCATATTATATATTTCTCAAAACAGTTGCATGCTACCTAAGGTTTCAAAGCCTACTGTAACATAGGTAATAGGTAAGTGTTGTTTATCTTCCAGGCAGTATCAATAGCTCCATACTAACATAGAATGTTCTTTTTACTTTATCTATTCTGCAGAACTCTTGGCACTATATATATATTATACTGTACCGATTGTGTTGTTATTTCTGTTTACCTTTCTCTCTCACACACACACATACACACACGCAGTTTCGTTCACAAGTACGTGTAAACGAAAACTTCAGTTTTCTAATATACACTGCCTGTGCATTGAGTGCTCATATTGGTACCACCACCATACACACACACACATATATATATATACACCTTACATATAAACACACACACATATATATAATCTGAAACGTCTGTGTCTTCACAAATAATAAATCATATTTGCTTACTGAATTTCAATCATATTTAATAAATGTTGCAATTATAAAACTTTCACAGTTCAAATTTGTTTAATTTTAGGTGTTATTGACATTTAAATTTACTGATAATTTTGGTTATATTTACCAAAATTTCTTGTAAGGTATGTAGTTGTTTCCAATCTCTCCTAACATTAACTGTTGATACCAAAACTGCCTCAAAATCAACCCTGATTCTATGATATTAAGCTGTATATCTTTTAGTGTTAAAACTTTCCATCATAATTTTATGTAAGAATCTTTTAGTTATGTTCCAAACCCCAACCTAATGATGATTATTTTCAAAATTATTTGAAAATCATAGACAGTATCTTTCATTGGAAATATAGTTAATAGTGTGATTAGTTTGAAATGGATCAGGTCAGCTTCATATGATACCCACTTCATAGAACATATAATGGTTTCTAATTTAGACACAAGGCCAGCAACTTTATGGAGAATGGAAAAGGCAGAGAATATTGACCCCAGTATTTGACTGGTACTTTAACGGCAAAATTGTTCTCAGTGTGATTTGTACTCAGAATATAAAGAGCCAGAACAAATAGTGTAAAATATTTTGTCCAATGCTCTAACAATTTCACCAATCCATTGCTCTAAAAAATAAATAAAAATAGATAAGGAACATCTCCAGTGAAAAAAACTATGTATATACATAGTATGACAATATAGGAAAGCTTCAGCTGGCCATGTTGATAGAATGTTGCATAGAAAGCAGTAAGAATCCCAGCTAATATCCCACTATTAGATATGATCAAGACATTTCACTGATTCTCAAAACAAACCAGTCCACCTAGATGTAAACAATTGCATATACATAATTTTATGTCACTTGTCTCTTTCCTTTGCCATCTCCTTTCTGAGGTTCAGTACTCAGGGATTTGCCATTGCCAACTCTGCCTTAAGAGAAACAAAACTCAATAAAAGGGTAGAATGGTATATAATTTATGTTATTATAGCTGTGAAGCTATACTAGTTACTCAAGGGCCAGAAGTTGTGTGTAAAGTGCAACCAAAATACAATAAATTGTGTGTGTGTGTGTGTATATATATATATATATATATATTGAAGCGTAAGAAAGGATTTGTCAAGAACAAATAATTGTTTCTACTTTAGGCACAAGGCCAGCAATTACCCAAACAAATAATATCAGTTATCTATGTTCCCAACCTTTCCAAATAAACAGACACCGGTAGCTATAGGCTTATATTTGCACCAACTGAACTGAGTGAGTATTATAACAATTATAATACATCTCTCCACCAGAGTAGTATGTGTGGGAGTAGCATGATGCCATGCCAACAGTGGTTCAGATTTAGAGTCCAACAACATAGTTGTTTTTATTGATGTTTAGCACCAATTCAGTCATGATCCTGTAGACCTATGATCAAAAGCATTCCAACCATGACCACCTATCATCTTTTTCTTTTTCAGAATATATTGTACCTAGAACTGCATTTTTTCTGTGTCCTCCTTTTCTAAGACAGCAGGGTGTGATTTGAGGAAGATTTGGCTGCTATTTCTAGCAGGGTTTGCAATTATATTGCTCAATTAGTAAATATGAAAGACATATCAGAACAAAAATGTCTTCTATCACAGACAGAACCCTCTGCTTGGAGCAGGATGAGGGTGACAAAACAAACAAATGTTAAATATCTCAATATGAGATGGTAAATTGGATTCTAAAATGAAATTCCTTTTGTCTTGCTTACACATACAGAAAGAGTAGCAAAGTTGATGACATACAGACATTGAAGTGTATAAGCAAGAAGGAAAGTACTGAATATATTAAAGAGTGTGTGTATATTTTATTAGAAGTCGGCAATTCTTCAACTGAACTTTGAGTTTCCCCTTTCCAATTGTTTAAACGGACAAGAAATTTTAGTTTCAAATTTTCAACGCACATACAGACATGAGCACATACACATACATATATTATGAAAATTAATTGCTCTACATTACTTGTATTGAGTTCATTAATGTATAAGTGATCTACCTAATTCTAGGATTAAACTACCCTATGAACTGTATATATATATTCCATGTGCATCCTAGCTTTTAGAACAGACACACCCTATCACTACGCGTCGTATGAGGTTAATGAAAAGAGTTGGCGTCAGGAAGAGCATCTGGCTGTAAAACATTGTCACAAAAATTCCAACCCATGCCACCATAGAAAAGTGGACATAAAAACATGATTTTATATATATATATATATAATATTTTGGAATGGCTAAAGGGATCTTCCACAATGTAATCACTATATATATATATATATATATATATAGTGATTACATTGTGGAAGATCCCTTTAGCCATTTCAAAACGCACAAAAATTGTTAGCTATATATATTCCCTGACATCGATATTTTCATTGCACCGTTTGCGACCTGGTCACTGACACCAGTTTCACTACAATATATATACCTCAATGGAAAATATGTGAAAGCCAAATTTCAATAACTTCTTTTATTGAGGTATTTAACATCGTTCCTGTACCCCCTTCCCACAAGATACCACATCTATCATGGAAAATACACATGTTGAGTGCTTTTACCTCATTACACCACAATATGTAGATCAGAATGACTGGTTCACAAACCCAGCTACCTATTAGTAAAACCATACAGCATAAAGAAAAAACAAATATATATATATATCATCATCGTTTAACGTCCATCTTCCATGCTAGCATGGGTTTGGCATATATATAACGAAGGAGTTGATAGCCGTCAAAACGGCTTGAGCTCTGCCGTCGGGGTCATACATTTTCCTATATATATATATAATATACATGCACATAAATTTGTATTGGTTTCTGCTTCTGTCTGTGGCCATGACCTGAGCTACCTCCAGCATATATTCATATATTCAAAAGTTAGATCAATTCAAACCCAAGTTGAAATGTATGTAACTCTAGAGAGTGTGCTGATATCAGACATGACAGGTTACACTGAAGATATGGCCAATATGATGTACACAGAATAGATTGGAATTAATCTCACAAGCATATCATGAGAGAGAGAGAGAGACAGAGAGACAGAGAGAGAGACAGAGAGAGAGAAAGAGAAAGAGAGAGAGAGAGAGAGAGAGAGGAGAGAGAGAGGAGAGAGAGAGAGAGAGAGAGGAGAGAGAGAGAGAGAGAGAGAGAGGAGAGAGAGGAGGAGAGAGAGAGAGAGAAAGAGGAGAGAGAGAAAAAGAGAGAGAGAGAGAGAGAAAGAGAGAGAGAGAGAGAAAGAAAGAGAGAGAGAGAAAGAAAGAGAGATAAAGAAAGAGAGAGAAAGAGAGAGAGAGAGAGAGAAAGAAAGAGAGAGAGAGAAAGAAAGAGAGAGAGAGAAAGAAAGAGAGAGAGAGAAAGAAAGAGAGAGAGATATGAATTACAAAAAAAGATTGACAACAAAAATAGAATTAGAGACTTTGCACTGTTTCACATTTTCCAAAGTTTCACTAACTGGAATTTCAAATTTAATTAAAGTAACTAAAATAAATCTAAAAGAAAAATAAACATCATCTGTTAATATTGTCTTTGTAGAGTTGCTTTTTGGAGGGATTGTAAGATACATACACACGTGTACAATATATTATACATAATATATATATATTCAAATGATTTGACATTAAGTCAGCAAGGTGAATAGCAATGACAAACATTAGCAATAGAGAAATAAACATTTAAATAGAGTTTGTTTTTAGAGAAATATCTTTGATTCTGATATTCTGCAAAGGTTGTGTTTTTATTTTTTTAAATATTTTTCTTGTTTTGTTCCTTTTGAGAGAGAGCGAGAGCGTGTGTGTGTGTGTGTGTGTGTGTGTGTGTGTGTGTGTGTGTGTGTGTGTGTGTGTGTGTGTGTGAGGGAAGAGAAAGAGAGAGAGAATATAGATATATATATATATATAGGAAAAGGTTAAAAATATAAAGTTTTATTTCATATCTTAGAGGAAACATTTTCTTTTTACTTTACTTTAAGGTTTTCTTTAAATTAGAGTAAAGGTGATTAATACAGCAGGCTATTATTGGTTGAGAGAGAAGCGGACCCCGTTAATGCGAACATGGATTAGTTTCAAGATGGAATGACCTCTGCTTCTGTAGAAAACAAAATAAATAAATAAATAAATTAAAAATAACAAAACCTTGAAACCTCGTAAAACATATAGGGATTGTTAAAAATTTTATATAGAGAATAGAATTATATTTTAATGATTTTTAAGATTGGCACAAGGCCAACAATTTGTGAGGAGAGGAAAGTTGATAATATCAACTTCAGTACTTTCCTATTACTTTATTTTATCGACCCCAGAAGAATGAAAGGCAAAGTTGACCTTGGTATGATTTGAACTCAGAATGTAAAGGACCAAGAGTGTAAATAATTTTATCTAACATTCTAATGATTCTGCCAATCCACCTCACTTACTTGATAATTGTTTCTACTTTTGGCACAAGGCCAGCAATTATCCCAGTACATTGCTGGTACTTTATTTTATCAACCCTGTAAGGATGAAAGACAAAGTGAACCTCAGCAGGATTTGAACTCAGATCATAAAGGGGCATAACTATGCTGCAAAGCATGGCGTCCGACCCTCTACCGATAACTGCCAATCCCCCACCTTGATAATAATATATCTTAATGATCATTTTTTCATGAGCCATGGAACATTGCTGGGATCAGGATGTGATGAAAAACAGAGTAACAGCCAATACTGGCAGCAGGGTACAAACTTAGAAACCATTAACTATCAGTTCAGCCACTTGAGCATAGCTCAGTGGTTCCCAACCCAAGATCCGCAATCCCCAGGGGTATGACTGGAGGTTTGTGAGCTAAGTTCAAAATTTTAAGTACTGTGTTAAAAATAATGTACACACACACTCTATTGGATAGCCATTCTTTGGTATTCCCATTGCATAACAATCTGAGAAGAGAGTAATTGTAGTGGAGGGAGGGAGTTCATCCATGAGAAGATTCATTTAAATAAAAGGAGTTCTTAAGGTTGGGAACCACTTTCATAGTTAAACATGAAACCTGGTCCATTTTGTATGTAACAGTGTTTTATATGTATTTCCCTACCTCATAGCTGAATTGGCCATATCAGGATTTGAAATAAATTCAGAGAGGCACAAAACTGTATACTACAAATGATCTGGTTTAGTATTATAAAATTCATACCAACTCCATTACAACAAGCAAAATAGAGTAACTGCAGAATATGTGGAGGTTGGAAAGAAACAATTAACCATGTCTCTCTGGCTGCCCAATACTAGTAAAGAAAGAATACATCTACAAGCACGGCATAAATGGTGCCTTACATATACCGGACATTTTGCCAGTATTATGAAATACCATCAAAAAGGAGGCGTTATAAAGCATACACTAGAAAAGGTCTCAAAAATAACAGAGTGATCACGCTCTTGGATATACCAAGATACACTAACAGGGAGATCAAGGCTAATTGACCAGATGTTGTCAAGAACCACCAGGAAAGGAAGTACCTCTTAAAGTATCAGCACTATAAGTTATCTCTCAAAGAAATGGAGAAATTATCCAAATATAAAGATCTGGAAATATAGATAACCTGAATACAGGAACTGAAAACAGAAACAATCCTTATAATAATAGGTGGCTTAGGAAAGATAAAATACCAAACAGACAAATGCATAAGCCCAGTAATTTGGGTGGGGGGAAACAATTACTTCAAACCCAGTACTTGACTGGTATTTTATTTTCTCGACTCCCAGAAGGATAAAAATCAAAGTTGACTTTGTTGGAATCTGAACTCAGAATATAAAGAGTTGGAACAAATGCAGCAAAGCATTTTGTCTGACACTAATGATTTTACCAAATAATTATAATAGGGTTCTTTAATGGAGGGGGGGGGGGGGGATAATGAATTGTGTTTAGAGACTATTTTTCTGTAATTAACTATAAATCAAATTTGAAAGAAGGGTATGTGTGTTTGTAGGGGAGGGGTATTGCATTGAAATCAGTACATGCCTGGTACATGCTGCTGAAAACAGTTGCCAAACCAAAATATTCTTTAGTCATTTTGATACCAACTTTGCAAAGCTAACTTTTGTACTATGACAAAAACCCTACATTTTGAAGGTTTACTATTTAAATTTTCCAGCATAATTTTATATAAGGATCTGAAATTTATAATTTTAATAAATCCCTCAAAATTCTTAATTGAAATAGAGTATTTCATTAGAGATACAGTCGCAAAAGGGTTAAAGAAGTTAGTTTTTCTTACCTCTGATATTTTCTACTTTAGGAACAAGGCCAGCAATTTGTAGGGAGGAGAAAGTCGATTAAATCGACCCCAATACTGGTACTTTATTTTATTGACCCTGGACGGATGAAAGGCAAAGTTGACCTTGGGGGGAATTTGAACTGAGAACATAAAGAGCCAGATCAAAAAATATGAGACATTTCTTTTGACACCTTAATGATACTGCTAATTTACTGTTCTCTTAAATATATAGATGGGAAGTTGTTATGATGATAGCCAAAATAGTTTCACTGTACTGTATTTTCAAAATACAATATTCTAACATAAGATAGTTGAAGGGATCAACCCAAATGTGTAGATATTATTACTAGCTTTGTTAATAGATATTCCAAAAGAGTTATTTCAGTGGTATTACACAACTGGATGGGTCACTAGTCCATCACAGGGTTAATTTTATTTTATCGACCCCGTAAGGAGGAAAGGCAAAGTTAACCTTGGTGGGATTTGAACTCAGAATGGCAAGGGCCGTAACTCTATACGTCAAAGCATGGCGTCCGACCCTCTACCAATACTGCCAATCCACCATAATGATTTCAAAACTGTCTCGAAACTCAAATTGTATATTAAAAAATATCTAAAACAAATTTAAAAAAAGAAAAAGCAGGGAGCAAATTAAATTAGTTTTTGAGGTATTACTAAAAAGAAGAAAATCTTGAAGTACAAATTGCAAGGAAAAGCAATGATATTGTATTATATATACATATATAATACAGAAAAAAATGTAAACATACTTTGATTAGAATGGTGTTGAAGTGTGTACACATTTTTGAGGACACCCTGTATACACACAAACACAGACACATTTATTTATACATATATACACACACACATATATCTGCTTCAAATAGAAGAGCTTTCTATGTAAAGGAATTACTTCAGAAAGAGGTTTGCACACAACTATAGATGTACCATACAGATGATTCACATATTTTATATTTTCATTAACACATGAAGAAATCAATGACAGTTTCTAGTAGTGGCCCCCTTCAGTCTCTGATGAGGGGGATCAGCTTCAAAATATTAGAAATTTCCTTTAATCAGCATATTAACATATCTCAATGTTTACTCTATTTTTTGCTATTTTCATTATTGCTTAATTTCAAAACAAGAAATATATCTAAATTCTATGTTAAAGCAATATACTTTGCATATATGAGTGTGTGTATTAGGTGAATAAAAGAAAAAAATTATTACACACACACAAAGCTAATACAGAGAAGAAATGTTTGCTCTAGACCAGTATATCTCCTTAAATTTATTTGGAAGGGTCAGAATGGTGTTGAGAAAAAATGTGTGTGATGTACTTCATAAAAAAAGTCTCTTTCTCTCCCACAGGTATAGCTGTATGGTAGTGGAAGAAGCCACAAGATGGAAACATTACAATTAAAGATACAAACCTATCATTACTTAAGATCATGTTCTAAAGAATATATGATTATATAATCATATAAGTGGTTGAACAAGTCTCATATCAAAAATAGGAGCACTTAACATAATGAAAATAGAGTTAAATATACATTTATATTACAGCTGAGGATCAATGTTATTAAAAGTGTCATATAAATGACAATATTAAAATCATTGACTCTAAAATCATCAGACATACGGCAACATAATCTGTTTCTAATCAGTGTTAATTACATTGAGTAGAGACAGGTTATTGTTGTCTATCTGAAACTAATAGTAACATGCTTTGACACAGATTCCAAACTGTAATATATATATAGAGATAGATAGACAATATTGAACATAGGTTTCAAAATAATTCATCTGTTACACTAATGCTGTCACAAGGTTTCATTCAAACAGAGAAAAAACCCACTTCCCTTAGTAAACAATGTTTATTATAAATAGCAAGCTTTCAGAGTCTTAGGTAAAATAAATATTTTCATCACAAAGGAGAAATGATAGAAACAAATGCATGATATATATTTGGTTGGAGTATTGTAATAAACCACTTAGGATGTTTTAAGATTTTCTACAAAAAATATTAAGTATTTAAACTTTAAAAGGCAATCACTGTTCTGATAATAATTTATTAAGTTATAGTTAAATTACACCAACTATGGTGCTGGTTATAACAAATGTTTCAAACTCCACCAATCTAATATTTATTTATGTCACTATGACAATAATAATAATTGTTTCTACTTTTGGCACAAGGCCAGCAATTACCCAGTGCATTACTGGTACTTTATTTTATCGACCCCGTAAGGATGAAAGGCAAAGTCAACCTCGGCGGGATTTGAACTCAGATCGTAAAGGGATGTAACTATGCTGGAAAAAAAGGCGTCCAACCCTCTACCGATACTGCCAATCCACCGCCCTTGACAGTAATAATAATGGTTTCTGATTTAAGCACAAGGCAAACAATTTGGGGGGAGGGGAAAGTCGATTAAATTGACCCTAGTGTATTACTGCTACTTCATTTCATTGCGATCAGATGCCTCTACCAATGCTGCTAATCCACTACCCTCTGTAATAATAATAATAATAATGATGATGATCAAATGATTCAATCGAAATAATCCATGTTGAATAAATAAAGATATATATTGTAGATATTTACTGAGATTATTTGGGTATATGTTAATTAAACAATACTTCTTTGAGCTATGTACTAATTAACTAATGGTTAACTATAACCACAGGAGATTCTGAAATATCTAGACTTTCATGAATAAAGTCAACTGATGTTTGTGGTTGTTGTAATAAATTGATACGGAAATAATTCCAATGACAAATTCATTTGTTTAACCATTTTAATACCAAATTACCTGGAACTGCCCCAAGTTTTATGATATAAAATTGTATATTTTTTTATTTATTTATCTATACTTGTATTTAACTGAAAACCTTCCATCACAATTTTTGTAAGAATCTTTGTTTTATGTTTGAAACACCAGCTTAATAATGAGAAAGTTAATTATAATACCTCCAAATTTGATATTTTCAAAATTATTTGAAAATCATAGGTAGTGCCTTTCCTAAGATAACGAATGAGTTAAATTGGTTATAAAAAAAATACTAACAAAGTAAATTAAGATATCAGGATAAACAAAATAAGGTCTTAAGTTTGGCAACTCTAAATTGTTTTATAGAGCAAACATTGACATTACTTTATATAAAGTAATATTTAGGTAAAATAATGGTTTCTGATTTAGGCACAAGGCCAACAATTTTGGGGGAGGGGAAAGTCAATTAAATCAACCCCAGTTCATTACTGGTACTTTATTTTATCGACCCCATAAGGATGAAAGGCAAAGCTAACCTCAGCAGGATTTGAACTCAGAACGTAAAGGGATGTAACTAAATGCTGCAAAGTATGCTCGACCTCTACTGATACTGCCAATCCAATGCCCTATATTTTATAGAATAAAAATATTTTTTTAAATTTTATCACTGCTGAATCTAATAGGCACGGAGAATCCAGCAAAAAAGTTTCTTTTCTGATTATTCAATGAAAAAAATAAAACAAAAAATATGCTACATTGGAAGGAGATTCAATTTCTATATCTCACAACAAAATTATTCACGCAGGGGTCATCGCGCATCATTATTACTTGGAGTAAAACTAGATAACAGATTAAAAAAAAAAAAAAACACCTGTTCAATTGTTTCCTATCTAAATAGTTAAAAAACAACAAAATGTTTAAAGTCTGTCTCGAGCCCAGATGTTCATCAGGCTGGAGCTTATGTTGGTTTCATTGGTGTTAAGTGAGTGAGAGCACAAAATTCTTCCTTAGATGGGATGCTAATCCATAGCTTTAACTCCCAGCTGTTGCAGCTGGTACTTATTTTCAGCTGAATAAACTGGAGCAACATGAAATAAAGTGCTTTGCTCAAGAACACTATGTGCAGCCTGGTCTAGGAATTGAACTTATGTCATTGTAATTGTGATCTCAACACACTAACCACTAGGCTGTGACCTTTCACTATCTAAACAGTAGTTTACAAATATTATCAACATAGTCCAGCTTAAAGAAATTGATTCAATAGAGCAACAGAAGTAAAATATTTATCATCAAAATAATTAAAAAGAAAACCAGCTATAAATAAAGAGAATTTCAGTTTATAATAATGGCACAAATCAGATATAGAAGTGGCTTATGTCAGACCTCTTGCTGTTAATTAAGAAACAAAGAAACAGAAATCCATACACACACTCCTTTGTTATGCTGCTAATTACACATTTAAATTATCATATCCTAATATCTTAATGTTTGGTTATTTAACTTCAATCATATTGACTGAAGTATGGAAAAGAAAGGAAAGATGCTGATCATTAGACCAAATCAAAGGAAACATTTCCTTTGGTCTTTCCATTGCTGTTAATATCTGCTGGTCACAATTCATAACAGAAGGAGGTGGGATTTGAACATAAAATGCAGAGCCAGATCAAATACTGCAAAACATTCCAATCAACTTTTAACAATTCTGCCAATCCACTGCCCTTGAACTTGTACTTTATTTATCAACCCCGAAAAGATGAAAGGCGGAATTGGAACTGAGTGTGTAGTGAGCCAGAGCAAATATTGAGGAATTCCATCTGATACCTTAACGACTCTGCCAATTCACCGCTATTTGACTAAAGACATTTTGAATTGGGACATAATACTCTTTAAAAGAGAGACTTCAGCTTTCAATATTTAGAAAATATACTCCAATTATGATGTAAAATAAAATAAAGCAAAATAAAAAAGCTGTTCCTTCTTAAATCTGTTGGTGGAGAAAGTGTATAGGAATGAGTGAGTAAAGGTATTTTATAAGGAGGATAATAGTAGCTGGCTGGAAACACTGAATATGGATATTATTACATAGATGTAATTAAAAGGAAAGTTACCTGGATGGAACCAGAGTTGCTAGCCATGAGAAATACACTGTACTCAGCAGCAGAATTTAATTTATAGTTAACAAGTCATAGGATTCAAATTACATTTCGGCTTTAAACAATTTTAAGTGAGAGAAAATTTGAAGCTTCACAGTTAAAAGACAAATTTTCTCCATTTGCGTCCATTCTTTTCATCAGAAATGAGAAAAACATTGAAAAGGGTGAGGAGTTTGGTTGAGGGAAAAAAAAAAGTGTTGGGGGGGGGGGGGGGGGGGGTTTAGCAATATTTAGGATTATATTATATAGTGTGGTGTAGCTTTCTATGTATAGATTACAGATTTCACATTGAAGAAATAAAACCAACAAGAATAAGAAAGGGAGAGATTGGAACCAAAAGGATTGAAACTGTTGACTGAGGAACTGTATTGCAGCAGCAAACATACAGCTGTATATAATGACATAACAGTGACTGTAAAAATAGCACTGAACCAAAAGATAAATAAAAACAACAACAATGATAATAACAATAATAATAAATCTCTGCAGACTGGGACAAACGAAAGGAATATAGTGGAGTTTTTGTTCACATAGAAATTGCTTTCATATCATCATTGCCATTATTATTATTACGTTATTACTATATCATCATTGTTGTTGTTATTTTCATTATTATTATTACATTATATTTATTATTATTATCAAATGTTGGCTGGTTTAAGTTCTCTTCCAAAATATCAACAGAGAGTGTTCTTCCCTTGCATGACCAATGCCTAATAGGAGTAGTTACAGTAAAAAGTAGCATTAGTGTATGAAGGAACCTCAATAAAGTGAACCTTAGCTGGCAGCGAGACAAGTAAAATAATAAGACAGGTGTGTAGCAGCCAGAGAATGTTAAGGTGTCGATGCTAGTCCCCTCAGCAGGCACAATCTGGTCTTTGAGTCTGTTGTTGTTGCCGGTGCAAACGGCGTAGTGAAGCATCTCCATACTGAATACCGGACCCCATTCTTTCAGGATCAAGTTCACCTGGATTAAAGGAAAAGAGAAGAAAAAAGAAAAATACAAATATTAACATATAAATGAATTAGCCCTTTTGTTGCCATATTTCTAATGAAAGATTCTGTCTATGACTTTCATTTAACTTTGAAAATATGTTTATTTTCAATATAGAAATAATAAAAAAGGGGAAACAAAAGGAAAGAAAGAATAGGGAAATATAGAAAGAAAAAAAAAGAGGAGAGCAAGAGTGAAGAAAAAGATTGGGAAGGGGAGGGGGATAGCAAGAGCTCTGGTGTCGCAGAAGAGAGGGGAGGGTTAAAGGGGGATGTTGATTGGGCTTTGGGCCTAGGGAAAGAGGGCAGAAGTGCTGTGCCCCACTGACAAGACGGCAAAAGCATTCCCCCGGACGATGGCCAGTGACACCTGCTGCAACAGCCACCCAGCCTCGCAGGGCTCCCTCCTCAGACGGGCCGCCGACACTCCGATCTTGTGGAGGAGCTTGGCAGTACAGGGTCCAAGTACACCTGAGGTCTCGACGGCGACCGGTGCGAATAGGAAGCGGCCAGACAAACCCCGGTATTTGTTTATTTTACGTTCTTCTGCGGGGCAGACTGTGATGCCAGCGTTTGTGGCTGAAATGATGAACTTGGAGGTGGAGAATGTGTCGCAGCAGGTGACGTCCCAGATGAGGGATCTACCTCCTTCAAATAGAATTTGAAGGGATTTAGTAACATAAGTATTTCATTCTTAAGCTGGTGTTTGGAACAAAGGTTTTTACATAACTTTCAACACAATAAAAGCAAGCAGTTCTGTATATAAAACTAAGGATGGTTTCTGGTGGTTTGGTATCAAAAGGTTTAACTTTTTTTATACAAAACTACTTGACACCACCTCTGTTTCTATATGAAATTGTTCATTTAAAAATGCTCATACTTAAATTAAAACATTTCATAATAATTTCATATAAGAACCTCTTGTTATGTTCTAGACACCAGTATAATAATGGAAAGCTAGTTAATTTTTTAAGTATTTCCAACTTCTTGATAGATTATTTTAGAAATTAATTCAACCCTTTAGTATTTAAACTGGCCATATCTGGCCAGAATTCTCTCACCTCTTTCTGTTCAAACTAGCCATAACTAGCTGCTCATACTTATGTTAAGGTTCTGTTCTCAAAATAAATAATATCAAAATCTCGTAGATTCGATATTATGTGAGATAAAGCCTTTACTGCGAAAATACAATAATATATATAGAGTAATGCAAATGCTAAAGGGTTAAACATATAAACAGTGTATTTCATTTGAAATATGATCATGAAAGGGTTAATGGTATAAAAAGACAGACAAAAATAATAGCAAGAACAGATTGATAGCTAACACTCCATCACACCTTCTCTTCCTATACTATCATTGTTTCCCCACTTCATACTAGTTTCATTCATATTCATATAAAGAAAATGATGATTACATACAGACTAATGTGATTTTGAATACGTGTGTGTATACATCTGTGAATATGCACATGGATGTTGAAAAACATTTTAATCATTATTGTATATTCAAAGCTGGTTGGGAAAACAACTGAGATCAGCGAGATGAGGGGTGGGGGTTGATGGAGTGGGTAGTTAGGATGAACCTATCTGCCTCGTGTCTTTCCTAGTCTGTCTTGTCTATATTTTTAACCACCACCACCATTATGGTCATCATCATCATTATTATATGTCTGCTTTCCATGTTGGCATGGATTGGACACGTCCAGGTGATTTCTGATTCACAGTTACTGCCTTCCTAAAAGAGTTGGAAGACTACATCATCATCATCATAATCATCAACGTTTAACGTCCGTGTTCCACGCTTGCATGGGTTTGGACGGGGGTATTCCCACTTGAGGCAAGAGTGATTGTCTTGCTCGCATAGGACTGTCTGGCAGGTTTTCTACAGCTGGATGCCCTTCCTAACATCAACCACATTTACAGTGTGGGTCTGGGAGGTTTTTACCGTGTTACCTACACGGCCACATTACAGCGTGGACTGTGTTTTTTGTCGTGACACCTACACGATCTCATTTGTTTCGGCCTGGATGGTGTGGCACCAACATAACTTTACATTGAAAGGGGCGGTGTGGATGAGGTGGGGGTGGTGGGACGGGGGGGTGTTTTGTTAGAGATGCCTACTGGCTGTAGTAGGTTTTACTATGTATTTAGGTAAGGCAGGTCTTCTCTATTACTGAGTACTGCCAAAGGTCTCGGTCCAGTGACATTGTCTTGGAGAGGTGTAAGTGTGTGAGGTCGGAGTTTATCAGCTCGTCCCAGGTTTTTCTAGGTCTGCCTATTCCGTGGCTACCGTCTATCTTTATTGCCCTGCACTTTGTTATACAGCTATCGACTTTCATGCGCATCATGTGTCCATACCAATGTAGCCTTCTCTCGAGTAAACAACATCTGATCCCTCTTATTTCTAATTTTTTCCTTAGTTCGTTTATGCTTTGCCGTTCACGTATATTACTATTACACATCCAGCGGAGCATGCAAGCTTCGTTCCTCTCTAGTCTGCGTATATCCTCTGCACACAATGCCCAGGTCTCACTGCCATGCAACATTGCTGTTCGTATGCAGGCATCATACAACCTGCCTTTCATTTTTAGGGAGAACCCTTTAGCGGCTAATAGTGGTATGAGCTCTCTGAACTTTTTCCATCCAGTTCTGACTCTAGCTACTGTACTTTCAGAGCACCCTCCCCCACTGCTGATTTTGTCACCCAGGTAACGGAAGCTGTCCACTATTTCTATAGAGCCCTCTGCGCAGTTGTAAGAGCTAGTATTTTGTGGGCACTTGCTGCTACTTATTGCACCTGAGCACCGCCCACATGTAAAATCTATGTTCTTAGTTAGCTTACCTGTGATCCCACTACATCTTTTATGCACCCATACTTTGCATTTGGGACATAAAATGGAGTTTCTACCTACGCCTTTCCTACACACTGAGCATGGCCATTTCCCGGAAGGGACAGCCGCCTTATTTTCTTTCCTACAAACTAGAACTTTAGTCTTAGCCAGGTTAATTTTAAGGCCTTTTGATTCTAGGCCGTGCTTCCATGTTTGGAATTTCTTCTCTAGCTCGGCCATTGATTCAGCTATGAGTGTCAGGTCGTCTGCGTATAGGAGTTCCCATGGGCAGCCGGTCTTGAACTCCTCTGTTATAGCCTGAAGGGCAATAATAAATAGTAGGGGGCTAAGAACAGAGCCCTGATGGACGCCAACTTTTACGCTAAACTCTTCACTATATTCGTTGTTAATTCTAACCTTGCTGACTGTTTCTTTATACATGGCTTGTATAGCTCTCACAAGCCATTCGTCGACACCTAGTTTTCTAAGGGCCCACCAGATAATGGAGCGGGGGACTCTGTCGAAGGCTTTCTCCAAGTCGACAAAAGCTAAGTAGAGGGGTTTACCTTTAGCTAGGTACTTCTCCTGTAGTTGACGTACAATGAAAAGAGCGTCTGTGGTACTTTTGCCTGACACAAACCCGAACTGCATTTCATCTAGGTCAATTCTCTCTCTGATTAGTTGCGCTATTACTTTTTCCGTGACCTTCATGACCTGGTCGATTAATTTAATGCCTCTATAGTTACTCCTATCTAGGGCATCTCCTTTACCCTTATAACAGTTAACGATGATGCTGCTAAGCCAGTCCTTCGGAACAACCCCATTCTGTACGACTTGGTTAACTATCCGGGTGACCATGGTGTGTCCCACCGTGCCAGATGCCTTCAGCATCTCAGCAACTATTTCCGAAGGCCCAGCTGCCTTACCCGTCTTCATATCCTTGATTGCCTTACTTATTATACTACCCTCGACTAACACTGCTGGTCCCTCTATTGGGTCGATGTGGGGGAGACTGTCTTTCTCCCATTTATTCTCCTCATTTAGTAGCCTTTCATAGTGACACTTCCAAGCTACCTTCTTATCAGCGTCGGTGATGGCAAGTACGCCGTCATCATTAAGTACACACTTCTCCCCGACAATATCATGGTTTTCCTTGACACATTGCCTAGCAATCCTGAACACCTCACGTTTTTGCTCCTCGCGTTGTAGAACATGGTTGAACTTTCTTTCCTCTGCTTCCCTTCTTGCGAAGTACACTTGTCTCCTAGCTTCCCTCCTGGCCACTTGATAGTCTTCTCTACTTACCCCATCCCGCCATACTTTCCAAGCCTGCTTTTTGGCCTTAATTGACCCCTCCACCTTACTGTTCCACCACCATGTTACTCTCCTCCTGCCAACAGGCCTGCTCCAGCCACAGACTTCATCTGTCGCCATCAGCAGGTTTGCTTTCAGAAATTCCCACTGTCCCTCTATATTGTCCGACTCTAAATGCTCTTCCTTACAGTCGAAAGCATCAAGTAATATGCTTTTAAATTTATTTCTGGCTGTGGGGTCCTTTAGCTTCCATATTTTTCTCCTGAGGATAGTCTTCTTCTGCTGTCGAGTACGTCTCGTCCTGACTATGAGGTCACTAATTATCAGTCTATGTTGGGAGGTGCATTCTTCATGGGGGAGGGATTTAGTGTTTACAACAGACACTCTGTCACGTCTTCTGGTAAGGATATAATCTACCTGGCTTGTGTGTTCCCCGGATCTATAGGTGATCAGGTGATTGTCACGTTTTTTTAAGTTAGTGTTACAGATAGTTAGGTTATTTGCGTCACAGAATTCCAGGATTCTGGAGCCTTCCTCATTTCTAGTACCAAACCCATAGCCTCCATGGATTTCGTCGTAGCCGTCACAATGTTGTCCAACGTGACCATTTAGGTCGCCTGCAATAATTATATAGTCACTGTCGGTTATTTGGGAAGTAGTGAGCATCAGTGTCTCATAGAATCTGTCTTTTATAGTGCCGGGCAGTCCGGATTGTGGTGCGTACGCAGATATTACTGTCACCGTAGTTCTATTGAAGACAAGTCTTATTTTAATTATTCTGTCATTCACTCTATTTACGTCTATTATCTTATCTGCCCACTTTTCTGCTACCATGATTCCTACTCCACCCAGCCCATCGTCCTTTCCCACCCAGAAAAGCTTATAACATCGTTTTTTACCGTCAATGAATCTAGCAGACCCACTCTTCCACCTGGTCTCTTGAATACAACAAACATCGACCTCCTTACGTTCAAGCATTTCTACAACCTCGTTAGCGCGACCCTTTAAGGTGCCTACATTTATGGTACCAACTCTGAAGTTTTGGATTGCGTTTGGAGGGTGGGGGCGGTGGGGGGTGGGGGGAGATGGGGTTATGTTAGCCGTCCGTGGCCGAAACAAAGAGGAGTGCTCGCATTCTCATCCATGAGGTGAATTTGTCTTTATCTTTGGCATTGTCGCTGAGCGTCCAGATTTTTCTCTCTCTTCCACTCTCCAGGATTCCGTAGTCCATCCATCCATCATATATCGAAAGGCAACCAGGCAAGCGATAGTATAGGCCTCTGGCTTATGATTGGTCCACGTAATAATAATGGTGATGCGTGGGGGCTCTGGCTTATGATTGGTCCACGTAATAACAATGGTGGTGCGTGAGGGAGGGGTGTTGGGTAGCTAGCTAGAAGGTAATGATTGAATGAGGTCCTCGTATTTAACAAGCGATTAACAAAAATACAAGATTTGTTCTGTTCAATACGACAAAAACTCTTGTATTTAACAAGTAATAACAAAAAAAATAGATTTGTTTTAGGATTTGGCAAGATTGGATGTTTGGACTGGATACGAAATAGAAGTGTGGAGATGATAGACAAATATGTACATTACGTTACATGATATACCGTGGAAGGAACAGCGATGAATTTGGCAAAAGTGATTTACTTGAAGGGGTTTATCTTATATATATATAGCTAAGAGAGAGAGGGGGGGGGAGAGAGAGAGAGAGAGAGAGAGAGAGAGAGAGAGAGAGAGAGAGAGAGAGAGAGAGATGGGATGGGGGGGGGGGATAGGTTTGGCCACATGATGTAGGTATTGGGGTGGCTGACCGCGAAGCCCTCGTGAAGTAGAGGGAGGGGGTCGAGGGATAGTAGAAGCGGGAGTTTAGGGTTTTCTAAAGAAGGAAAGGATTTTGTTTTGTTTTGAAAATACGATAGAATTAAGGAATTAAGGAATTTATAAGAAGAAGAAGAAGGAAAGGATTGAAGGTAATGATTGAATGAGGTCCTCGTATTTAACAAGCGATTAACAAAAATACAAGATTTGTTCTGTTCAATACGACAAAAACTCTCGTATTTAACAAGTAATAACAAAAAATACAGATTTGTTTTAGGATTTGGCAAGATTGGATGTTTGGACTGGATACGAAATAGAAGTGTGGAGATGATAGAAAAATATGTACATTACGTTACATGATATACCTCATGTTCATATATTACATACATGATGTACATTACGTTACATGATATACATCATGTTCATATATTACAATGTTTCACATAGATTCTATGGTTGTTTGAGCAACATTGAGAAAGTTGTTAATGAAGGCAAAATGTTCAAAGTTATCTTGCTCTAAGCATTCCATCCATAGCTATCCCATCTTGTTTTCAGACAATGTATCCATGACTTATAGTATCTATTTTATTATTTTGAAAAGTGCAGGGTGTGATTTGAGTTGTGTCAAAGACATGACAGCCTCCCTAATACTGGTACCATGATAAAATGCACTTGATACATGCTGTAGAGTATGGGAACATATCTAAGATGTACTCCCTGACCTGTCTGAAGTCAATGGCTTCAGCTAAGTACTGATTTGGTCTATGACAATTTGTCCAACCCTTATTAGCAGAGAAAATGAATGATGATACACACAAACACACACACAAAGTACTTTAAACTTTAGACTAAATGTTTACCTGATTCAATTTTGGTGAGTATTGACCGTGCACATTTCAAAAATGTTTCTTCCACATTCTCTCCAGTCAAAGCACTTGTTTCCAAAAACATCAACTCTAAAAATAGATTTAAATCACAATATCACCGAAAGTCAAGCTGAAAGTAGACGTTAAACCATTTATTACATCAGTCATAATAATTATTGCATAACACATTATAGAGCATTTAAGCTAATTAGTTCTACAGAAGAATATATATTTCTATATTTGATCTATAACAAGCTGGAAGGTATTTTATACTATAGAGTAGTGATTCTGAATGTGGGTTGCACACCCCATAAGGAAGCAATTTGAATATTTTTTTGGGGGAAAATGTGAATATTTGAGGGCAATTTTTCTAAATTTTACATATTCTGGCCGGATACAGCTGGTTTAAATACGAAAGGGTTAAACAACTTTAATAATGTAATTAAATGGAAGACATAATTAAAATCTTTAATGTAATGGAACAAGTGTGAGTGTTAGGCTTTCAACAACCTAAACTATGAAATAAAATCAACAGCTTTAATATAAAGAAACAATGCATATACACTCATGATTTGTTCAAGTACATACACAAAACATATTTGTGTAATACAATAAATCCTGACTCGTTGAAAATATTTGTGATTATACTGCAATATTATTTAATACTAAGACTATATAAAGCTTAATTGTTCAATAAAAACAATATGAATTTTGTAGAGAGAGCTGCAATCATGATGCATAACACTTAATAGAATTTATGTCAAAATAGAAACAAGAATTTTCATAGGTCCAACTAGTTAAATATAACAATAGCAAGTGTTGACAATGAATTGATCCATATAAATCTACACACAACACATAGAAGCATTAGGTAATTATCATTAGTAATAGTACTGCAAAGTTGGTTGAATGATAGAACTGATATAGCACTAGATTGAATGGCTTACAGTAGTTTTGTATCACTATATTCTGAGTTTAATTTTTTTATAGTGTAAACACTGCCATTTCACCCCTCCAGATTTGATAAAACAAGTACCAGTAATATACTAGTCCAAGTCAATCAACTATATAAATTCCATCTACTATAAGAAATCATTATGTTTTGGGATTAAATAACTTTCACATTATTTCTTTGATGTTTGGAACAAAGATTCTTACATAAAATTATGATATGGTTTTCTTTTTTTTTTTAAATAAATAGCTTTGTGACAAAGAAACAAGGATGGATTTAGGTGAATTGGTATTAAAAGGGTTTAAATTTTCAATACTTATCAATAACATTTCCTGCTAGAGTGTTAGACTGGAGTGAGCAGCACAGTTTAGAAGTAGTGTCTTCATAAGTAAGGCTTATGATTCAACTGATTCTCAGTAGAAGCTGCTTCCCATTAATTGCTAATGACCTCGAGAAAGGCATACACACCACAACTCATTTTCTTTTCTCTTTCTAACCTTATTTGTTCCCATATTTCTAATGAAAGACTGCTCATAATTTTCAAAATAATGAGGAATTTGGAAGGGTTTAGTAATATAACTTTCTCATTATGAAGGACAATTTCAGGAAGTTTTGTATCAAAATGGTTAAACTTGAGGCAGTGATACTTCTAATTTAGGACTAATCTGTGAATAGTATTTTAAGAAGACAGACAAAAACTAGCATCACCAGCACCTTCAACATATACAGTAGGGAGCCACTACATGGCCACTTAACCTAACAGAAACAATAGTCAAATTACACCCTGCTGCCATAAAAAAGAAGAAGACAAGATGATCAAGGCTGGAACCATCAGAGCTGATCTGGGGCTGAACAATATATAAAGTAAAGAAAACCACTTTTATTACACAATCAAGATTTAATTCCTGAATGAATGAAAGAAAGAATGAATGAAAGAACCACATTACCATTCTCCTGTGCAAAGCGACTAGCTTCCAAGAGAGTTACTTCACGTTCTGCTTCCAAATCTTTTTTATTGCCCACCAATATGATGACAATGTTTGGACTAGCAAGTGTGCGGGCGTCTGTTAACCAGTTAGTGAGAGCATTGTATGTTTCTCGACTGAAATATAAAGTTCAAAGATAGGTAGCAATTAGAGACTAGGTTTTCTGTTGAATAACAATGCTTTGAGGTGAATAATGTACTCTTTGATAGACTACAATTATCTAACCACTAAGACACCTTACCCAAGCGTGTACCTTGGAGGGGAACTTTCTAGGTGCAAAACCCATTGTCATTCGTGACCAAAGGAGGTATTTACCCTTTTAAATGTGGTTGGTGTGAGGAAGGGCTTCCAGTTGTAAAATACCCGGCCAAATTTATAGTCCTCGCCGGAGCGACATGGCCAACCATGGCCAGATTTGCTCCCGGTATGGACGACCCGCCTAACCCATGCAAGCATGGAAGAATTGATGCTAAATGGAAATGATGATAATCTAATTGAAATACTGAATGATCATGGCTGGAACATCTTGAAGAATAGGTTTACTAGGCTACCGTTAACCTGGGCTCAGCAACAACAACTAATATTACTACTAATAATAATAATACTACCACCATCAACCTGCAAGAAATAGCAGCCTAATCCTCATCACATCATATCATATCTTTTCTCTTAATAGGGCAAGGACATCTTGGATAATATGGTCCTAAATGCATACTGCTTAAAAACAAGACAGAGTGGTCATGGTTGGAATATTTATGATCATAGATTTGCAGTAGTTGAAGTAACAACAGCAACCATTAGTATTACTAACAGCCAAATACCTCACTTTAACTCTTTAGAATTTAAACTGGTTGTATCTGACCAGAATTCTCTCACCCCTTTCTGTTCAAACTGGCTGTAACCGGCTACTCATACTGATGTTGAGGTGTATTGTTCTCAAAATAAATATCAAAATCTCAGATACAATATTATGTGAGATAATTATGTGAAGTAAAGACTAACATGAAAATATAATAGTATATATAGAGTAATGCAAATGCCAAAGGGTTAAAGAAAAAAACATGACACAATGGATAATGTAGTCTCATACATATATGTATAAAGAGAAAAGCCAGGATATCCATGGCTAGGATGACTGATCAAAGTCCTGCTCGATTTGGGTAAACTTTAAGGTCTTCTTTTTCTTCTTGCATATGAGACAGCTGTAATTCTGTGAGGCCCCTCCATCAGCAGCTTGCCAGTGTGACTTGCCAGAACAGACTGCTGAACATATACTAAGTGCCTGGATCTCCGCCCCCCTGAGAATATGGACCTCTCACACTCTAGCTTTAAGGTAAACAACTATAACTACTGCTACAGCTGTTGCTATTATTACTACCACCACTGACACTATTACTATTATTACCCCCAATTCATACCAGTTTCATTTACCACATAGTACAGTTAGTTTTTTCCTACATTCAATGACCAATGATACTGATTGTCTTAACTCTTTCATTACTATATATCTAATGAAAAACAGTTCCTATAATTTTCAAATAAGTTTGAAAATGATCAACAATTAAGGGTTCTTACATAAAACTATGATGGGAAGTTTTTAGATAAATATAAACACATTAAAATAAACTTATAGAACCAAGTGTAGGTTCAGATGGCTTGGTATAAAAACAGTTACACACACACCAATACATATGCATTCATAGTGACACGCATGCATACATAGTGACACACACATACATACCGACACACACCTATCAGATACACATGCATATTCCTACGCAGCGAGACATGCATATACATATACACACATACAGACATGCACAGATACCAGATTCCAATACAAATGCATAATACTGACACACATACATACATAGTCAGGCAGCAACACTGACCTTGTGATATCATAGACCAACAAAGCACCAGCAGCTCCTCGGTAATAGCTTCGAGTGACTGAACTGTAAAAAAGAAGTCAACAGATGATAAGATATCAACATATTAATTAAACATACATATATGGTATAGGTGGCGAATTGGCAAAGTCGTTAAGACATCGAATAGAATGCTTTATGGTATTCATCCCACCTCATTGCGTGCTCTGAGTTCAAATCCCAGTGGAAGGAAGCCACAGTAGAGGTAGACCAAGGAAGAGATGGGCAGAGGTGGTGTGAGCTGAGCTCCAATCACTGAGACTCGCAGAGGAGATGACCTGTCCAATGATGATGATAATTTTATATATATATATATATATATATATATATTGTATGTATATGTGTATATATATATAAGATTCAGAAGATCCCGTAAAAGTGTGAAAGCAGCAATTCTTTGCATAAACTTTCATCTGTACATATAATAAATATTTGCTCTACAGGTCATTTTTTTTTTGATGAAGGGTAGCGTTCGAAACGTTAAGACCCTCTTTCTGCTATTTCAAGCGTTAACCTAATATATTCCTTCCATATACGGTACTGATTGTGTTGTTAATTCTGTTTACCTTTTATATATATATATATATAATCTTTATTGAGCCCTCTTCGGATTTTAGTCTTCACATTTATTATTACTATATATATATGTATTGTCTGGTGTCAGAGTACAGAACTATACATCTCCCGACTAAAATATCTCATCCTCATCAGTGAATCCTCCAGTGTATCAATGCTTTACCATATTTATAATTATTGTCGTTGCTATTCTCATAACAAGTCAAGTGACTGGTTCAATTTGGACTCATGGTTCAAATCGTTTCATTTCACTTACCTCAATAATGCCTATTTGCTCCCACATCCACCTTACAGCACCTTTCAATAAACTGATGCTTAAACAAAGAACCTGTGTTACTTACCGAAATCTTTCTTGTCCAGCTGTATCCCAGATTTGCAATTTTACAGATTTTCCACCAACATTCACAACTTTGCTTCCAAATTCAACCCCAATGGTATGGTTTGAATCTTGCTTAACTACAAAAACAGAAATTAGGAAAGGTTTTACATTGAAAATTGAGTCTTTTTGGTTTCAGTACATATTTAGATTATATAAGTTTAGAAAAACAGACCAGAAATATCTAAAAAATTCCACCATGGTTTATTTTGCCTTTCATCATTTTAGGTTCAATAAAGAAAGTACCAGTGCAGCCCTCTTTCTCTTTCTTGCTATCACATCCTAGATGTTTTACTGGGTCAGAAGTATGAAAACAGAAGGTGTTTGTACAGACACAAATCTATGCCTGTTCAGGACTATAAAGACACCCAAAACAATTAGCTTAAGTTGTATTTGATTTCAAATGATGATTATAATGATTTCTAAGATAGACACTAGGCCTCAAAGTGCGATGGATTAAATTAATCCAATACTTGACTTGTATTAATTTACCAATCATGGAAACAGGAAACGCAAAGCTATCCAAGTAAGTGGAGTATAAAAGGTAACTACATTTTGAAAAGTATTTTAACTATCTATATCAATTTTGAGATGGTCAATGGTAGTCAACCTCAATAGAATTTAAACTTAGAAATAAAGATATATTAAATACTGCAAGGCCTCTTATCCACCATTCTACTGATTCTACTAACAACCACTTTTTCTCAGATGTAATATATTAGTTTACATTTATATTTATCAAAAATGTAGCTCTATCTTCTTTACCCACATATTCCTGTGGAGGTCATGGAGGCAGATTCCTCAAGTACACCTTATAACGGGTTCTGTCACAAGCAACCATCTCCAATTGATCTGGTTGGATCAGCCAAGTTCATGGATGTTATCTAACCGTCTTGCAAGAGGTCTACCCCTAAGACCCCCTACCGGTTGGTTTTGCCTGTAAAATCTGTCCAACGATTCTTTCCTGGGACATTCTTACCACATGTACATAATATCTGAACTGTGACCTCTCAATTCAGAGAAGTAGCTGCTCTACCTGGAACAACTCTCTGCTATCCACTCTACTGAGTAACGTTACTCCAAAGATCCTTTGGAGAAACCCCACTTTAGCTGCTTGTATTCTTCAGTTAATAATTGTGAGCAGACTCCCCAGGTATTTGATAACATCCATGTTTTCACAACTAAGTACAGTTTCACATATCCCTTTATCTGCATCACTATACCTTTTTAAATTTTTGTGGAAATTCATGCCCTTTTATCTTTTTGTATTTTACACAGCCCACCTATTAATTTCCATATGGTGTGTGACATTACATGCTAATTTCACTAGTTTAGTGTCATATATACAGTTTAATAGAAAAAGAAAAAAAAATGAAATGTAAAATAGGAAAATATAGAGAAAAAATAGAAACAGAAAAATAAAATTGGAAGGGGAGAGAATGGCACGAACTCTACTGTCACAGAAGACTGGGAAGAGGAGGATGATTGGGCTATTGGCCTAGGGTGCAGTGGTAGAGGGGCTGCGCCCTGCTGACAATCAACTATACCAGAGCTAAACAGCTACAATACAGAGTGCAATGAAAGAAGCTTCATACTTACATTTGTTCTCAATGAATTGATGTAAAACACAGGACTTCCCAGTACCAGCACTTCCTATCACTAGGAATTTGAATAAGAAATCTGAAAAATTCACACACAAGGATTAAGATACGAGATTAAAGCATTACTAAAAATGACAAGAGATACAGACATACAGATTAAATGACAAGAAGAGCACACATATAGAATAAATAGAAGAAAAGAATAAATAATCTTCATAACTGCTGGAATTCTGAAGAAAATTATATCCACACAAAAGTGTTGGGGAAATAAACTCACAGAAAATTTAACACTGATTGTAAAAAAAAGAAATTGTTTTAACTCTTTTGTGACCATATTTCTAATGAACAACAACTGGCTGTGGTTTTCAGATCATTTTGAAAATAATTGTTTGAAAGGATTTAGTCAAATAACTAATTTTTTTCATTATTTAGCAGGTAATTGGAATATATCTTAAAGGTTTTTACATAAAAATGACAGAACCAGGGGTGGTTTCAGGTAGCTTGGTATCAAAAGGATTAACCCTTTTGTAACCATATTTCTAATGGAATACAACTGCTTGCATGTTTCAATTAATTTTGAAAATAAGGAATTTAGGTTGCTTATAGAAGGATTAAAAGAAATTTATTCAGATTTCAACTGTCTAGTTAAGTAATAGAAATTAGCATTTGACATAAAACCAGAAGAAATGAAAATGTGTGTTAGTGTTTTGCCTGTCAGACTGGATTTATTGGAGAGAAAACACAGGAAAGTGAGTGGCAAAGAGAGATAAAGAGTTATTAGAACTAAAGATTAAGAAATGTTTCTTTAACCATTGAGTTAATATTACATTATCAATTATTATTTCTTTTTGTAACAAGCTATTCATTTGGTTTAAGGCACCAAGTTGGCAGTCATTATGGCACAGCATGAAATGCCTTGCAGTATTCATTCCAGTTCTCTTGTGGTCTTAGCTCTGAGGTCAATTTTTGTCTTTCCTTTTTTCGAAGTTCATAAATTAAGTACCAGTCTAGTGCTGGAGCCAACTCTTTTCACTCACATTCTCTCTCCCTGGAAGAAATTGGCTATGTTTAGACCGGGAAAGGATAGGCTTTTCAAGGTTTAAAATGCCCATAACATGTCATATATCACAACAGCACTCCTACTATGCCACTAAGAGTTGAGGACTTGAGGACTCAAGAAAGTAAGGCAAAAATAAGGTATCTGGTTTGGTACTGTTTTACTAATTCCAGCCAGTATGCTGTGGTCATATTAGAGTACTGCCACCAATACTTCACATTTTTAGATTCAAACTGCACCAGAAATGCAATTATAATTTTTCAGATTTATTAACCTCATATTACAAGTGTCAGTATATGGCTGACTTAGCATTATAGCCACCCCCACCTGCCCCCTACAGGCAAAGAAATGCACTGGGACCCTTACATACACAACCACAGCATACATAGATTAGCATTGGGCCCCTAGACCCAGTGAAACCCAAGGAAACTGCCTACTGTGTCCATGTCTTAAGAACAAACTACTGACATCAGTTGTTAGCTGCTGAGATACTGCATCCTTTAAAACCTCTGTGCTTCCTAAAATTCGCCAACACTACACCTGATATCCCTCCCTCACACACGCATGTATATCATGACTCAGTGTTCACTTTCCTGACATTTGTACATTATTCTATGTACTATACAAGCACCTTTGATGAGTTGTAGTGCATTGAGCACTGTACACAATCATTTTATTATTATTATTATTATTGCACTGTATGTGGCCTAGTAGATAACATTATTACCGATTTATATATAAAGTTTTTTTTTTGTTTTTTTTTGTAGTTTCAATCAAGCCTGATATTATGTACACCTTAAGACCTAAGACATCTGAGGTCAAACCAATTGAAATATAGAATAGATGTCAATATTAGAAAATATTTCATGTGTATAGATGTGGTTATAAGTCTGAAAAATCAACCGTATTAACAATAACCAATCTCAGACATTTCATCTACAATGAATTCTAAATTTCATTCCTCTGAGGGTCAGTAAAATAACTATTAATTATATACATGAATTGTATTAATCAGTGATAGCTCACTTTTATGAGAGAGAGAAATACACTGTATTCTTAAGAATGAAATCATTGTATCATTGTATCATTGTTGGCAGATAATAGTGTACCAAGAACAATAGAATAAAGCTCTAGGCAAAGTAAAGTAACCAAGTTTCAATTCTTGGTTGTGTGGCAGTTTCACTACTCCTCTTACCATCATCCTGTTACATTAATTTATCCCCGCTGGCATGGGTTAGACAGGTCTTCGCTAGCATACTTTCCCTCCATTGCATTCTTATGTCATCTCCTCTGTGAGGTTCAGCAATTTGAAATTTGCTTTCCCCACCTCTAACCAGGTCTTCCTTGGTCACAACTTCCTCCTATTGGGACTTCATTAATTAATGATCATCTATACACATCACATGGATGATTACATAACTAATGTATTTGAAGAAGATATGGGCACCCCACGTTATCCTACTTAACAGCCCCACTTATCTCCTCTGAAAAAAAAATGTTGTCAAAAAAACTCTTCATAATCAAATAAAATCATGATCATCAACATTTAATATTCGTTCTTTCATACTGGCATGGGTTGAATTATAACAAAAAATACAAACAATAACAAAAACATTAGCATAGGCACGGCTGTGAGGTTCAGGAGTTTACTTTGGAAACCCATGGTTTCACCTTCAGTCTCACTGCATGGTATATTGGGCAAGTGTCTTTTACTATGGACTCAGGTTGACCAATGCCTTGTGAATAAAATTTGGAGACAGAAACTATAGAAGCCTGTCATATATATATCACAACATCCAGTCGTAAATAAATGAGGTCGTGTAGGTATCACGACAAAAAAAAAACACAGTCCACGTTGTAATGTGGCCGTGTAGGTAACACGGTAAAAACCTCCCAGCCCACACTGTAAACGTGGTTGGTGTTAGGAAGGGCATCCAGCTGTAGAAAACCTGCCAGACAGTCCTATACGAGCAAGACAACCAATCTTGCCCCAAGTGGGACAATTCCTGCCTAAACCCATGCTAGCGTGGAAGATAAACGTTGGCAATGTGTACACACACACTCTCTCTCTCTCTCCTGACATTTGTACATTATCATATGTACTATACATACATATTTGATGAGTTGTAGTGCACACAATAATTTTAGAGTGAGTGAGTGAGTGAGTGAGTGAGTGAGTGTGTAAGTGTGTGAGTGAGTGAGTGAGTGAGTGAGTGAGTGAGTGAGTGAGTGAGTGAGTGAGTGAGTGAGTGAGTGAGTGTGTGTGTGTGTGTGTGTGTGTGTGTGTGTGTGTGTGTAGGGGGCCAGTTTATATTTACATCCAACAAGTTAGTGGTTTAACAAAACCAGGTTGATCAAATAGGCATGAGACTTGCAAAAAAAAAAAAAAAGTACTGTATTTGATACAATCGACTAAATTCCTTCAGTGTGGTGTCCTAGCATGGCCACAGTCTAATAACTGAAACCAATAGATGAAAACCATGTTAAATTTGAAACATGGAGATGATATGGATAAATCAATGATTGATGAAGCAATAGATATGGGTCAGACACCTCTATTGAACCTCCCCCCTTTCCTTTCATTCAAATGTAACTAGAACCAATTTAAACTAGACATTGTTTCCCCATGAATCAATACAAACTGAGCTTCATCTCTCTCATAATGTGAGAGAGACAATGATAAAATTATATTATACAGACAGTATACATACATTCCTGGAGGGAAATTTTAACAATGACTAGCAACATTTTGTCTTCAAGGTAGCATTGGTGATAGTATTAATGATGCTGATATAACAATACCATCATCACCACTGCAATCACATTATCCTTATTGCCACTATCACATCACTTATATCATTTTGGCATTACGTTCATTTAACCATGATGGCACAGCTGTACTAATTCAAAATTGCCATATGCTCAACTTACACTGCACTTTTAAAGAAATCTTTAAATAATGATGAATTAATTTATCTATCTGTATCATTTCATATTTCTTCAAGTTAGAGGATTGACAAAAAGTTTTGGTATATAACTAAACTGACACTATCCATCTTCTGGCCCACAAGCTTGTTGTCCCCTACCTCTGTGTCTTCTACCATTACTATAATGGTCTCTGCTCCTTGGAGCTTGCTAAACTCACGCCTCTCCTGACTCAATCCTATGATGCAAACTGACCATTATGCTTAGTCCTTTTTGTCCAGAATGTTAGCCCTCTGGAATATCCTCCCTGATCATAGCTTTCCCAAAGGAGTGGATCTGCAACAAACAACACCAACAACATCAGTCTCTAGTCTCAGAGGTCCTGTGAAGTCTACAGGTACTTCCCTTTCCTCCAGAACGACCAAGTAAAAAGCAATACTATGAGTCATTTAGGTTCATTCATTTATGTTCCAAGTTAAAATTTTGCTGGATTCACTTTTCCTTTGAACTTTCCAGGGTGGGGAGTCAAAATAAGTGTCAGTTGAGTACTAGGGTTGATTTATTTAACTATATCTCCGTTCGCTAAATGCTTATTTAAGCAACCGATATATTTGAGATACATTAGCTAACTATATAATATATTGGATTTACTAGTTGATGAATCAGGAGTTTAAATCTGCTAGACAAGATACTTTGTTCTGACTAATTTTACATAGCTTTGGAAAATAGGAAATGTTACTTCTTATAGACTAGCATCCTTTCCAGGAAGATGTTTATCTTTCATCAGCTTACTGCTTCAGAAATCCCAGCTTAATAGCTATAGCTTTTGGACCATTGTAATTTGTGGAAAGGACAGATTCATGACTTTAATTAATTAAACAATTAATTACATAATGAACAAATAACAGAGTCACATACATTCAGAGGGCTACACAATGCTGTAATTATCACATATTGAAAGGACAGATTTAAACTAGCCAGCTAAAGCATTAAGAATTAGCTTTATCTGCTCTACTAATCAACAATATACTACATAAGATGATATATGATTAAAGTGTCAATCTTACACTGTAACAGAAGTGTGCAACTATACTTTCATTACAGACTAGATTAACTAATAAAGAGATGTAATTTACAGGTTCTCAACACATTAGCCAAACCTATTATCAGTGGTAATTGGTTAATGCCTCTTCTATTGATATCCTCTCCCCTTGTTCCAGCAGAACAGCCTGAATAGTTAATTTTGTTCAATAAAGAAGACCTGAAGAAATTACCAGACATTATAGCCAGGAATGTGGCAGCAGAAATTCTAAAGGGCTGGTGTAGTTGATCCCAGTACTTGGCTGTTACTTATTTTGGGGAACATGTAGCTGGTTTACTTGAAATGCAAAAGTCAACTCCAAATGAGATTTGAACTCAGTATAAAAACTAAATACTGTAAGGTTTTAAAGTATAATCACTACCCATTTCAGCCAACCCAATATTCTGGTCGTGCTAATGGGCACAAATGGTAGAGAAATTAACCACTCATTGAGTATGAAGAGCAGAGATAATGACTAATCTGTCTGAAACTGCCCTTAGTTTTATGATACAAAACTGATTTTTTAATATTTATATCTAAATTAAACCATGTCATAATTTTTTAAAAGAACCTTTTGTTAAATCATATTCCAAACACCAGCTTAATAATGAAAATGTTATGTTATATTACTAAATTCTTCCAAATTCTTAATTATTTTTCAAATAAATTAAAATCCACAGCTGTATTCTTTTTTCACATCAGCAAAGGAGGGCCACAAATTTATAGGAAAAGTGAATATAGCTGATTGAATAAACACTCAGTATATTACTGGTACTTATTTTATTGAGCCTGGAATGAATGAAAAGTAAAAACAAAACTAGTGTTGAAAACCAGCAGTTTCCCATACATACAAAACATCCCTTTCCTTACCACCAATATTGTCCAAGAGAAAGGCAAAATCTGATACAACTTGGCACCAGTGTTGTTGCAACTTATTTCCAGCTGAGTGAACTGGAGTAATGTTAAATAAAGAGTCAGGCTCAAGGACACAATGTGCTGTCTGCTCTAGTAATCAAACTCAGAACCTTATCATCATGATCTCAACAACTTTAATAAATCATGTACCTTTACATACAGAATATTAACCCTTTAGCATTTAAAACAGTCATATCTGGCCAGAATTGTCTCACCTCTTTCTGTTCAAACCAGCTGTAACTGACTGCTTAAACTGATGTTAAGGTATTGTTCTCAAAATAAATAACATCAAAACCTCGTAGATTCAATATCATGTGGGATAATTATGTAAAATAAAGCCTTTACTCTATATTTACTATTGTATTTTTGTGGTAATGTAAATGTTAAAGGGTTAAACATAAAAATAAAGCACCTAACAACTATGGCCTGATATAATATCTAAGAAAATATTATTAATCAGTGAATCTCATGACTTTGCAATATATCTATATATCTATATATATATATAATCATCCTCATCATGTTTACGTCTGCTCTTCCCTGCTTGCAAGGGTGGGACGGGTCTTATTCAGCACAGCATCTCTCCACTTGTCACGGTCCTTCGTCATCTCCACCGTGAGCTTCAGTGATCTGAGGTCTGTTCTCACCACCTCCGCCCATGTTTTTAGTGGTCTACCTCTACCACGTCTTCCTTCAACTGGCATTTCCTGGCACTTCTTCACCATCGGTCATCCTCCATGCGCATCACATGTCCATACCACCGCAGTCTCCTCTCCCGTACACTACATTCTATCCCTCTCAGACACAGTTTCTCTCTCAACACATTCATGCTGGGTCATTCACGCACATTGACACTGCACATCCAACGGAGCATGCTTGCCTCATTTCTTTCCAGTCATCGCATATCCTCTGCAGTTGCTGCCCATGTCTCACTACCATGCAGCATCGCGCTCCTCACACAGGCATTATATAACCAGCCTTTCGTACGCAGGGAGAAACCCTACTTCATCAGCAGAGGAAGCAGCTCCCTAAACCTCTTCCAGCCCGTCATTCTAGATACTATGGCATCGGAACACCCTCCTCCCATGCTAATCTGATCTCCTAGGTACCAGAAGCTATCCACCACTTCTATAGCATCCGTCTACATTTGAAAAATGTGTCTATCAATGCGACTTCTACTGTCTAATTTCCCTGTACATCTACTGCATTCGTATTTCTCCCTGCCTGTTAGTTTGCCTGCTATCCCGCTACATCTCTTGTGTACCCAGGATCTGCATTGTGTGCATTTTATAGAATTTATGCCAGTTCCTTTTCTGTATATCGAACATGGCCATTTCCCTGATGGAATCAGAGTTTTGTCCTCTTTTCTACTCATCAGCACTTTTGTCTTAGCTAGGTTCACTCTCAGTCCTCTTGCTTCCAACTGCTGTTTCCATAGCCAGAATTTATTCTCTAGCTCCGCTACTGATTCTGCTATAAGAACCAGATCGTCAGCATAGAGAAGTTCCCATGGACAGCCAGTCTTAAATTCCTCTGTTACGTCTTGGAGGACTATAATGAACAAGAGCGGGCTGAGGACCGAACCTTGATGTACTCCTACTTGTATCTGGAATTCCTCACTAAACTCCATTCCTACCCTGACTTTACTGACAGTACATCTGTACAAAGTTTGCACTGTCCTCACAAGCCATTCCTCAACACCTAGTTTCCTTAGGGACCACCAAATGACAGATCGGTGTACCCTATCAAAGGCCTTCTCTAGGTCAACAAAGGCTAAGTATAGTGGCTTATTCTTCTCTAAGAACCTCTCTTGTAATTGTTTCACCAAGAAGAGGGCATCTGTTGTACTCTTCCCAGGCACAAAACCAAACTGCATTTCATTGACTCTTTCTCCAAATAGTTGTGCTAATATCCTTTCTGCCACTTTCATAACCTGATCCATCAGTTTTATACCCTTATAATTGCTCCCCTCCAGAGCATCCCCTTCACCTTTGTAGCAATTTATGAGAATACTGCTGCACCAGTCTTTGGGTATGACACCACCATATATAGCCTGATTGATGATGTGTGCAACCAGTTTAGTGCCTACATCCCCTGATGCCTTCAGCATCATATATATATATATATATATATATATATATAGTTTTTATATAGATGAGATTCTACAGGACTAGAACTGTTTCATTCTTTAGAAATAATCAGGAATCTGGCTGTCCAAAATAAATGTATATTTAGAGGGTGGGGAGTGGGATGGGTGGAGGTCATTAGTTGAAGGAAAAGGGAATTCGTTAAAAGCTAATTCTTTAAGGCTATAATTTATATTTTGAGTGACAATGGAATTCTATAAACAAGTTCAAATTGGGGTGCCACTCCTTATTTTTAAGTTTCTCTTAAACTAACAATGCCTATATTCCAGGTGTCTATAAGAAGGATGGGGATCGGTCATGGTTGATGGATTTAAAGAAAAGGGAAATTCTTTAAAAGCTAATTCTTTAAAGCTCTACTTAGAGTGACAAAGGCCAAGAGAATTCTATAAACAAGTTCAAATATTGGGTGCCTATCATTATTGTCATGTTTCTCTTATACATATATATATATATATACATATACATATATATACATATTTATATACATATATATATATATATAAAATTAGAAATAAGAGGGATCAGATGTTTACTCGAGAGAAGGCTACGTTGGTATGGACACGTGATGCGCATGAAAGTCGATAGTTGTATAACAAAGTGCAGGGCAATAAAGATAGACGGTAGCCACGGAATAGGCAGACCTAGAAAAACCTGGGACGAGCTGATAAACTCCGACCTCACACACTTACACCTCTCCAAGACAATGTCACTGGACCGAGACCTTTGGCGATACTCAGTAACAGAGAAGACCCGCCTTACCTAAATACATAGTAAAACCTACTACAGCCAGTAGGCATCTCTAACAAAATGCACCCCGTCCCACCACCACCACCACCCCATCCACACCACCCCGTTCTACGTAAAGTTATGTTGGTGCCGCGCCATCCAGGCCGAAACAAATGAGATCGTGTAGGTGTCACGACAAAAAAACACACAGTCCACGCTGTAATGTGGCCGTGTAGGCAACACGGTAAAAACCTCCCAGACCCACACTGTAAATGTGGTTGGTGTTAGGAAGGGCATCCAACTGTAGAAAACCTGCCAGACAGTCCTATGCGAGCAAAACAATCACTCTTGCCTCAAGTGGGACTACCCCCGTCCAAACCCATGCAAGCGTGGAACACGGACGTTAAACGTTGATGATGATGATGATGATGATGATATATATATATACATATATATATTTAAAAGAATAGAGGTGTAACACACGAGTTATGATATATTGGTAAACGGAAAAGAAAATACTGACAAATTGTTCACAGAGAAAAATAGTTTAATTAGGAATAAGTGAAAATTAGTAATAGTATTGGTTAGTATTCAGTTTTGGTTTTAAGTCTTACCGGTTGCACATTTCTAATGCTTTTAAAAAATAATTTTAAGATAGAGCGCCCGTGATGTTTGCTCTAATCTGTTACATTGTATGTCTACGCCATCTTTATTTAGTCAGACTAAATAAAGATGGCGTAGTCATACAATGTAACGGGAGGAAACAATAGCACCACTGACGATGTTGCAGATGTGCAACGAAAGAACTTTGATAAACTATATATATGTGTTTGTGTCTATATTGTATCTGTATTATTTTTTACCGTTGGTCAGACAATGGCAACATTGAGGACCGAATAAATTAGATTACCGATATAAAAGACACAGAAGCGAAAAGCGAAAACCAGCCAAACACTGAGTGTGTTCTGTTATTAATTCTGGCAATATTACACAACTATAACCCTCCCCAAGTATAACAATATTTGTTTCGACACACAATT